>VDFB02358134.1:35302701-35460836 GCA_007258455.2 Sequoia sempervirens | reverse complement strand
CCATGACAAGAAAATGCAATTGGTAGTTGCTCCTAGTTATTAGTTATGAAATGTGAAGTAATTGCATAACTTCTCATGTTGACTTTGTAAAATGCTATATTGTAATTGAAATTTTGTCATCTATCAACATCTAGTTATTAGTTATGCAATCTGAAGCAATGCTTTGAGTTTGAAAAATGTGCAATGCAATGTAATCAATGATATGAATATAAAGTACAAAAATCTATTTTTTACAATTTATTAGTTAAATACTTTATTTTATTTGCTCTCCCATATCTCTATGCTATGGAAATGTCTTTAAATTTTTTAAACTAGTTTTTATCTCTTGTTCTACTTTTTTTTACCTTTTTTAAAATCGATTCTTTTTTCCAATTTTTTCTAGACGTTTTCCTGATTTTTTCAAAAAATCTTATACTTTTGGTTTGCCAAAATTTTCCCAAAAATATTTTTGATCCTATAGTATAAACACATATGTTTTTGTAGTATCAAGGATACTTTTTAAAACTTCCATGCATTGCTAATCTGAAAGGAAAAGTCTTTTTCCTAATTTGTATGTAGCCATGCTTTTGACATTGTCAAAAAGAGAAAAACTTCTTGAATGATGCAAATGCATGGCCAAGTAGTTATAGCTCTTCACATGAGAGAAGAGAGATGTTGGAGAGTACAACAAGTCAGTGAGAAAAAAATTGTAATTTGTTTTAGTTTGTATTATTCCTCTATTTCTCTACAGATGTGTCATAAATTCTCAGTTCAAATATGGACACCAAATATCGATAAAAAAGATTTGTATTAACCAAATAGCCATGTACGCATACATCAAAATATGTCAATATAACTATAAAATATACTTACAAAATAGCCATATAGGCTTACGAGAATTCCATATAGGCATACAATGTCAAATATATCCAATACAAAATATGTACAAAATTGTCATGTCTAGGCATACAACAAAGGGCTCTAGAATCAAAATTCATTTCTCTCCATGCTCTGGAAATAATTTTTTTCCCTTTGTTTGGCGATCTGATGGAAATAAGTTTGTCACTTGTTTTTGTTGTGCTCAAGGAGTGCTCCTATTGCTCCTCCTAGGGTTTAGCTCCTGGTGAAGTTTTAACTGTTACAATAAGAAGACATTAATATATAGAAATTACATTATAAAAAATGATATATTTAACAAAATAATCACTTACGGGTGATCCCACAATATGGCCATGTAAATTTTGGCTAAACCGACACCTAAATATTTTTAACTAAATTTCACTTTGGCACCTATAGTGGCTAAACCATGAGGAATTTGAAGATGATGCAAACTAGAGTTTCATGAAATTTTGTCTATAGATTTGAAATATATTTTTCTAATTTTTGGAATTAGATCGTGACTTCTTTTTCCATCTCCCTAAAACTAGTTTTTTTCGTGAAACAACATTTTAAAAAAGTCACGCCACTGTGATAATCCATTTTAACTTTTTTTCCATGAAGGATAAAATTCTAATTCTTTTCAAATTTAGGATTTTGTAACTCCTCGATATCTAGTGGCCTAATTTGGTTAGATAGTTTTATTGAATATTTTTTCTTTTAATCAAGTTTTGAATTCAAACCAATTATAATTCAGACATAGCGCGACCGTATAAAGCATAACTTTTTTTGTGTGTATCGAAATTCAATTTTTTTCTTTGTTGGATCAAGGACTTCAATATCTGGTGCACTAATATTTTTAATTTTTTTTTAAGAAATTGTTATTTTTCCACGTGCAAAATAGAGAGCTTGATTTTCGTTGAAAAACCTACATTCACGAGAAATAAAAATTAAATATAATAATCAAATTAAATTATTTAAAATTATAATTTTTTAGAAGATTATCATAAGGACTACATACTTGCAAAAAATAAATTTTAAATGAATTCATTTGATCCCCCAAAACGTAAATCAAAAGTGGTTTTTTATCAGCATTTTGATAGGTGTAAAGGAGACTCTGTTATAGGTATGGTTTAAAACTAGTGGGGTTATATCCAAGGGGGTTTGATTTAAGGTAGTTTGATTAAACCCTCTTCAATTGGAATTCTTTAAATGGAGCCTTTTAAGGCTTAAATCATTTTATTTTCTAAAAATATGTGATTTCAACAAAAAATTGTTCCTCCTAGAAATTGTAAAACCTTTGTGGGATCAACTGCACGGCCATCTCACGATCACTCTCCTCGATGGAAATATTTGCACGCCGATGTTGAGGCATGCTCAAGCCCTGTATAAACCATCAAAATAGGAATTAAACTATGAATCAATAATGGTTTGATTTTTCACTAGAACTAACATCTATAACAATGAATGTAAATTGAAATTTAGTAATTTTCCTCATAACTCCCCTATCAGAGCCATAGAGGATTGTATAGTGGATGAAACAACGATATCCATTACCCTCATAACATTTGGAGGTGTTTCCACAACTGACATCTGAAAATAAAACAAAAAATTATTCAATCACAAAAGGTTACAATAGCCCCACCAATAGCTGACTTATAAATGTATGAGATCTTAATGAATGTACTTTTGAGTACAAGTATTAAACTATATATTTCTTATTATCATGTTTACTATTTTCCCTATGCATATATTTTGATTGTCATGCTTTACTATTTTCCTAGCTAAAGAAAATTGAGTGGAAGGGTTCCTTGGTGAATGATAAAAGAGTGGATTGTTTAGTGACTCTAATTAGGTTTCTTGTGCATGGATCAATCATTTTTGTTGATAAATAAGATGTTTGAAGCTTGAGGATGATAAGAAGTATTGAAATGAGTTGGATTGTTGTTACCTTGTGGTTTACAAATGAAACAATGTGATTTTTGATGAAAAGAGAAAGAAATTTTAGTTGCTTATTCAATTTGATCTTCTCCTGATTCAATTGGGTCAGATGTTGGTGTAGGAGCACCTAGGTCATCAAATACTTTTCAATTTTGCAAAAGGGATGAGTGTTAAAATTTGTATTGAGTCAATCCAAAAGGTCATGGAAAAATGATGTAAAGTGGATGTTCAAGGTCATATGAGGTCTTATTTGAATGTATTTAAGGTTATGGGTAAGTTCTAGGTTGTCAAAGTGGGAAAATGTAAACAATGCAATAATGTAATATTGTTAAAAGTTGTTAAATTGACAAAAACAAGGAAATCGGCATATTAAGGGTTAAAAAGGGTAGTTTCAAACCAATACAGTTATGGAAAAGGAAATATCTTTAAAAGGCATGTAAAGGAAAAAAGTAGAAGTTTGTGTTCTTGTAATTAGATTTTGAAATAAAAATTCCCTATTTTTGAGTTTGCAGCATTACTCCATTATTTTTTTTTCTTGTGTTTGTAATTTAGGAACACCCAAAGTTAAATCATAGTGTGAATAAATGTAAAGAGGAGTTATTTTCCAATTTCAAGAGTTGGAAGGTTAGTTTTAGGAAACAAAAGAATAAAAGGCAATTTTCAGTGCCCGACAGAGTCCTTTTAGAAGAAAGTTTGAGAGTCCAATAGGGTTTTTCTTGACTACTCCACCAATGTAGGTCAAGTAAATTGGTGGAGTAGGTTAAAATTAGGATTTTTTGCATGTTTTAATTATTTTAAGTGTAGGGAAAAGCAAGAATATCATGGTGGAGTTGCTGCTACACTAGAAAATAGAGAATTTTCCTACACAAAGTGATGCTATAGTCATGGGTCATGAATAAATAAAGCTTGCAGAGGCTTGGAAACAATGTATAAGGTCTTGGTAGACATAAAAAATCATGTTCCAGGTGGTGGCCTAAGAAATAGAGGTTTTCAAGAGTATTTTTCACAAAACCCTCCTTCATTTGTGCTTTTACACCTTATAAACGAGGGTTTATTGGATAAGAAAATTTTCATGGTTTTCAATCCCTATAAATGGTGAAATATTGAGTTATAAGACATTATTGAAGACTATTTTGAGGTTTTGAGTGATTTGGAATGGTTTTGAAGGGGTCTCCTTTGTAAAATAGGCCTAATCTACTAGCCTTTCTTCAGAGCACAGTTTGAAATCTAATGATTTTCTTTATGTCAAACATCTAAGAACTTTGATATGTTATGATGTGATAGAAATTATTTCTAAATGTGCATTGAGTTTTTTAATAAGCTTTGAGATAGGAATGTAACTACCCGATCCAATGGTTGACAAACCTACTAGAGGAATATGATATTGTTTGATAAAAACAAAGATGTTTATTTAAATAGTGGAAAGGATGATATTGAGTGCTTGTTTACCATCAAACTAATGATATGATTGATGTTACTAAATTTTGTTAAGGTGTATAAGAAAATTTTGGCAACTTTGATGGTTGGATGGGTGCGTATTATGAAGCCTTTTGAGCTAATTGGTGATTAACCACAAGATAATAATCAAGATTCTATTGTAGAAGGAGTTTGTAACCTATAAATAGACTACTGCAGTCAAAATATGGTGAATACAGTGCTTGATAATGGATTTATAATAGTGAGGTATGGTTTATTTGATTTGTTTCCTTGGTGAATAAATGAAAGGATGAATTGTTCAAGTGTCAATAATCAGGTTTATGTTGTTTTTATGGTGGCTGAGAATGATGTAAATCTAATTGATTAAGTTAAAGTTTTCTAATATGGTTTTTGATTTGAATGAGTCAATTGGAATACTGATTATTCGAATGATGAATGATGGCCTATGGAATGGCTAAGAGAATTTGAGTGGATTTTGGTTGAATGAAAAGTAGATTTATGATGAAATTATATTTGATCTTCTCCTAATTCTATTTGGGATTGAAATACCTTGAATAAATGATGTTGATGGTGTTTTTTGGATGCTCTACATCAGATGTACCCTGATGATTGAGTGTTTTGATATGATGCTCTACATCACTAACTGCCTTGTCTATGCTATTGCTTACTATTATGGTTTCATAAAAAATTTCCAAGCATCCATAGTTTGTCATGACAGTGCACCTTTGCAAGCACATGCCTCCATGTGAAGTAATTGCATCATGCTGCTTATGTTGAATTTCTAAAAAACTATATTGTACAATTGAAATTTTGTCATCTATCAACATCTAGTTATTAGTCATGGAATTTGAAGTAATGCTTTGAGTTTGAATGATGTAATGCAACGTAACCATCAATATGAATATAAACTACACAAATCTATTAAGTAGAATTCACTAGTTAAGTTCTCTTTATTCTATTACCTCTGTGTACATTTGAGTAAATCCACTGGCACTAGGAGGTGTTTGCTTGAAACCTTCAATATTAGCTTGTTCAACATCCAAAATCACATATTAAAATACCATTCATAAAACAATGCTATTAACATGTAATAAATTTATAATTGTTTACTAGTTACATACCCCATTGATAGGTGTATTGCAGAAATAAGTAGGTGGAGGGCCAGTGTATCCAGTCTCAACACTATGACCTTGCAATTTTATTAAAATAATGAAACTAAATTAGTTAATCTTGCATTTCAAAATTGAAATTTAATAAATTAAACTCAATGAACATGATGAATTTCACTTGACTATCAATTCCATATGTATGATGAAAAATTTCAGCCATCCTCTCCATCCCCGTAGCAACATACAGATCCTACGTAGCAGCATCCTAAGTGTTGCTGGGGTCATATGAACAAGTCGCCCAACAAGATTGAGACACATGGGTTCAATGGCCACCACCCGAAGACTCCCCTGGATGGCACTGTACAATAGGGCTTGTATGATGGATGACACTCCGGGTCAAATTGTTGATCATCTACAATGTACCTACGTCGGCACTCTCCTTTGCAACGACATGCATAACAATGTGCTCACGAGGCAACCTAGCGAGAGGTCATCTCCCTTGTCATGCAGGATCTGGCTATGCACCAGGCCTATCCTGAGCCAACCCCCCACCTCTCCCTTGGAACTCCCTCATATCAAAATAATTTGGGATTTGGTTCAATACAAACTCATTGTATAGTTTCCTAAGAAAATATTGGGGGACTTCACAATTGTTGCATGGTGGGTAATCAAAGACCAAGTACCACCTATCATAAAAACAGTTCCTAATCTCTTGGTGGTGGCACCAATGAATAGGAAACCTCTTCGCATTGAGGCTAAGATTTTGATTTGTTCTAGGGTCAGTGAATAAATAGCACAAATCACCTTTAGTAATTTTTAAATGTTTTACTTGTTTATATAATATTTTATCTACATAATATGCCCTAGTTTCTTACCTCCCATCTTGCCTTCCCGTTATTTGTTGGGTTATTGAATCTACATTTTTTAACATCTATTTCATTGAATTTGCTAGTGTCATTCTTTCTGTGGTTGAAGCATTTGGATGAGTCAACCTACTAATAAGATCCTCAATTTTTTTTTGTTGTTCTCAATTTCACTCCTCAAATTTTGTTGAGTGCCAGGAGGGTGTTGAGTGATTGGTGGGGGAGGTTGATTTTGTTGAGGAGAATTTTCCTGTTCTTCTTGTTGAGGATTTTGAGGATTTGTAGGATCATTTACATCTCCTAATTTTTTTAAAAAAATAATCAAATCTAACCTAAAACAAACAAAATCAACTTGAAACTAAGAAATTCAAAAGAAATAGAAAATAATACTTACCTCCTACACCTCTTCGTCATCATGGCCCCATCTTTGCAAAGGAAAAGAAACTGTTGTTGATGAATTTTGTAGAAGGAATCCTCCTAGAACACGAGCATGAAAATGAGGGTTTTTGGCCATGGGAAGAGAAAAAAAACAAACAACAAAAAATGAATCACTTTCACTTTTTATTTTTCTTTTAAAATGACATAATGCGAGTGCGTTATAATGCGTTCACGTTATGTCATTTTAAATTTTTTTTTGGAGTTGGCCACAAAAGTGTAACCCAACTTCATGCATCCTCCCTTAAAGTGATTCTAATTCTTTTTAGATGCAAATGCATAGTTTCAATTTTTTAATGATTTAATATGCAAAAATGAAATCTATATGATTCTTTCACTAATGCAAGTTTAGAAACCCTAGGATGCAAAAAAAAAAAAAAAACTAATTGAATGTTGATGCAAGGAAAACCTAGGATGCAATTTATATAATGAAAATAAGAAAGAGAAATGTTCAAAATGCAGGTTCACCAAAATGAACCATCAATTTTTGAGGTGTGTTTTATGCACTTCTTTTGCACTATTAGGGGTTTTCACCTAAGAGGAGAGAGATAGAACCCAAAAATTGAGGTGGTTCACTCAAAATAAGATATGCAAGATGGAATTAAGACTAAATGCATCTAAGTGATGAGATTGATTGACTATTAATGCAAAAATAATGAAATATGCAATTCTTGAAAACACAATGTGATATACAGAAAATGAACTAAAAACATGAACTAATGAAAACAAAATTGATTGAGTTTTAACAGATTGTACCTGAAAGTTAAATGTTGATCCTGGAAGGTTTATGAAACTTGAAAAAATCATTGTTGATCACCAGTGGGACTCATTCGCCACTGATGGCGAATGAGTCCTCCTATTGGTAAAAACATCTGAAACTATTTTCTGACTGTCGGGAACTAGATTATGAAAAAATCAACTTTTCAAGCCTACAAGTGGGACTCATTCACCATTGATGATGAATTATTCGTCCTCCAAAAATTTGAAAATTCAAGAGTCAAGCCTGTGGGTCCAGATCTGCACTTGTCTTCTTGTGGGGTTGACAAAGTCAAATATGTAAAAAATGGGTTGCAGGTTGTTTCCAAGCTCTAATTAGAGTTTGGTTGACTTGAAACACTTTGATGAATTTTTGACCACCTTTCAACACCTATTTCCTTCACTAATCTTCCTACAAGACCTGCAAACACACATTCCAAGAGAAGAAAAATTGTTAAGGGTTAGAGTATAGGGATTTTCCTTGGTCAAATCCCACTTTGTTAATCAAACCCTTGATAAAGAAATGAAATGGAATGAAGAAGGAAATGATGAATAAAAACATGCAAATGTCCTAAAATCACCAAATCCTTATTGAAGAAGTCTAAAGATATGTCAATGGCTACTCTAAGAGGCTTGATGTTTGTTTAATTGAATGATGTAAAGTGCTAATTGACGTTTACTGAATGAGATAAATTCTTGAATGAATTAGATTAGGTGTAAAATGGATAGAAAATCACTTATTTATACACACTTATGCCCTAATAACCCAATAATACACCATCACAGGCTGACATAAGGTTTTTTTGAATAAAAACCTGGAAAGAATTTTGAATTATTTTGAATTTGGAACCAAGAGGGACTCATTCACCACCCAAGGTGAATGGGTTCCACTTTGGGCTTGTAAGTGGGTGTCGAGAATTAAGTTGCATTTAATGTTGTTTATTAGATTTAAATTCAAAAATAAACTTAATTATGATTTGTAAGTGCATAAAGGGGCCAAATAAAGCATAAGAAAGCTGTAAATAGTGATAACAAGCCTAAAAAAGCATGAAATCTTGTTACAAGACTTTACAACACTTTAGAATAGGACTTAATAAGTGATAAAAATGTGATTTTTAAATGAATTATAATGAGAGGAGTCTAGAAAAGTGTAGAAATGTGTTACAACAATTCACAACACCTTCATAAGAAATCATAATATGAATATTTAGGACCTAATGTGAATGCAAAAGTTACATTGCAACATTAAATCAAAGCAAGATAAGCGAAATATCATAGGAAAAATACCTAAATAACCATGAAAATGTCAAAGATCCATTTTTCTATGGTACATTTAGCCCCCACTTTAGTGAGAGGATGAACTTGCTTCAAACTCACACTAAAGTAGCCATGCATATCGAGAGGGATCCAAATGCACTTGTGCTAGCAAGATGGAATAACAATGATCAAGAGGGATGATAAAGCCACTAGGATGAAGATCCAATGGAAAACTAAACATAAGAACAAAGGAACACACATGTGAAAGAGAAGAATAAAAGGAAGAGAAAAAGTAAAAGTTGGATCAAGCTTCGTTCATTTGTTTAGCTAGTTGTGAATTAGATCTAGGTTGTTTGTCTAAAAAAGAAAATGCATACTCAATTTGGGGCAACATAACTCATGGTTGTATGTCAGGTGAGAAACATACACTTGGGCAGTATGTACTCACAAACATATAGGTGGCTATGGGCAAAGTCATATCATGGAAAGGGCTTCCCACTTAGCTTCCCACTTAACCTCATTGAAGTTATACCTCTTGATAACTTTAATACCATGCCACAAAGGAAAGTGTCAATTCATGATTCATGAGATAAGCAAAGATTTTTATTCTTAGAACTTATCAACAAAAAGGATGGCACCACAGGCATGCGAGTTGTGTTATGCAAGGTGGCCATATGAATGAAAAAATGAAAAATGAAAAAGAAATGTTCAAATGAGTCTTGTTAGGTTCGTGCAAGGTCTATCACTTAGGGAACATTGTGTCTAATGTATCCAAGAGAGGACCGATCAAAGAATAGAAAATTCACAACTTAGGGGATACAGTGCATTGCATCAGGCCACTACGATGAATGTAATATGCTAAGATATATCACATTTATGAAGGAAATCACACCCAATGTCATCCACAAAGTGACAAACACATTGTATGAAGTGACAAGGTTGCAATGAGAACCAAGAATGCAAATGAATAATGCCAATGTATGCCCACCACTTTAAAGGAATTTGTACACACCATTCTGTGAGAAATTACTTTAAAGTAGCAAAGGAAAAATGTAACAAGAAAAATAAGACATGATAGCCAACTTGGAAAGCCCCTATGCAAATTCATATGTTTCCAAGTAAGGCTACTTCATGTAAATGAAAAATAAAACAAAAGAAAGGAGAGTTTCCACCACAAAAAAGAGCACACCAAACACATAAGGGATCTATGAATTTGGCATCAGTATATTTGATGCTACAATGTTTTGATTAAAGAGCTCAAAATTGTCATCATTCCTTGAATACATAGAACTAGAATAATGAGATAAATAGAGCGAAAACAAAACAAAAAATAAAATCCTTTTTGGGTCAACATGGAAGATACATTGCGGTCTCAAAGTTTTGCATCATCCCCAAAAGGAAAAAAAAAGTGAAAAGAAGGAAAAAGAAAAGAAAAAGCTTTTGGGTCAACATGAAGGAGACATTTCGGTCTCAATGCCTTGCGTCATCCATTTTTCTATGGTACACTTTTTTTCTGGGTCCTCTACTCCTATGTCTACTCTTTTAGATTCTCTAGGTTTCGTGGTTAGGCATCAGTGAGAACTTTAAGAAACCCCCCTAAAAAAAAGATATAAGACCCTGGCGAATATTTCACTTTTTTAGCAAAAAATATTAATTTCTATTGGTGAATCTTTCCTTTTTATCAAAAAAAAAAAATTTATTGGAATTTTTTTTAAAGATCACTAAAAATTAATAGAAAATTTTGGCGAATATTTAAAAATAATAGGAAAATTTATTAATTATGACAGTGAATCTATCCAATCTAAAAATAATTGTCATGGAAAAGTAGGGGCCTGAGGGTGGAAATTATCGATGGGTTGAACGGGTAGACTATCATATTTACTTTCCACCATTATTTTAAAATATAATATAATGGACCTCTTTGTATTCTACATTGTAAAATGTAACCATGATCTATAATTCTCATGGGGCTCAAAATTGCTTTTATATCATTAATCTAACAACCCTCATTTTACTTTGTAAGGTAAAATTTACCCACAATCTATAATGACCATGAGACCCAAAATTATGGGCACATTTTACCTTGTGGAATACAACAAGTGGCATTAGATTATATTATAAATCAATGGTAGAAACTAAATATGAAATATGGTCCTAAAGAAACTAATAATTATGATATACTATTGGCAAATTAATATAGATTTCTACTATAATTTATAAAATCTAGGTGAATCTTATCTAATCATGCATTAAATATTGTGGTGAATTTTTGAGTTAAATGTTTTAATAAAATACATTATTTTGTGATCTAAATAAGACTCTAATAAAATTTGGTAAAAATGTGGCAATTCAAGTCACATTGTAGCTCAAACTATTAGCCATTTTTGGATTCCCAAAATTTAACTATTATCCAATTGGTGAATATTAGCCACTAAAAAAATCATTGTTGGGCATTAAAACATAAATCTAGGATCTAATATTCCGTGAGATTACAACAAAGGTGATAACAAATGTAACTTTTTAATTTTTCACTTTTGAGATCTTCAACTTTTCTTCAACCTAAAAATCTGCAACATACAAAGAAAAGGGAAAAATAATTATTTTTTTTGTGAATGGGGGTTGGCTTGGTCAAACCCCATTTTGGTAATTAAACCTTGAAATGAAACAATGAAACATGAAGGAATGATGAATGAGAAAATGAAATGTTGCAAATCACCAAACCCTTGATTAAACCCTTGAAGGAATAAAATATTGATCATGTTGATCTTGCATGAAATGAATGCAATGGTTGTGGATCTTGATGCTTGAAATAATTCTTTGAATGCTTGAACTTGATCTTGAAGCCTACATCATAATGTTAGCTTTAAAAACATGCATGATTACAAAAGACTTTGACATGATATATTTGAGATCTTGAATGCTAACATAAATAAAGAAATCTGCTCTTGAATGCTCTTTACAATAATATTTGTTGTTGTGAAAGTTCTATCAATTGTGCTCTTGGAATCTTCTAGTTGATTTGATAAAAAAAGCCTTTATTTATTGAAATTTATGCTTAATTTCCAAAAATTAAAATGTTACAAGACAACCTTTGAAATTTGAATTTAGGATCATAAAAATACCACCAGAAACATATTTAAAAATGGGTTCAAGGTCTTACGGTGGCAAATGCGTCCCACCCCCTAATTCCTTGAACACACATTCCTCAATGTGAAGTGTTATGTGTTGGAATTAATTGATGTCGGGCTTCCCTTTAAAAAAATGTAATTTAAAGGGGTTGTAAATGAAATATAGAGCTTATTAAGGTATAATTAAGATCAATTAATTAAGGGATCCCTAAATAAGTGTGACAGTGTAAATAAATACATTTTACAACACTAAATTAAGGAATTATAAAGTCCATTTTAACTAGGAGGGCCCAAACAAGTGAGAAAATGTAAAGGGATACATTTTTCTATCCTAAATTTAGCCCCCAATTTAGTGAGAGGATGAGAAGAAGTGAAAAATCACACTAAAGTAGAAAAATACATGTCAAAACTTGGGTCTAATTTCACTAATGTTAGTGAGATAAGATTAAAAAGATCAAGGAGGTGGCCAAGCCGTTAGGATCAAGATCCTAGGGAAAACCAACATAAGCATAAAGGGACACACACAAGATGTATGATATGCAACAACAATACAAGATACATAAGCATACAATTTCAATGAATAAAAGAAATAAAACAAAAATAAAAAATAAAAAAGGGTGGATCAAGCCTCAACAGTCTATCCAACTCAATGTGGATCAGTTCTCAGTAGTTTTTTCTATAAACAACACGCATGCTCACATGGGCTAATGGAACTCCAAATATCAATGAGGTGAGACCCCAGGATGGAAAATGAGAGAATCTTATTATGCTCCCATACCATACAAAAGTTATACATCTAGTAACTTCAATAAGGCACCACAAAGAAAAACAAAACTTCAACCTTCATCAGGCCTAACAGGTTGTGTTATGCTAAGCACCTATGAATGAAATGAAAATAGGATAAGACAACATAAGATATAGTCAATAATTTAAAAATGATAATGCCAATGTATGCACACACTTTAAATAAATAGCTACAATAAATGATGAATAAATCTTCTCTTGAATGATCTTTAAAATAATATTTTCTCTTGTGAAAGTTCTCTCAACTATGCTCTTGGAATCTTCTAGTTGATTTGATAAATAACTTTGTATTTATAGAAATTTATCCTTAATTTCTCGAAATTGAAATGTTACAAGACGACATTTGAAATTTGAATTTAGGATACAAAAAATACAACTAGAGCCATATTTAAAAATGGGTTCAAGATCTTAGGGTAGTGAATGGGTCCCAACCCATAATTCCTTGAACACATTCCTTAATGTGAAGTGTTATGTGTTGGATTTAATTAATGTAGGGTTTCTCCTTCCAAAAATATAATTTAAAGGGCTTTTAAATGAAATATAGGGCTTATTAAGGTATAATTAAGCTCAATTAATTAAGGGAACCCTAGAAATACATGTGAAATTGTAAATAAATATATTTTACAACATTGAATTAAAGCATTATAAAGTCCATTTTAACTAGGAGGGCCCAAACAAGTTAGAAAATGTAAAGGGATACATTTTTCTACACTACATTTAGCACCCACTTTAGTGAGGGGATGAGCACAAGAAAAAACACACACTAAAGTATACAAATACGTGCCAAGGGGGGTCTAAGTACACTCATGTTAGTGAGATAGGATGAAAAAGATCAAGGAGGTGGCTAAGCCCCCAAGATCAAGATCCTATGGCAAACCAACATAAGAAAAAATGGACACAGATGAGATGTATGATATGCAACAACAAGAAAATATACAAAAACATACAATGTCAAAGAAAAAAATAAAGAAAACAAGAAAAAAAACAAAAAAAGTGGTGGATCAAGCCTCAATAGTCTATCCAACTCAATGTGGATCAGGTCTCAGCTATTTTTCTAAAAAAAACACATATAGTGACATGGGCTAATGGAACTCCAACTATCCACTAGGTGAGCCCCCCATGGTTGAAAATGAGATAATCATATTAGGATCCCATTCCATACCAAATTTATACCTTTGATAACTTCAATAAGGCACCATAAAGAAAACCATGAACTTTGAGCTTCATAAGGCCTAACAAGTTGTGTTATGCTAAGCACCTATGAATAAAATGCAAACATGATAAGGCAACATAAGATATATTCAATAATTTCAAAATGATAATTCCAATGTATGCCCCCACTTTAAATAAATTTCTAAACACCACACTCTAAGAAATTACTTTAAAGTAGCGAATGATTAATGCTAACAATAAAGAAGACATGAGAGTTTATTTGGAAAGCCTTGTTCCAAGTCATCTATTTCCAAATGAAGCTACATCATGAAGAGCAAGGGTTTTTCCCAAAAATGAAATGATAGACATAGAAATAAACTAAATTACACATGAGTCAACTTAAGGCACATCATCAACATCCCAAGCTTTCTCTTATATATACATGAAAGGTGGTCAACTATCCTAAAGGAGGAAATGGAAAGTGCCATAGTAGGACAAGGCTACCTAACCCCTTGCCCCCAAGGGAAAAAGGTGGGCTAAAAATGGATGATGGTATGTTACTTCTTGTGAAAGGAAAATATGATTGCATAAAGAAATTTTTATGTCCTCATGGATGGTAGTGAATGAAACGTCAAAAATTGTACGCTCCTATGTTTTAGGACATAGAACAACTAATTTTATCCAAGTTTCATCCAAGGAAACCTTAGAGATCTCAATTAGGGGATGGAATGAGAGAAAGAGATTTACAATAAGGTGTATTAGGGCATGATTAAAGACTAAAGAGGGATTCACCACCAAGATAGGGCTTGGAAAGATAATAAATATTAAAGATATGCAAAACTTAACTATATGACCTAGAGTATGAAACTAAAATGCAAAATGAAAGAAAAAGAAAGTATAGAGGTGCATCTAGAAATAAAAGAGGCTTGAATGAAGGTATGAAATACTGGAAATATTTCTTTTTGATGCAAACTAGAACTCATATGCCAGTAGGGGGGATTTAGTCCCAGACTAGGGTTTTTGTGCCAGAACTAGAACCTATGAGTGACTAATTTGAATCTCTTGAAATCTAGAAAAAGGTAGTATTGAGACTCATATGCTACAAGTAGTGATTTAGTCCCAGTATTATGGTTTGGTTGGAATTCTGGTATTCTCTAGTGTTCTCCTATCACTTCCTTCCTATCAAATCTCCAAATCAAAAACCCTAATTTGTAACTTTTAGGTGACTTTCTTTGAAGATAACAAGTTTTTGACAACTTTACAACTTTCCTTAATCATGTAACTCAATCTTCAAGGATCTCCAAGCTCTAGAAGCACCTAGACCTACAATTGCATATGTAGAGAGAGAGAAAAACTTGTTGATTGTTAGGAAACATGGGTTTTCCTTGGTCAAACCATGTTTATGTAATTAAACCTTATATTGAAAAAATTAAATATGAACATGAAATATGAAGCATGAATAATGATACCTTTGAGATGTAGATCAACAATCTAACATGAACTGGCCATGTAGAATGTAGATCTTGAACTTGAATTATATGTAGTTGGATATTGAATGATACAACAAGACACTAGCTCAACAACATGGTTGATGCATTATATCTTAGACATGATGATGGATCTAGAATTTCTGCAACAAATGATGAAGATATCTGCCCTTGAATGCCTTAGAAATGTTATTGTAAACTCTCTTGACACTCTTGTGAAGTCTAAGGATGCTTGATTCTTGATTCATATGCTTATATCATGATTTATCAGGTGAAATAATGATTTGAAATCTTGTTTATATAGGTCTTCCATCTAACTTACAATTTATTAGATCCCAAATGTGTAAATTCATGAAATTTGAATCGAAAACCCTGATTTATCATTCAAAACCCTAAAAATGGGCCATATGGGACTCATACACCACTTATTGTGTATAGGTCCCATCTGGGTGGGACTCATATGCCCAAGGTGGCGTATGGGTCCCACTAGGCCTTTATAGGAAAAC
The DNA here is from genome assembly GCA_007258455.2 of Sequoia sempervirens. Taxonomy (NCBI): domain Eukaryota; kingdom Viridiplantae; phylum Streptophyta; class Pinopsida; order Cupressales; family Cupressaceae; genus Sequoia; species Sequoia sempervirens. Next base: position 35,445,106 of record VDFB02358134.1, on the reverse strand, counting down.
AAAATGTCAAGGAATTAGGATATTAAGTGTATTTCTTCATTATGTCAGGATCTTAGTTGAAATAAGCCTCAAGATGCATAATAAAGGGTCTTAGGGGCCTATTAATGATGATGTGAAAGTCACAAATGCAAGAGGTCCCACAAATTAATGTGAAGGTATAAATAAATACAATTTAAAACACTAAATTAATGAAAAATTAGGTATATTTAGCTTAAAAGGGCCCTCAACCTAATGCAAATGTGTAAAACACATTAAAATAATAGGTCAAGGTGACATTACATTTATTTTAATGTCAATAATTCCCAAATTAAGTGTGAAAATGTAAAGGATGATATTTTTCTACACTACATTTAGCCCCCATTTTAGTGAGAGGAAGAACTTTCTTCAAACTCACACTAAAGTAGCCATTCAAGAGTGGTCCATGTCTATCAATGTGGATGGTCTAGGATGAAAAATATAAATTGGGTGGTCAATCCCCCAGGATCCAAAATCCTACATTAGACCAACATAAGCACAAAGGGATAGACACAAGCTACATGATATGCAACAAAACAAGATAAATATGCAATGTCAAAGACATAAATATGAAAGAAATTCAGAGAAAAGATGGATCAAGCTTCAACCATTTTTCCTACACATTGTGGATAAAATCTAAGCTTATTTGTCAAAAAATGCACACTTACTTTGAGGCAACAAAACTTTAGGATTTCCACTAGGTGGGTATCAAAAAAGGGTGGCTTACAAGTGGAACACAATATCCACTATGCAAACCAAATGCATGCTCACAAGGGCTAGTGGAACCTCACACCATCGACTAGGTGAGACCCAAAGAGGTGAGAAACATACACATGTAGATTTTATGTTCTCACACACATAAGCAAGTGGATATGAGAAATTCATGCCTATGTTCGGTTCCCATTTGTATAACCATACGAAAGCTATACCTCTTGATAAATTTGATAAAGAAATACACAACAATGAACTTCAAGCTTCATGAGGCAAGAAAAGCTTTGTATGCTTGAAGCTCATGACCAAAAAAGATGGCTCCACAGAGAAGAAAAGTGTGTTATGCGAGGTGGCCATATAATAGATATTGCAAATGCAAAAGTAGTGTAAGGTACATTCAAAGGTATTTTGAATAGTTCATGTAAGATATCATCTTACTTAACATCATGCCTAATGTCTCCAAGAGAGGAAAATTCAAAGAAATATCATTCTCTTGAATGAAATTAGACCTACTGACACCACCAAGAAAAGGACACATCACAAGAAGAAAGAAAATCACACAGTGAAACGTGAGTGTCAATGTATTCCCCCACATTAAAGCGTTTGCTAACAACATTACTATGAGAAATTTATTTAAAGTAGAAGAGGAGAGGTTATGTGAAAATCCCTATGCCAAGTCATATGTTCTTAGATGAAACTACATCATGGATAAGTATGTTGCACATGAGCCAAATTAAGGCATGTTGTCCACATCCCAAGCTTGTTGTTATATTTATAGATGGAAGGTGGTCAACTAGCCAAAAGAGACAATGAAAAGTGTTATACGAGGACAAGGCTAAAATAAACCATTGCCCCCACTTAGTGTAGGATGAGGATGAGCCAAAATGATTGAAGAGAAACAATATCAATTAGAGGAACTAGGTGCTTCAATACAAGGAATGGCACCACAATCCTTAAGATGTTTAATTTGATTACTGAAAGCCTTACATTCATTAGTAGAATGACCATGAACTTTTGTAGTCAAATTTATTTTGTGTTCTTGGAGGAGTCTCAATAAGATACTCTCATGATCAAAATTAGAAGATGTTGCTTTATTTTTTGGCAAAGATATATCTTGCTCAGTACAAGGTGTCATACTTACACAAGACTCTTTAGATTGCGAGATTTTGTTCTCATTGAAAGGAGGGTGTAAAAGATAACGAAATCCAATCATTAGTGTTTTGTGTGATGACATTGATATTAAGTGAAGATTTAATTGTTTTTTTTTTTTTTTTAAAGGATAATAATCATGACCACTAGTGTCTATCAATTTAGGATGCACTAATGTTAAGGTTGGATTAGAAGAATATTTTGAAATAGTGTTGACATTAAGTGAAGGATTTTTTTCTTTCTTTCAAGGGACAATAACCAAGACCATTAGTCATTTCTTGCATGTTAGGCTATACAGGAACACAAATTCCTTGTTCTCTAGCACCACATCCTTTTCCACTATATCCAAGTTGTTTCAGAAGCTGATTACCTTTTCCATAAGGATTTTCATTTATTTTGGAGTCGGTGGTTGTTTATAATCAGCTTCATAATAGTTTTTTGTGTAATTTATTTTCTTTTTTTCTAAAGTGGTTGAGGTGGAGGCTTTCAAAGGGTCTTCCAAAATTTGTGTTGACATTACCACTTTTTTATTTTCCCTTTTCAGAATGCTTTTTGTGATATTGAATTCTCCCATGAATGATGTGAAATCTATGGAACCCCAATCATCTTCTAATAACTTCATGACTTCCTCGATATTTTTTTCATTTTCTTTCTATTGCATGGGTTCTACTTGTGTAGTTGGTGTTATTATTTCCAAATGATTCTCCTTATCTTTTTCAAGTTATAAAATACTATAGGGCTCATGATCAACATCTAGTGTGTATAGTTTGTTGTTGTAGACATATTTCATTATATGATGAAGAGTAGAAGGCACCCCATTCATTACATGAATCTACGGTCTTCTTAAAAGAATATTATATGAAATATCATGAGGCATAACATGGATTGGTGTTTCTAATATGGCCTTTCTAGATGTTATAGGAAAAGTGATCACAACAAGTAGGTGTTTTCCCAAGTTATCAAACCCACTAATAGATAAAGAGGTAGGTTAAATTTTATATTCATCCACACCAAGCCTATCCAAAATATTTACACTACACACATTAAGATCAGAGCCATTTTTGAAAGTGGTTTGCTTTATCCTTGTTTTATTATATTAAACTATTATCGTGAAAGAACCATTTTATTTTTGCATTTCCAAAGGAGGGAGCTCACTTTGGTGGAAAACAATGTCAAAATTTATTCCTTGAAGCATGGATACTATGTCATTTGGTTGCACATTATAATGGATAGGAATTTGTTATAAATCACTTTGAATCATGTTTTTATAATGAGGGAAGGCTTGAAAAACATCCCATAATGATATCTTACTAGGATTATTCTTTAGTTGTTCAACAATATTGTACTCGTTTTTATTATGTAAAGGAAAATGAAGAGGACCAAGAAAGATAGGGTAAGGTAATGGAAGGGATGTTGAAGGTTTTTGTATTTCTTGTGGATTATTTATAGTGTTATATGTATGAGCAAAAATATTATAACTTAGTTGTTGTGAAACATTATTCTTATGTGGGTAAAGGATAAGTGTGAGTTTGTTTTGAGTTTGTGGTCATTGTGGGGGTGGGTAGAGAATTAGAGGATTGTTAGGATGTCCCATAGGGTATGTAGGAAGTGAAATAATCAAGAGGGATCTAATGGACACTTGCACATTCAATACCTCAATAGTTTTAGTTTGATGTATTTCTAATGAATGGGAGTCTATTTTCATCGTTTCACCATCATCTAACGAAGTCACATCACTATTGTTAATGTTGTCATTTTCTTGCACAATTATATCCTCCCTAGGAGGAGAGTTTTTAGGAGAACTACAAACTAGATGTTCATGGCATTCAAAGGTTGGTTCTTATAAAATGACTTCATTGCAAGTAAGGGATTCATCAATGGTTGGATTTTCTTGCTTATCAATGATGGAATTATTTTGTTCAATAATGTTTTTCCTAGGGCAAAGAGGAAACTAATATTTGCATGGCTTTCATCAATTGGATTTTCTAACATCAAAGTATCTCCTTCACAACTAGGAGAGATACTAGGCGAAGAACAAATGTCATTGTGAAGATTGTCCATAATTTAATTCCTTTGTCCCATAATGTCTTCCAAAATAGGATAGGTAGGGGAGGAAACATAAAGAGGGTTGTCATAGATCTTAAAGGCTCAATCATCTAACACTAGCCTATTGTCCTCACATACAATATGATTTTCATGTTTCCTTACAACTATATTCTCTTTTACTAAAATGTTCTCACAAGAAAGAGGTGAATGGAAATTAGGTAAGGTGATTTTGGGAAATGTGTCTATGATCTCATTCTCTTGTGGTATAATATTTTCTAATATAGGATTTTTTAGAGATTTAGAGTTCAACATTGTCATGATTCTCAATGAGTTCATCTTCTAACACCGAAATAGCTTTGTCACATGTAGGAGAGGTATTAGGAGAATAAAAACTATAATTATCATGATTGTCTATTATTTCATCTTCTTCTATTGGATCATTCCCACAAATAGGAGAGATAGGAGCAAGTGTAGATTTAAGGAAAGCATCAAAATTTTCACTTTCTTTTCCTAAGAGACTCACATAACTAGGAAATGTATTAAATGAATTACTAACATTCTTATTGACTAAATTTTTCTTTGCAAACATGGAAAGATAGATACTAACATTTGTGAAAATTATTCTATATGAACTAAAAATGGAAAGAGACATAAAATGCAATGCAATGACCTAGAGTGAAATGTGTAAATGAAATTTTTCAGATTCTAAACAAGGTAATTTGATTATTACACTATAAAAAAATTTGAAAATGAAATGTAAATTTAAATTTTAAATTAAGTAGTGCATGAAATGAACCAAATTAAGCTAGATCTAATGAAATGCATATAATAGAAACTCATCGAATTGAAATAGGTATTCAATGAGCACAAGCAAAAGTATACAAATTATATTTTTAATGGTGTAAAAGGTAGTTTTAGGTATGATCTAGGACTAGTTTTCCCAAAGGGGTGTATGAGTCCTAGTCAGGGTTTTTTAAGGTTCAAATGCTAAAAAATACACAACATAGAATTCCTAGAAAGTAGGAAAAACAACCTGTACTCAGACTAAAATTCCCAGAGGGGCATATGAGCCCCAGATTAGGGTTTTTGCACCAATTTGAGAAAATTCTGAGTTGTTTCTAAGTTTTCTAAATTCTATGCTATGTTGAATATTTGTAATTGTAGAATTTCAGTGAAATTGAATGATCTAAAATGCAAAACTACAACCTATATGCACTTTTCACTAATGCAAGATTTAGAGACCCTAGATGCCAATTAACTAATGCAAGACCTAATGAAAAGTTAATGTAATAAAAATGTAGGACTATGATGCACTCCACATTAGAAATAAGATGTTCTTAAGGCTAGGTTAACCAAAATGAAACATCAAAAATTGTTATCCTATGTGTTAGGACATAGAACAACTAATTTTCTCTAAATTTCATTGAAGAAAACCTTAGAGATCTCAATAAGGGGATGGAATGAGAGAAAGAGATATGCAATAATATGTCCAAGGGAATGATTAAAGACTAAAGAGTGGCTCACCACCAAGCTAGGGATTGGAAAGATAAGAAATATAAAAGATATGCAAAATTTAACTATATGACCTAGAGTATGAAACTAAAATGCAGAATAAAAGATTGGAAAACTATAGAGGTGCACCTAGAAGTTGAAGAGGATTGAATGAAGGTATGAAATCCAAGAAATGTTGCTTTTTGATGCACACTAGGACTCATATGCCAGTAGGGGTGATTTAGTCCCAATCTAGGATTTTTGCACCAAATTTGGAATCTTTGAGTGACTAATTTGAACCTCCTTAAATCTTGAAAAAGGAAGTACTAGGACTTATATGCAACAAGTGGTGATTTAGTCCTTGTATTAGGGTTTGGCTAAAATTATAGTATTCTTTAGTGATATACTATAGGCTCCTTCCTATAAAATCTGTAAGACAAAAACCCTCATTTGCAACCTATAGGTGACTTTCAGTGAAGATAACAACCTTATGACAACTTGAAAAATTTCCTTAATCTTGCAACTTAATCTTAAAGGATCTTTAAGCTCTAGAAGCACCTAGATCTGTAATCACATATGTAGAGAGAGAGAGAGAGAAATAAAAAAAATTATTGTTAGGAAATAGGGGTTTGCCTTGGTCAAACGCATTTAGGTAATTAAACCTTTTTATGAAACAATGAAATATGAACATGAAATATGAAGCATGAAAAATGATACCTTTGATATGTAAATCAGTAATCTAACATGATGCATGACCATATAGAGTGTAGATCTTGATCTTGAATTAGATAGAGAGCAATGCTTAACCTTAGATCTTGAATGCTACATCACGACACTATCTCAACAACATGCTTGATGCATTATACCTTAGACATGATGATGGATCTTGAATTTTTCCAACAAATGATGAAGAAATCTTCCCTTGAATGCCTTAGAAATGCTCTTGTAAACTCTCCTGATGCTCTTGTGAAGCCTTAGGATGCTTGATTCTTGATTGGTATGTTGTTATTATTATTTCTTAGGTGAAATAATGATTTGAAACCTTTTTTATACAGGCCTTCCATCTAGCTTACCATTTATTAGATCAAAAATGCTGACATTCATGAAATTTAAATCCAAAACCCTAATTTCCTACTCAAAATCCTAAAAAGGGGCCAAATGGGACTCATACACTACTTGTGGCATAAAGGTCTCATCTAGGTGAGACTCATATGCCCAAGGTGGTGTATGGGTCCCACTAGGCCATGTTAGGTAGAGGAAATGTCAAGGAGTTAGAATATTAAGTGTATTTGTTGATTATGTTGGGATCTTGGTTGAAATAAGCCTTAGGATGCATAATAAAGGGTCTTAGGGGCCTATTAATGATGATGTGAAAGTCATAAATGTAAGAAGGCCCAAAATGTAATGTGAAGGTGTAAATAAATACACTTTCCAACACTAAATTAAGGAAAAAATAGGTCTATTTACCTTAAAAGGGACCTAAACCTAATGTGAATGTGTAAAAAACATTACAACACTAGATCAAGGTGACAAATTATGTTTGTTTTAATGTCCATAATTCCCAAATTTAGTGTGAAAATGTAAAGGATGGAATTTTTCTACACTACAATGAATATGCTATGATACAACAACTAATGTTATCGATTATAATGAGTAGAAAAAGTATCAATTTGATGCATGTCTAATGAGATATTTCCAAATGTAGTATCTATTGGTTAAGGATGGACCAATCTTAAAGTTGTCTTAGAAGAATAATTTGTAATAGTGTTCATATTGAGTGAATTTTTTTTTTATTCTTTTGTTTCTTTCAAAGGACAATAACCAAGACCATTAGTTGTTTTAGGTGTGTCAGGCTCTGTAGGGACATAGATACCTTGTTATCTAGCACCACATCATTTTACACTATAACCAAGTTGTTTCATAAGTTTTTAACCTCTTCCATAAATCCTTTTCATTTCTTTTGGATTCGATGGTTGTTATAATCAACTTCATCAAATATTGTTGCATATGTTGTCCTTTCTTATAAAGTGGTTGAACTAGACTCTCTTGAATTTTTTGTTGACATTACAATTGGTTCTTTTCCATTTTCAAACTTTTTTGCTATGATCTTATATTCTCCCATGAATGTAGGTATAAAATATAAGGAATCCCAATCATCATCCAATAATTTTGTAACTTATTCAATATGCTTAGCATTTTCATTCTCTTGTACATGTTCTACTTGTGTAGTTTGTGTCAATGTTGCAATAGGATTCATCATTCATTTTTCAAATTTTAAATAATTGTAAGGTTCAACATTGACATTTATCATATAAACCTTGTTCTTATAAACATACTTCATTACATGATAAAGAGTAGAATGCACTACATGAATCTAATGAGTCTATGGTCTTCCCAAAAGAAGAATATATGAAATATCTTTAGGAATAACATGGACAAGAGTTTGCAATGTTTCCTTTCCAACTTTAATAGGCAATGTGATCACACTGGGAGCAGTTTATAGGTTGTTTTCCTATATTATCAAATCCAAAAATAGATAAAGAGGTTGGTTGTATTTGGATTTTGTCTACTCCAATCTTATCCAAAACGTTTATGCTACACATGTTAAGGATGGAGCCATTGTTAGAAAGTGTTCTCTTTATCCCAACTTCATTAATAATGGCTATTATAAAAAAAGATTCATTTAATTTTTGCACTTTGAAAGGAGGTAGCTCACTTTGGTGGAAAAAAATGTATAAATTCATTCCTTGAATTATGACTGCTATATCATTTGGTTGCACATTAGGAGGGATGGGAACTTTTTGTAAAGCACTTGGAAGCATGTTATGGTAACTAGGGGAGGATTGAATAAGTTCCCATAAAGATATATTAGTAGGAACTTTCTTTTTAAGTTTTTCAACAAGATCATAGTCCTTTCCACTATGCAAACAAAAAATGAGGGGCACTAGGAAAGATAGGTTGAGGTAAACGTAATGATGTAGAGATATTTTGTGGTTGTATATATTTCCTTGTATTATATGTATGAACAACAATATTGTAACTAAGTTGTTGTGAAATATTGTTACTATCGATATTCCTTGTAAATTTGAAGATATCTCCTAGAGCTGATGGTTTTTTTTTAGGTGTCTCTATGATAAGAACAGGTTTGGTTTTAACTTGTGGTTGTTCTGAGGGTGGGAAGAGGGTAAAAAGTGGCTCAATAGATTGATTCAAGGGATATCTAATGTGAATACCTCAAAAATATTATCATTATTTTCATGATCTCTTACTCAAGGGGAGTCTAATGTCACCTCATCATATCCATCTAAGGAGGCCACATTACTATTGTTTGAAACACATGTGTTAATGTTGTCATTTTCTTGCACCATGATGTCTTCCCTAGTAAGAGAGTTTTGAGGAGAGCAACAAACTACATGTTCATGACACTCAATGGTTTTTTCTTCTAAAACAACTTCATCACAAGTAGGGGAGTTATCAATAGTTTGATTTTATTGCTTATCAATGATGGAATCCTCTTGTTTAACAATATTTTCCTAAGTAAGATGGATGGGAGAAGAGAAACAAATAGGATTCTCATGAATCTCATTGATGGCTTCTTCTAACACCAACATATATTCTTCACAAATAGGAGAGATATTGCGAGAAGAACAAAATTGATTGTCATGATTGTCCAAGATTGTATTCTATTTCAATAAGTTAGATTCACACATGGGAGATAGATCAAAGAAGAACAAGAAATGAGGAGAAATGAATTCATATTCATATACTTGTGACAACAATTTCTTAGAGTATTCAACAAAATATAAAAATATAACATGAAGTATGATAACAAGAGACTTTTGTAATGAAAACATGATGCAATAATTTCTCTACAAATCTGAAATGCAACATTTTTTTTGGAATTTAAATTCCTAAATTAAATGGATGATAAATCAAAATTCCCTAAAATTTTCTAGATTGAAATAGCTGGTTACTAGGAGATCTAGGAAGTGCATACAACCACAAAAAAGCTTAGAAAAGATGGTTTTAAGAGTCCCTAAAGGACTCATTCACCCATGGTCGAATGCATCTCTATTCAGGGTTTTTTAATGAAAAATGTAATTTCTATGTGATTATATGTGTTCTCTATTCTAGGTCTTAGACTGTAACTTTTGTAATAGATTTTTTCATAATTTAATGTTTAAATGCAAGTGAAATTAATGACAGATGATGAACTATATGACACTTTTGGGAATGAAATTCTCACCTAATTTTTGAATTTGAATGATTGAACATACACTAATGAAAGGTGGAAAATTGGCTTCTCCTTTCTCCACCCTTTGATTAGGGGCCTAGAAAGGGGAAAATTTCACTAAATTTCACTCAAGAATGAACCCTTGATATTTCCTTGCAAAGGAGAAATAAATATTGCAAGAGGGTTGTTCTAAGGACTAAAAATGATCTAATGAGGGGTTCACCACCAAGTTGAAACTTGGAAAAGACAATGCAATGCAAAACCCTAGTTGAATGAAAAGACATAGAAAATTCCTTATAAATGTAAACAAAATATAATAGAACAACAATGAAATGACTAGTGTGCACCTAGAAACCTTGAAGTAACTAGAGGTAGCTCTGAAATTCTATAAATTTTGACATTTTGACCAACTGGGACTCATTCACCAACCAGGGCAAATCAGTTCTAGATCTGGGCTTTTGCATGGAAGTTTGTTTTAGGAAAAAGGGTATCAAAATCTACAAATATTTTTGACAACACAACTACAATAGGACTCATTCACCACTCTTGGAGAATTAGTTCCATTTTTCTTTCTTGAAAATTTGAAAGTTCTAATCTGCACTTCAACACCTACTCTTTCCTTCCAACCTATGTTTTGCATCTGAATCTACAAAAAACACCTGTAAAACATAATATAACTTGATTTTATACTGGGGGGTTTTCCTTGGTCAAACCCCTAGTTTAGTAATTAAACCTTGATATAAATAATGAAATGTGCATGCAAACCATAGCCTTAAGTGTATCTAAGACTAAGAAATCTGAAACATGATGCAATCATATTCTAATGTGCAAGAATATGATGCAATAATAGAGATATGGAGATGAAAGACTCACTCGTGGTGATCTCTAATCACCCCAAATGAATCCTAGTGATTTTTTTACCTTCCTTAGGTTGAAACTAGAGTGATAATAGAGGATGGAATCACTTAGCAAACAAGTCTTTATGATTGGCTTCATGGCTAGTTGCATCTCCCCAACTTAGAATACATCATGATTCACTATAGAAAACCATGATCAACCCTTGAAAATACTAGATCTTGAGTGAAAGTGATCTTGAAGACCTCAAAAAATACTTTATTGTTGATCCAATGCTTCAACTTTACTTGCTGTTGAAACTTGAATGCTCTTGTGAAATATTCTCAAAACTTGACTCTTGAAAATGTTTGCTCTCAATGCATAGAATTGATAAAAATGGCTTAGAAACTTGTTTATGTAGGAATTTACACCTGATTGACCATTATTTAAATCTCAAAGGCCAACATCAACTGAAATTTGGAATTAAAATGGTGAATTTCCCACTCAAAATTGAGAAAGACCGCAAATGGGACTCATTCGTCACCCTTAGTGAATGGGTCCCACCTAAGGAGACTCATTCACCCAAGGTGGTGAATGAGTACCACCTTAGCTTTTTGAGGTGGATGTTTAGAATTTTTGGTGTTCTGAATGATTTTATGGGATTTTTAGGTGAAATGAGCCTCAAGATCTTAAATAATGGGTCTTCAGGGCGTATAAATGATTATTTTAAAGGGTAATTAATGCAAGGGTTCCAAGATAGGTCCAAATTAAGTGTGAAAATGTAAAGGGATCTATTTTTCTACATTACAACTAATATGAAAGTACTATACAAAATTATTCCAACATTATGTAATTTTTGTTGTTTTTTCAAATATAAAATGAATGCAAAATGCAAGTTTACACCTAAAATGAAATGCAACATAATACCAAATTTAGAAACCCTAAATGTAATGAATTTATTCCATTCCTAGATCTAGGGTTTTAATGAACTCAAAATAAAGAATTAGAATGTTGAAAAGTGATGCTCAACAAAATGAAATAACGAAAAATGAGGTTCGTTGAAAACATATAGGGTTTTATAATAAATTTGGAATGTTTCACCAAACTTACTATAAATCTAGAAAGGGAAAAATGGGGTGAATGTACCTACATATTCTTCTATTTCATTTGGGAAATGAGATCCGCCAAGTTAAAACACACTTTCAACCCTTAGGTGAGTGAATTCTTTGAGGAATCTTGCAATTTACTTTATGTGTGTGTGTGCACTAAACAACACTCTAGGAGATGAAAATAAAATACCAAATCAATTCAAAACTTAAATTTAAGACTATATTTGAGTAGATTAAACATATAGCTAATAGATACAATTTATTTCACACAAATCGAATAAGTGTAGGACACTTAAAACTTATCTCAAAAATAGTTACAAAGTGTCCATGTTGGGTGCAAAGTGTCCCAAGATAACTTCTAGAAAAAAATAATTGAACAAGGATTTTGGGAGAAAGATTAAAAATACCTAATGGAATCATTATGACATGTAAAAAGGGGATTTTGGAGATGAAACATAATACTAATAGAAACCATTTATTTCATGTAGATCGGATAAAGGGAAAATCTTGTGCACCTATTACAAAATGATGTTTCTAGAAGCTGTTTGAGGACTCATTCTCCTATTGGCGAATGGGTCCTTATTGAGATTTATAAATCCCACATCTGAGTTTCCATGAGATGACAAAAAATGCAACTTTGCAATTTTACACTTTTGGGATCCTCAAATTTTCTTCAAACTAACAATTTTCAACACACAAAGAGAGGGGAAAAATGTTTTTTTTGGTGAATGGTGTTTTTCCTTGGTCAAACCCTTTTTTTGTAATTATAACTTGAAATAAAACAATAAAAAATGAAGGAATGATGAATGAACAAATGCAATGTTTCAACTCACCAAACCCTTGATTAAACCTTTGAAGGACTAAAATGCTGATGTTGATCTTGCATGAAATGGTTTCAATGGATGTGGATCTTGATGCTTGAAATAATGCTTTGAATTTTTTAACTTGATCTTGAAACCTACATGACAATGTTAGCTCCAAAAATATGCATGATTGCAAAAAGATTTGACATGATACTTGAGATTTTGAGTGCTACAACAAATAATGAAGATATATGATTTTGAATGCCCTTGACAATAATATTTACTCTTGTGAAAGTTATATCAATTATGCTCTTGAAATATTCTAGTTGATTTGATAAAATAACCTTGTATTTAGAAATTTATCCTTAATTTCTAAAAAATAAAACATTACAAGCTGGCCTTTGAAATTTGAATTTAGGACCATAAAAATACCACCAATTTTTTTTAAAAATGGTTTCAAGGTGTTAGGGTAGACCCATTCTCCCATGTTTAAATGGGTCCCATGCCCTAATTATTAGAAAACACATTACTCAATGTGAAGTGTTATGTGTTGGCATTAATTAATGTCAAGTTTCCCCTTCAAAAAATTTAATTTAAATGGATTTTAAATGAATTATAGGACTTATTAAAGTGTAATTAAGCCAGTTAATTAAGGAATTCATAAATAAGTGTGAAAGTGTAAATAAATACATTTTACAACAGTAAATTAAGGCATTATTAAGTCCATTCTAACTAGAAGGTCCCAAACAAGTGAGAAAATGTAAAGGGATACATTTTTCTATACTACACTGGTAATCACTATACTATCTATCAATTCAAGTTCATAGAGTTTAATTGACTTTGTGTATTGATGGTTGATTAGGGCTCCTATGTTCACTCATGCAGTGTTTTGTATCTCTCTTTTTGATCTACATTTCTTAGAGATTTGTTGATTCAAGAAAATAATAGTTCATCTTTGATAGAGTTTATAACTTCTACATGCTTTAATAGTTATTCACCATCATGTTCCTCTCATCATGGGACATATTTTTAGTAGGTCTTAAATATTTTTCTCTCTTTTGTAGAGGAGTTTTGTTCCCACTAGGTTTTCTCATTTACTCCAATTTCTGAGAAAATTTTTACATGGGTACCTAACATGGCCTCATAGGTAAGACCCATTTTTATCTATTTTCACTTTTGTGATCTCCCTAGGTATCACATAAGGGGGGTGTTAGAGTGAAAAATTTATCTGTTCACTATACTTAAATTTACATAGGTTGACCAAGTTAGGCAACATCTTGTCTAACTAAATGTGCAACCTTTTATACATTTAGAGGTTACCAAGTTATTTTTTTAACCTCATATGTACTAACTTTTTTAGGTTGGAAGACTTTCCATCTCACCTCAAAGGTCACTCAAAATTTGGCATCGAGGTTGATGACTTGGTCAAATAGGTTGTTGATTTGTACATTCCAAGTGATCTTAAGGCTGGAACCTATAGGATAGTTGTCTACTCATTTGTTCCATGTCATGTAGCACTTTTCAATCAACATAATAGGTGGATTTCCTCTTCCTTGCCTATATATGCAAGAATTTTTACTCATTGTAATTTGGGTCAACTAAATACAATAGCTCATATTATTCATTTCTACTCTTTTCATATCTTTGTGATCTCCTAATGCTTATATTTATAATATATTCATATAGATTTAGTAACACCTTATGTTTATGTCTCTACTAAACCAATCACCTTATATAAAAATTAGATTTCAAAGAATAGATATTTTGGACACCAAAAAAGTATTCCTTTTTCTTTGCTTGATTTGGGAATATTTAATGATAAATTGGACTTAACATCACCTTGATCTAGTTTTTTGAGGTTTTTTTCACATCCACACTAGGTCTACGGCACATTTTCAGCTAAATTAACTTAACTTTTCCCTAATTCAATGTTGTAAAATATATTTAATGGCATTCTCACATTAATCTATAAGGCTTGTAAATTAAAATTTGTTTCAATCTAGTGTTGTAATGTGTTTTACACATTCACATTGGATGTTGTGCCTCTCTAGGCTATGTAGACCTCATTTTAATGTTGTAGAGTGTATTTAATAACACTTTTACATTGAACTTTGTGTCCTTAGCCCTAATCACCCTTTATATCATCATTAATAGGCCCCAATGACCGCATATTGTGCATCCTGAGGCTTATTTTGATCAAAGACTCGATAAAATCAACATAAAAACTAAAACTATTCATTCCCCAACATCCCAGCTAGAAAAAGAGCCCTTATGGGACCCATTTTCCACTTTGGATGAATGAGTCCAATCTAGGTGGGACTAAGTCACCCAACTTGGCGAATGAGTCCCATTTGGGCTATTTTTGCGGTTTGAGTGGGAAAATTTTGGTTTTAAGTTTAAGTTTCTTCAATGTTATCCTTGGGGATAAAATTAATGGGAATTTGAGTATGATTTCCTATATGAACAAGATTTTAAACCCTAATTCATAATTCAATCATCATCCATTCATCATTTATTATCCATCTCAAGTCAAGCAAGCAAGGGTTAGGTATTTTCAAGACTTCACAAGATCAATTCCAAGGAATTGAAAGGAAGATTCTTCATCCATTATTAAAGAAATTAAAGATCTATCATCATGGAAAGTCTCTAATTAAATTATTTCATGCTTCATTATCTTATTTCATTATTTTGGTTTAATTACCTAAAAGGGATTTGACCAAGGAAAACCTCCATTCCCTAACATTCAATATTTGTCTATCTTTCTTTATGTGATTCTAGATCTAGGTACCTTGAAGGCTTGGAAAATCATTAAAGAATAGCTTGCAAACTTTTTGAAGTCATATCCTTATTGAATAGGTCAGAATATCCACAAAAAGTCACTTACAGTGCCAGAAATCAATTTTTTAGATTCAGATAGCTGGAGAAAGAGAAAGAGCAGACCAAGAGCTTTCATTTCCACTTTCGGGTTTTCATAAAAGATGAAGTAGACTCAGATTCCATCAATATCATATGAATCCCACTGTACCTATTTTTTAGAGATTTTTGTAGAGTTGTATACCCATTTGGTTAAAACAGGCTCCTATGTAATTTTCCAGATGTGGGACTAATTCACCCATAATGGTGTATGAGTCCCAGTAGATCAAAATTTTAGGATCAACAACATTTCTAGTCTCCATTCAAGCCTCCACAAGTTTATAAGTACACACTTTTAGTTTTATAGTTTTCTGTTTTGTTTCATGATCATTTCTAGGTCATTTAGTATATGTTTGCATATCACATTGCGTTTTCAAACCTCTTGCATTTTCCAAGTTTTTCATTACTAGTTAATATTCTTTATCAATTTCTATCCTTAAGAACAATCTACTTTGACAAATTTCAATCTCTTTTGCATTGTAATCTCAAGCATTTGTTCTTGAGTGTGAACTTTGTGAAATGAAATTACTCTTCCTTCATTCCGCCTTTTTAGTGTGGATAAACGAAGTTGTGCAGTCTTTCCATAGTCCACCTTTTGGTCAACTTCACTTTCAAATACCTTATTTTCTTATTTTGAGTCCATCATCATCCTAGAATTCGCTTGCATTAACTTTACATTAGGGTTTGCATTGATTAATTTGCATTCTAGGGTTTCAAATTTTGCTTTAGTGAAAGTGCATATAGGTTTCTTTTTTGCATATAAAATCATTAAAAAAAAAATACATTTTGCATTTTCATCTTAGTTCTGCATCAAATAGCATGAAAAACATAAAAATCAATCAAAAAATCTAAAAATTCTAAAAAAAAATCCCCGCTAGGACTCATTCGCCACCTTGGGTGAATTAGTTCCTTTGCACCCCTAAAACTACCTTTTACAACACTAAAAACCTTGTTTCTACACTTTTGTTTGCTGCAATTAACTATCTATATCAGCTGGTTGAGCTTCTATTAGATGAATTTCATTAGATCTAGCTTAAATTTGCTCATTTCATGCATTGCTCTATTTCAAATTTGCATTTACAACATTTCAACTTTCAGGTTGTTGCATAGTGTAATCAAAAAATAACCTTCTTTCACATCTGAAAATTATAATTTAAACATTTTAATTTAGGTCATTGCATTGCACTTTCTTTGCTTTTTCATGATAGTATGTTTTCTTTCAAAAGATGTGGCTTTGATATGTTTAAAAATGGATTGCATAAATACAACATCCCCTCTTATGAGTTCAATTTAGATTACAACAATAACGTCATCAAGAAACATGTTCAAAGCATTGGCACAATCCTTAGTATTACATTACCCATTGGTGAGGTGAACCATAGATTTCTAGGTATGGGGCTTATAGGCTACTCTTGCACTCTTAGGATGTTTCACCTAAAAGGAGAGAGATAAAACCCACATGAAATCTAGGTTGGTTCACTCAAATTATGCAATGTATTATGTTATTTATGATAAATGAGATGATTGATATGAAATTAAGCTAATTTATTGACTTATTTTGAATGCAAAACTTAAGAAATATGCAATGTTTGAAAACACAATGTGATATGTAGAAAATACAATAAAGAAGTAAACTAATGCAAAAAAAATTAAACATAGCTGAATAGAGTGCAGCTGGAAGTCTGATGAATATTTTGGAGTGTTCTGAATGTTGAGAAAAATCACTAAAAATCATCGGTGGGACTCATTCACCACTGATGGTGAATCAATCCTACTTCTCATAAAAATTGTTGAAAGCTAGTTTCTAAGTGTCGGGTTCCAAAAACTCACAAAATATGGATTTCTAGCATTAAGGTGGGATTCATTCGCCACTGATTGTGAATTAGTTCTATCCCAATATTCTAAGAAATCAGGAATCAATATTGTAGCACTAGATCTAAGGATGTCTATTTGTCGGGTTGACGAAGTTAATTCTGCATAAAACAAACAAAATTTCTTCATCAAGCTTGAAATAGGTTGTAGATGACTTGAAACACTTTTTTGACTTCTTTCCCACTTTTCAACACCTAATAACTCTTCAAATTTGCATACACAAGTCTTCAAACACACATGCAATAGAGGTAAAATGGTTAAGGGTTATGTTATAAGGATTTTCCTTGGTCAAACCCTTAATGAAATGATGAAATGAAAGAGGAAGATAAAATAATAACGTGCAAATTCTATCAACTTACCAACCTTTCTTGAAGAAAATCTGAAGATATATCAATGAATTCCCTTGAATTCTTGATTGATGCTTGATTAGATGATGTAAAGTGCTCAAATGCTAATTGATGTTGAATGAGTGAATGCTTGAATGAATTAGGAGATGTAAAATGCAAAGAAAAACACATATTTATACACACTTGTTCCTTTGTAACCTAATTATACCTCATCATGGGCTGACATACAATGATTTTAAATAGAAAATTGAAAGAAAATTTGAAATCTTTTGAATTTGGAGCCAAGAGGGACTCATTCGCCACCCATGGTGAATGGGTCCCACTTTGGACTTGAAAGTGGGTGTCAAGAATTAAGTCACATTTAATGTTGTTTGTCAGGTTTACATTCAAAAACACACATAATTAAGCCTTATAATGGGATAAAGTGGTCAAATAAAGCATAAGAAAGGTGTAAATAGTGAAATTGAGCCTAGAAAAGCATGAAATCTTGTTACAAGACTTTACAACAATTCAAAATAGGATTTCATGATGAATAAAAAGATGATTTTTAGATGAATTGTAATGAATAGAGTATAGAAAAGTGTAGAAATGTTTTACAACACTTCACAACACCTTCATAAGATGTCATAATTTGAATTTTAAGGACCTAATGTGAATGTTTAAGCCACATTACAACATTAAATAAAAAAAAAATAGACCAAGCATCAAAAGGAAAGGCCTAAAAGACCATGAAAATGTCTATGGGCTATTTTCTATGGTTCATTTAGCCCCCACTTTAGTGAGAGGATAAACTTGCTTCAAACTCACACTAAAGTAGCCATGAATATCGAGAGGGATCTAAATGCACTTATGTGAAAAAGATGTAATGACAATGATGAAGAGGGATGATCAAGCCACCAAGATGAAGATCCCATGGAAAACTAAACATAAGAACAAAGGAACACAAAAGAGATAGAGAAGAAAAGAAAGAATTAGATTAAGCTTTGATTGTTTGTCCAACTAGTTGTGGATAAGATCTAGGCTACTTGCAATAAAAAAAAAATGCATACTCACTCTAGGGTGACATAACTCATGGTGGTCCGCCTGGTGAGAAAACACAAAAAGGTGAAGTACATACGCTAGTTGGTATGCAATCACAAACACAAATGTTGCTATGGGGAATGTCATGCCGTTGGATGGGCTTATCAGTCAACCATATCAAAGTTAAACCTTATGATAACTTTAACAAGGCACCACAAGGGTAAAATGATGGTTCATGCTTCACGAGACAAGCAAAGCTTTGTATGCTTAATACTCATGAACAAAGAGGAAGGTACCACATACCACAGGCATGCAAGTTACGTTATGCAAGGTGGAAAAAAAAATTAAAAAATGTAATATGCAAAAATGTAAAATGTAAAAGACATTCAAAGGAGTCTTGTTAAGTTCATGCAAGGTCTATCACTTAGGTAACATTGTGTCTAATATCTCCAAGAGAGGACCAATCAAAGAATAGTATATTCACAACTTAGGGGATGCAGTGTGTTGCATTGAATCACCAAGAGGAATGTAATATGCTAAGATAGATCACACTTATGAAGGACATCACACCCAATGTTGTCCAAAAAGTGACAAATGCATCATATGAAGTGACAAGGCTACACTAAGAATGAAGAATGCAAATGAAATGATGTCAATGTATGCCCCCCACTTTAAAGGAATTGCTACACATCGTTCAATGAGAAATTACTTTAAAGTAGCGAAGGATAGAAAATGTAAAACAAGACATGAGAGCCAACTTAGAAAGCCCTTATGCCAAGTTATATATTTACAAATAAGGCTACATCATGTATATGAAAATGAAAACAAAAGAAAAATGGAATTACCCCCTAGAAAAGAATACACCAAACACATAGAGGATCTATGGATTTGGGGTCAATATGTTCGTTGCTGAAATGTTTTTATTAAAGAGCTTGAAACTGTCATCATTTCACAAAGCACACAGAATTGAAAGAATGACATGAAGAGAGGGAAAAAAAAAAAGGAAAAAAAAGTTTGCTTTGGGTCAACATGGAAGAGACATTGCGGTCTCAACGCTTTGCATCATTCCCAAAACAAAAACACAAGCGAGAAGAAAATGAATTGAAAATATTTTGGGTCAACATGAAGGAGACATTTAAGTCTTGATGCCTTGCATCATCTCCAAAAGGAAAGCACAAATCAAAAGGAAAAGGAAAAAGAACCTTTTGGGTCAACATGGAAGAGACATAGGGTGTCTCTATGCTTTGCATCATCCCAAAAATGAAAACACAAAACAAAAGAGAAAAGGAAAAGGGAACTTTTGGGTCAACATGGAAGAGACATAGGGTGTCTCAATGCTTTGCATCATCCCAAAAAGGAAAACACAAAAAAAAAGTGAAAATTAAAAGATAAAGTACGACATAGAGAAGAATAAAGGTACAAATAGAAGAAGTGTACAAAGAGAGAGAACACAAAACAAACATTACGGGGGAACACAATACACACATAAAATGAATGAAAAATGTAAAAGGAGCTAATAATGCAAATGTAAGTCAACCATTAATCAAGTTATTGGTTTCTCAATCTTAAGTAATATAAGAGGAAAATGAACAACATAGTTAAGGGACAAAGGAAAATGCATTACAAGAACAATGATAACAACTTTTTTTTCCACAAAGTATAAGACAAGAGTGAGCCGAGGTAGGTGATGGGAAAGATCATGCAATAGTGAGAATGAAAGATTCTACAACTATAGCATGATGAGAGGAGTTTTTTTATGGAATGATAGGAAAGGAGTCGGTGTTACTGAAGTGATACTTGTCTAATATTTGATTCAATGTCTGGCATTCTTCAATGCGATGTCCAAGAACATGATGATATTTGAAAAATGGTATGTTAAAATATTTAAGATGAATGACCAACCTATTTGAAGGTGGTAAGAGTATAAGGCCTTTGTTTAAAAGTAATTGAAGTCTCCTTTCACATTTAGGTGGAGGATGAGTACGAAACTTGAGCTTTTTCAATTTGTAAGGTCTTTTTTTTTACTATATTCTCCTTTTTCATGAATGGAAGATGGAAGAGGACCCATGGGAATCCTAGCATCCTTGTTATCAAAATTAGGTAATGGTCATTCACGTGAAAGAAGAATGTGCAAGTCAGGAAGAAAATGAAAGATCACGGTACCATCATCTAGAAGTCTCCAATATTCAAAAGGATGTTCATTAGTATGAGGAGGATCATGATATCCTAATTTGGTTGTTTTTCAAGAAGTTGATGAATGTTATGTTCTATTTTTGTATCACACCCTTGTTTGTTTAATATAGTAAATCCCTTTCCATATGTTTCTTCAAGGTTAATGGGCGTGTTTGTGACTTTGGGATCATAGAATGGTTGAGGATGTGTTTGAGAAGAACTAGGTCCACTTGATGGAGGGATCTCAGGTCCTTCTTGAGTTTCAGGATGTAGGTATCCAAAGTGATTAGGAGGTGCAACAATAGGAATATTTGGTGGTTTCATGGATGGGTAAAAGGTTGCATTGACTACAAGGCTATCAAGACATTTGTTTAATAACTTGTTCATGCTAGCATCATCTTCTCCAATGATGTCAACATCATGAGGAGGAAAATCAAGAGGAGTTGAAGGAGCACAAATAGGCTCAAGGTCATTAGGATCACAACTTAAGGAACAATTGGACATGTCTACCAAGGATTTCAATGAATTCTAAAACTTATTAAGAGAAAATTCCATGATGAAAATTAATGGAAGTAAACTAAGATGCAAGAAATAAAAAAAACAGAGAATCTAGAAAGCAAGACAGAAAGCAACTACATAAAACTGTAATATAGGAAATACTCATAAAATGTCTAAAAATGCAGAATGAAATATGTAGGTGGACTGATTCACCCAAGGTGGTGAATGAGTCCAGGTATGATATTTTTTTTATGATTTTCAAAAAAATTAAAATGATTTTAATTCTTTTCTAATGCAAATTAAGGATGAAAATGCATATTTTCAGTTTTTCAATGGCATGTTATGCAAGAATGAAATATAAATGAGTCCACTAATACAATTTGAAGAAACCCTAGGATGCAAAAACAAAAAAAACCCTAATTGAATGTTGATGCAAATGAAACCTAGGATGCAAGATGAAATGGAAATTAGAAATGTAAAGTGCACACTATGCAGGCTCACCAAAATGAACCATAGATATTTGGGTATTGGGCTTATAGGCTACTCTTGCACTCTTAGGATGTTTCACCTAAAAGGAGAGAGATAAACCCCACACAAAATCTAGGTTGTTTCACTCAAATTATGCAATATATTATGTTATTTATGCCAAATGAGATGATCTATATGCAACTAAGCTAAGTTATTGAATGATTTTGAATGCAAAACTTAAGAAATATGCAATATTGAAAAACATAATGTGATATGCAAAAAATGCAATAAAGAAGTAAACTAATGGAAACATAATGAAACAAAGCTGAATAGAGTGCACTTGGAAGTCTAGTGAAGATTTTGGAGTGTTCTGAATGCTGAAAAATATAACTGAAAATCACCAGTGGGAAACATTTACCACTGATGGAAAATTAGTCTTGCTTTTAATGAAAACTGTTGAAAGCTGGTTTCTGAGTGTCAGGATCTAAAAATTGACAAAATATGGATTTATAGCCTTAAGGTGGACTCATTCGCCACTTATGGAAAATTAGTCCTCTCCCAAAATTTTGAGAAATTAGGAACCAATTCTGTAGCACCAGATCTGAGGATGTTTACTTGTTGAGTTGATGAAGTGAATTCTGTAGAAAACTAACAAAATGTCTTCTCCAAGCTTGAAATAGGTTGTAGATGACTTAAAACACTTTTTTGAATTCTTGCCCCATTTTTGACACCTAATAACTTGTCAAATATACATACACAAGTTTGCAAACACACATGTAATAGAGAAAAATGGTTAAGGGTTAGGTTATAGGGATTTTCCTTGGTCAAATTCCGCTCTGGTAATTGAACCCTTAATGAAATGATGAAATTAAAGAGGAAGATAAATTAATAACATCCAAATGCTATCAAATTACCAACCTTTGTTCAAGAAAATATGAAGATATATCAATGGTTGCACTTGAATACCTGATTGATGCTTGATTAGATCATGCAAAGTGCTCAAATTCCAATTGTTGTTGAATGAGTGAATGCTTGAATGAATAAGGAGATGTAAAATGAGGAGAAAAACACATATTATACACACTTGTACCTTAGTAACCTGATGATACCTCATCATAGGCCGACATAAGGTGATTTTAAATAAAAACCCAAAAGAAATTTTGAAATCTTTTGAATTTTGAGCCAAGAGGGACTCATTCGCCACCCATGGAAAATGAGTCCCACCTTCAACTTGAAAGGGGTTTCAGGAATTAAGTCAAATTAATGTTCTCTATCAGTTTACATTCAAAAACACAGTTAATTAAGCCTTATAAGGGCATAGAGGGGTCAAATAAAGCATAAGAAAGGTATAAGTAGTTAAATTGAGGCCTATAAAAGCATGAAATCTTGTTACAAGACTTTACAACACTTAAAATAGGACTTGATGATGAATAAAAGATGAATTTTAGGTGAATTGTAATGAATAGAGTCTAGAAAAGTGTAGAAATGTTTTAAAACACTATTGGATGTTGTGGTTGTGTTGTTGATATATTTTTTTTTCATTGATGTCAACACTATTAGCATTTGGTGTATTGAAGGTTGCATATGTCGAGGATATTGAGAAAATTGTAAAATAAAGTGTTATAGGTTCCTTGGAACTATGAAGGTCACGAAGGTGCCTTTTCATGTATGTTGAATATCAAATGATGTGGATTAATGAGTTTATTTCTGAGTGTATCTAGTCCATCCTCCAGAAATTTTAGAGGTCTGTGTGAAGATTTGTTTGAGTTACGAAGATCTATGTTTTGACAGTGTTTCTGTGGTCTTTGTCAGTGTTCTTGATTAAAGTTGGCATAATTCTAGTAATTCTAGTTGTTATGGATGTTTCTCTAATTTTTTTTGGTTCTTGTGGATGTTTGTAGATCACGCTATATCTTTGTCATATGTCCACATTGATCGGTGTGCTCGTGGTTGAATATTTTTCTCGGTATGTTCAATTTTTGTGTTATTGGCCGACATGAAGGTAATGGCATGTTATAGATCCTTGAAGATCTAATTTTGAATTTTTGGCATGCTTGAGGATCTTTTTTGGGTCACATCATGGTATTGGTTGATGGTGTTTGATCCACATTGAAAATTTATTTGTAAAATTGGGCCGACATTGAAAATATGTTTTATATTTTTGGCCAACTAAGTTGTTGATATTGCAGATATATAAGAGAGATTGTTTCCTCGGTGTAAAGTGTGAAGAAGTTTGATTGAATAGTAAAGAAGGTGTTTTGTGCTTAACTGGAACTTTAATTAAGCTTGTGTAGAAACTATTTTCTCAGTTCACAATTTGGATGGTTTTAATCAAAACCTTTCTTTCGATAGTGAGTCCTCTTTTGTATTTGAGCAGTGAGCTCTAGGTAGTGTGCATGAATGCATGTGCATTCCCATTATTCTTATACTTTTAACAAGGTATAATATTGTGGACTAACCTCCACTGTGGTTTTTCCCCTAATAGGTTTTCCACGTAAAAATATTGGTGTTCTCCGTGTTTTTGATGTCTTGATTGTTCATGGTTTAATATTCAATCATCAAATCTAAGATTAAGTTAAGTTTGAATTTTTTAAAATAGTTTGTGATAACTGGTTCACCCCCCCTCTCAGTTGTCTTTCCTTGTTTTTCCAACAATTGGTATCAGAGTAGGTTCCTCTAAAGAAGTTTAAAATATTGCAGTGATCTGAGATGGCATCATACAAGAAGGACATTCGTAGATTTTATGGAACAAACTACTCATTGTGGAAATCTAGGATGTAGTGTCATTTGAAGTGTATTGGTGAACCCTTCTGGAAAATTACAACGAACATATATCTTATTCCTATGAGTGGTCCCTCCACTGCTTATGAGATTAAAGAGGCTAAGAATAATGTCTGGGCTATGAAAGCTTTGTTGAGTGCTCTAACAGATTTGGAAATGAAAAATGTGTTAGGTCTAAAGAAAAATCATGAGATGTGGAAGAAGCTGGAAACTTTGTATGAAGGAGACACACATGTGAATATGGATAAGCTATAGAGTTTGAAAGGAAAGTATGAAATTTGAAGATGGGTGAAGATGAAAATAGTTCCTCTTTTATGCAGAGAGTAAATGAACTAGTGATGGGTATTAGATGCACTAGTGGTATTCTAGATGCAGAAGAAATTGTGGCTAAAGTTCTCAAATAATTTCCTCCCTCGTACAAAGCAAAGGCTTATGTTATTCAAAAAAATAGATTATTAACGAATGTGACAAGGGATACACTGATTGGTAAACTTTCTACCTTTGAGTTGAGAAAATTTGGTGATTTTGTTCCTAAGATTGAAACTACTTTCAAGGCTACTATATCCTAAAGAAATAAGCAAAGATATGATCTGGGAGAGAGTTCCAAAAATAAATTCAAGTATGAGGAAGAAATGAAACAAATTGAAGATGAAGAAAGAGAGGTAGAAGAGTTGGAAGCACTGATTCTAAAGAAAGAAAGTAGAGGACAACGTAAGTATAAAGGAAAGCTACCTATCAAATTTTTTTCTTGTAGTAAAATAGGTCATTTTGCATCAAGGTGTCCTAAAAGAGTTCCTAGATCTAAGCCTTAAAAATCTATATTCCAAAAGAAATGTTACTTTGCTAAAGAAGGAGTGACTAATGATGAGTCTGATAAGGATAATGGAAATGAAAATGATTGGGTTTTCATTGCTATCAAGGAAAATAGTCATGTGGCTACTAAATCTACTAAAGTTGAGAAAGCTCTTACAACTTGAATTGAACAAAAAGATAAAAGGGTCATTGACAGCGGATGCTCACATCATATGACTAGTGACAAAAGAAAATTTGTAAGTCTATAAAAGTATGATGGTAGGGTTGTAAGATTTGGAGATAACAATTCTTGTGTGATTCATGGACGGGGATCTATTATTCTTGGTGGTAAGCATAAAACTAATGATTTTTTTAATGTTGAAGGCTTAAAAACAACCTATTGAGTGTTGGAAAGATGGTGGATAAGGGTTATGATCTCAAGTTCAAAGATGGAAGATGCACGATATATGGAAGTTTTAGAAATGTAATTGTTTTAGGTAAACAGACAAAAGGTAATATTTTTCACCTGAATGCTACCAATGAGAGTTGTTTAATTGCTCAAGTAGATAAAAGCTAGTTATGGCATAGAAATTTGTGTCCTGTTAATTTTGATAACATTATCAAAATAAGTTCCACTCAAGCAGAAAGAGATCTACCTAAGCTAGTGAAGCTTGCCAGCACAATTTGCAAGGAGTGTCAGGTGGGAAAACATACTAGATTTTCTTTTTGGAGCAAACATCATTCAAATCAATTATTGGAGCTTGTGCATACTGATCTATGTGGCCGTTCTAGAGTCAAAAGTCTCCATTATGAAAGGTATGTTATGTTTCTTATTGATGATTATTCTAGAATGATATGGGTTGCTTTCTTAAGAGAAAAATGTGAAGCATTAGAAAAGTTAAAAAAGTTTTGAAGCTATGGTAGATAATGAGAAAGGTCTAAAAATCAAATGTTTAAGGTTAGAAAGAGGTGTTAAGTTCACCACTAGGGAGTTTAATTCTTTTTGTGAAGAGCATGGAATCAAAAGAGAGTTGTCTTCTCCTTGAACCCCTCAATAGAATGGAGTTATAGAGAGAAAGAAAAAAACAATTTTGGATGTTGCTAGAACAATGATGATTGAAGGAAATGTGCCTCACATCTACTAGAGTGAAGTTGTAAGCACTGTTGTGTACACTTTGAATCAGGTAAATACAAATGGTAATTCTGGTAAGACTCCTTTTGAACCATGGTTTGGTAATAAGCCTATTGTTAAATACTTCAAGATCTTTGGAAGCAAGTGTTACATCAAGAGAGATGACGATATAGTCAATTTTGATGCAAGAAGTGATGAAGGAATCTATCCACAGTACTCTACTAGAAGAAAGGCCTACCAATACTATAACAAAGGACTGAGAAAAATGGTTGATAGTGCAAATGTCAGAGTTGATGAGGATTCTACTAAATCATCTAGATATTGTGGATATGATTCAAGTAAAAACAATACAAAAAAAAGGAAGAATGTTCAAACATAAAATCAACTTCAAATTGTGTCATATGTTTCGGTAAGACAACTTCAATTTGTTTCGGTACATCAATATAGTTAGAAAGTAGAGAAAAGTGCAAGTGCAGAAGAAAGAATAGAAGAATCAGAAATTCGAGACAATCCTAAAACTCTGAGGTATGTAAAGCTAAATCACTCTGAAAATAAAATTATAGGAGAAAAGAATAAAGGTGTGCAAACTAGAAGAAAGATTACAGAAGAGTATTTTGTGATGTCCAAGATTGAACCTAAAGATTTCAATGAAGCTTATAATGATGAACACTAGATGGAAGCTATGAAGGAAGAATTATTGTAGATTAAAAAGAACAATACATGGGTACTTGTTCCTAGACCTAAAGATAAAAATGTGGTTGGTACTAAATAGGTCTTTCAGAATAAACTGAATGAAAAAGATGAAGTGGTTCAAAATAAAACAAGACTGGTATGTAAAGGGTATTCACAAATGGAAGGTATTGATTTTCAAGAAACCTTTGTCCCTGTTGCAAGAATTGAAGTTGTAAGGTTATTTATTGCTTATGTTGCATATAAGAACTATAAAGTCTATCAAATGGATGTGAAGTCAGCTTTTTTGAATGGTGAATTAGAAGAAGTATATACTGAATAGCTGGATGGATTTCAACTGACTCACAAGGAAGACATGGTTTTTTGATTAAAGAAAGTTCTATATGGACTCAAGCAAGCTCCTAGAGCCTAGTATGCTAGACTGGAAAAATACTTATTAAAGCTTGGATTCAATAAAGGCACTACTAACAACAACTTATATTCCAAGTTGGATAATAATAAAGAGTTAATTATTGAGGTCTTTGTTGATGACATTATTTTTGGAGGAGATGATAATCTATGTATAAAGTTTGCTGATGAAATGAAGAATGAATTTGAGATGAGTATAATTGGAGAGATGAAGTTCTTTCTAGGATTGCAAGTTACTCAGTTAGACAAAGGGGTCTTCATATCTCAGTCCAAATATGTGAGAGAACTGTTGAAAAAGATTGGGATGGATGACTCAAAACCTGTTGGTACTTCTATGGTAACCATATGCAAGTTGACACAGAATGATGATTCTCCTAAGGAAAATCAAACAAGATACATATCGAAGATTGGTGGATTACTCTACTTAACTCAAACTAGACCAAACATTATGAATGTTGTATGTATGGTTGTTGGATTTCAAGCTGATCCAAAGAGTCATGTTATTCTTGTTAAGAGAATCTTTAGGTATATAAAAGGAACAATTCAATTTGGGCTTTGTTATCCTAAGGATGATGATCTTACTTTGAATGCATTTACTAATGTGGATGTTGTAGGATATGTAGATGACAGGAAGATTACTAGTGGTGGTGCCTTCTTCCTAGGAAAGAAATTGGTGTCTTGGTTGAGAAAAAAGATGAATTCCATTTCCCTATCTACTATTGAGACAAAGTATATTTCTGATACAAACAACTATACTCAAGTGATGTGGATGAAAAAGATGCTAAAAGATATTAGAGTAGTATATTATGAACATATTGCCATAAACTGTGACAACTCAAGTGCAATAAACATATGGGTATGTGCAGGATCATCATGGAAAAAATAGGCACTTAAGTGGCAAAAAATTCAAAAAATTAGAGTTAGGCAACTTGACATAAAAATTTGAATAAATTATCTATATTATTTCAAAAATATGTAAGAATAGAATCTGTATCAAATTGAATGTAGTTTCTAAACTACTAGGTTTATTTTTTTCAAATCTATTTGGTGAAAGTTTGAAATTTTAATGTAGTAGAATTTAAATTTCAGGGAAAAAATAAGAATTAGGTGTCTATCTAACCACCCTAACCACACTAAAATGATAATATTTTTTACAATATTTTAGATATAAGTGAACGGTCCATGTCCCAATGTGATGCATATTTTTTTGTAATTTTTTTTCCAAGTAAATAATTAATTATGAATTATTTATTACAAATTTTAAAAAATATAAAAAAATTGTATGTCTGACCACCTTAACTTGGTCAAAACTTCATGAAATTCATTTTTTTTTTAATCTTATAGTATGCAAAGCATAGAATATTATGCATGTTTTGGATTCAAAAAAATGTGATATTGTTTGAAAGCTATAGATGTTTTTCAATTAGCCTATAAATTAGACATTAGTCATAATTCAAATAGAAAATGAATAATAATTCTTTATTAAATTCAAATTAAAGCATAATTTATATAGGTATAAAGCTAAGAATATCCTTTAAAAACCCTTTTCATTTCATCAATTTTGGGTAAAATAAAAGTTGTCAGCCACATACCCTACACATACCCATCATATCACCACTTTTTGGTCCATCATGATCCTACACATACCAATATCAAAGAATCCAGTGCTACACTCTAAGACAAAGCATATATCAATCAAGTTCCACTTTTTGAGGGAGAAAGTGAGTAAGACAGAAGTTAGAATGGAGTATGTCCCTAACAAAGAATAGATTGTAGATATTTTCACTAAGCCATTGTTGAAGGATAATTTTGACTATCTCAGAGGGATGCTAGGGATGATTACCCATCCTGATATGAACTTAGATGAATTAATTTGCATCAATTTGTGCATTTCATGATCATATTATGATCTGGATTTATGTTTATGTGGCTACTACTCAGGGGGAGTAGTTATATGTGTAGATATGTGGTTCAGATCTTCTATGTGGAAAAGTAATGCATATATTTTCCATTGATGTGAAAGGGGGAGAAGAGTATTGTGAAAAAATATTGCTTACTTGGAGTGAAGATTCTTGTAGGGATAAGTTCATGCAGAAGATGTAAAGGAAGAAGAGTCAAAATCTAAGGAGGAGTAAGTGTTGATTGAGAGTTGGGTTGATGGTGTTTTTCACATCATGTGTTTCCATCAATGATAAAGGCAGAGATTGTTGGATGTTGTGGTTGTGTTGTTGATATGTCATTGTCATTGATGTTAACACTATTAGAATTTGGTGTATTGAAGGTTGTATATGTCAAGGATATTGAGAAAATTGTAAAAGAAAGTGTTAGAGGTTCCAAGAGGAACTATGAAGGTCATGAAGGTGTCTTGTCTTGTACATTGAAGATCAACTATTGTGGAATAATGGGTTTATTTCTAAGTGTATCTAGTCAATCCTTCAAAATTTTCAAAGGTCCACATGAAGATTTCTTCAAGTTATGAAGATATATGTTCTGACAGTGTTTTTGTGGTCTTTGTTAGTGTTTTTGATTAAAGTTGGCATAATTTTGGCAATTCTAGTTTTTGTAGATGTTTCTCTATTGTTTCTTGGTGCTCATGGATGTTTCTAGATTTTTCTCTATCTTTCTGGTACACCCACATTAATCGGTGTACTTTTGGTTGAAGATTTTTCTCGGTGTGTTTGGTTTTTGTGTTCTTGGCGGACATGAAGGTTGTGGCATGTTCTGAATCCTTGAAGATTTAATTTCGAATGTTTGGTGCACTTGAGAATATTTTTTTGGGTAACATCATGGTATTTTCCAATATTTTTTGATCCACATTGAAAATTTCTCTGTAAAATTGGGCTGACATTGAAAATATGTTTTATATTTTTGACTGACTAAGTTGTTGATGTCGCGAATATATAAGAGCGATTGTTTCATCAATGTAAAGTGTGCTCAGTGTGATCCTATGTGTGTATGTTTGAATATCATTCGATTATAGAGTAGAGTGTGAAGAAGATTGAGTGAAGTGTGAAGAAGTTTGATTGAAGAGTGAGGAAGGTTTCTTGTGCTTAACTAGAACTATAATCAAGCTTATGTAGAAGCTATTTTCTTAGTTCACAATTTGGATGGTTTTAATCCAAACCTTTCTTTTGATAGTGAGTCCTCTTTTGTATTTGAGCAATGAGCTCTAGGTATTTTTCCTAAATGCATGTGCATTCCCATTATTCTTATACCTTTAACAGGGTATAATATTGTGGACTAACCTCCACCATGGGTTTTTTTCCTAACAGGGTTTCCATGTAAAAATCCTTTTGTTCTCTGTGTTTTTGATGTGTTTATTGTTCATGGTTTAGTATTTGTTCATTAGATCTGAGATTAAGTTAAGTAAAGTTTGAAAAAGTTTAAATATTTTGTGACAACTAATTCACCCCCCCTCTGAGTTGCATGTCCTTTTTTTTCCAACAATTTCACAACACATTCACAAGACGTCATAATTTTAATTTTAAGGACCTAATGTGAATGTTTCAACCACATTGCAAGATTAAATGGAAGAAAAAATGGACCAAGCATTGAGAGGAAAGGCCTAAAATACCATGAAAATGTCCAGGGGCCATTTTTCTATGGTTCATGAGGATGGTCGTGTAGAAAATCATAACAATCATACATGTTCTTCTCTTGATACCTATCCTATTAGTGATGAAGGTATCTTGGTGAAAGAACATGCAAGCATTGAATGTCTTGATTTTGTCTCTTGTCATTCACCTTTGGAAGATATTGGAAATTGAGAAGATGAGATTATAGAAACATTTCTAAACTTCACCTTACCTAGTATCCATATCCATGACAGTCAAAATTGTCTTTCTCCTAATATCCCTCCTCGATGCAAAGAGGATAGGTTGGTGTTAGAAGATATACTTATTAAGTGTCATGAGAACCTTGAACCTCTCTTCCCTAATTCTCATACCATTTGGGAAGATCTATTCAGTAAGCACGTTGATGTGAAAACCATAGTTGTCCTTCTCTTGATGCCTCTATTACTTGTGATGAAGTTGATTTACCAAATGTCACCATGGATGAAAGCTCTCCTACTAGGGTAGATACTATGGCACAAGAGCATGAAACCTTTTAGAAAAATTATGATCAAATAGAGCCTTCTCGTAATATCCCCACCATAAATACAAAAGAAAATCCAACCATTGATCACTCCCTTGCTTACAATCAAGTTATTTTGGAAGAAAAAATCCTTGAATGTCAAGAGCATTTGATTTTTTCTTCTCCTAAAAACTCTCCTCATAGGGAAGATATCATGGTGCCACAAAAGGAAAGCATTGAAAATAATGGTATTATGCCCTTAGATGAAGATGATGTAGTAGCATTGGATTCTCCTTCAATAAGGGATGTGAATATTATTAAACCTCAACTTATCCTTTATCCACCTTCAAACAAAGCTCCAACTCAAAATAAACATAAACTTTTCCTTTACCCACCTAAGAATAATGTTTTGTAGCAACCAAGTCATAATGTCATTGCTCATACATTTAACACTAGAAACAATCCACAACCGCAACAACCAACTTCGACACCCTTACCTTTTCCTAATTCCATATTTCCTAATGCTCGTCATTTTTCTTTGGATAGTGGGAAAGAGTATGATATCATTGAACTTAATAATACTCCTACAAAGATATCTTTATGGGACCTAATTTAGAATTCAACTAACTATCACACTATGCCTCAAACTGCCTTGCAACAATTTCCTATCCCTTCTAATGCCCAACCAAATGACATAGCAGCCATCATTGAAGGGCTAAATGTTGACATAGTTTTCCACCAAAGTGAACTTCCCCCTTCGGAAGTGCAAAATAAAAATAATTCTTTCATGATCATAGCTCAATACAAAAGAATAGGGATAAAGTGAAACCTTGTTGACAATGGCTCCATCCTTAATGTGTGTAGCATAAACCTTTTGGATAGGCTTCATGTGGATAAATAAAAAACTAAACCATACACTTTATCTATTAGGATATTTGAGAATGTAGGAAAACAACCACTTGGTGTGATCACTTTTCCTATTACAGTTGGGAAGGCCATGTTAGAACTATAAAATTTTGAATATTTTACAGTCAACTGCATTCATGAGTTTCCAAAATAAGTCCTCAGCATAAGCATAAAATTCCCTCCTCATGGTTCCATGCTCATATTTTGTCATATGATCCATTAGAATTCATCTAGTCCTTGATATTTCATTGTATTACCCATATCGGAAAGATAGGGTGGAGATCTCCCCGACCTATATTTTTCATCAATGTATACTTGTTGCAGATTATCAGCAGGACACATCTTTTGTTTTCGGCGATAGAAAGATCATATCGGCAGGAGAATTCTATCAAAATGAGTCATAGCGAACTCATATATGTCTCACTGACCAGCGCGTGGAATAATGTATTGGCCAAACAAAAGACTATCAGAGTAGTGTCTTTCCAATAAAGAGCAAAATGATTCCATCAGATGGCTATCAGGAGGAAGCTACATAGTCTTTCTGACTCAAATGTCACACAAATAAAGATATGCATCAGCAAGAATGATTTCACTGGGGTGAGGTCTCACTGAATGGGTTGTGTCTCACTGACCAGTGCACAAGAAATAACACATTGGTAGGAGATTCATCGTTGGAGTGAAGTCATAGCAAATTCTTTGTGTCTCACCGACTAGCATGGAATGACCAAGCACTTTGGCCAAACAAAGGGTATTTGGAATGAGGTCTCGGTGAGTACCTCCAGTCTCACTGACATGCGCAGGGAAATCCTATCAAAGGTTGTTGGGGTAAGGTTATAAAGTCTTGCCGACCCGTTTTGTCACGCTAACATTTTTTTGCATCGGTGTGCGAATGATATTGTCACAGTGACCCATATGTCACATTGATGAGGATATGCATATCGGTAAGAATAAAGTGCATCGAAGTAAGGTCTTACCGAGGGTGTTTGGTCTTGCCAACACAGCGGAGGGATTATATCAAAGAACTGTTGGGAGGAAGCCATGTAGTCCTACTGACCTTTAAGTCATGCTAATGAGATGTTTTGTGAAGAATCTCAACAAACAGAACACAGTGTAATAACAAGTTCAGCAAGACAATTTGCATCGGTATGAGTCTTTTCGAAGATTCATAGTCTTACTGATGAAATTTATTTCATTAGTGAGAAAATTGAGGGTCATAGTGAATCAAACATAACAAAAGAGCACATCTTGGTGAGACATAGGTGATCTATGAGACATTTTCCTGACTTAGAATTGTCATAGCGACACACAAGATGAAAGAGATGACTGTCGGCAAGACATTGGCCTTTGGTACGACTAAGGGATGTTTTGGTGAGTGCTTAATGAATAATGGCAGAGCTCAAATACAATTGAGCACCAATGTTGGAATGCGAAGCATTTTATTTTCAGATGCAAATGTATAAATGTTCATTTTCAATTGTAAAAAAGGGGAGAGAGTAGATAGAAATAGATAGCAGAATACAATAGAACACAATGTTTCACAAATATGAGACTATGTTGCATGTTTAAAATCATGGAGATATCAATTGACATCTTTTAATATGGTGCAATTGTTTCTGGTATCAGTTTTCATGGTGTTCATTGAAAGCATTATTGAAGTTGTCTCCAATATGGTTTTTCTGGTTATTTAAATTGGTGTAACAAGTTTATAACTATTTTTTCATGCACATTTGTTGCATCTGTATGATCAATTGATTGGTTCTTTCTAGTAAAGATTAAATCCTTAAGTTGATCATAGTAATTAGGGAATGTAAGTTGGATCAATAAGAAGAACTCGGTAATCATAAACTTGCATGTTTATACAAGATATAAACTAAATCATATGCTAAACAACTTGAAGTTTTGCTAGAACAAAGTACTTGTTTCAGATTTCTCTTGACTCTACATACCCCATAAGGCACTAGTCTCCACAAGTTTCATCATTCAACTTTATTCAATTCTTTTTTTACATCTATTAACTGAACATATTAGGTTTTATTTTTAATATTTTATACAATTTATACCAAATTTATTTTATTTGTCCACTTCCATCTACCATCATGGATAGATCTCTGCAAGAAGAGAAGATCAAAGGTCAAGTCTACCCAATTCATATAGGTACACCCACCTAGGTCTAGCAGCACCTAAAAATTAGAAGGTTTAAGCCATTCAACCTTGTCTGTTACCCTAAAATGTATCAAGAGATTGGAAGCCTCTTGAGGTACTCTTTACATGCATTTTTGAGAGCTAACAAATTGGTGACTCCACTAGGGACAAATCAATTCAGAATCAAGGCCTTAATCATAGGGTCAGAAACCTTGTACAGACTCTACTGGGAATAATAAAAAACAAACATTTTCTCACTTTTAAGAAAGTGAGTGGCGACTCTAACTGAAACATTGCATTTGTTCAAACATGAATGGAAGAAGATCTTAATATAAGGGAGGTCATACTGGAGCTCCTGCTGGCAACAGTAAGTGGACTCACAAGGATGATAGGGTTGATAAGGGTAAAAGGATAAGTGAGGACATGTGCATGACAAATAAAGACAAATCATCAATACCACATCGTGAAACATATGCCCGTTATGATGCATGGAAAGATAATTCAAGTGTGGAACCTTGTACCCTAGAACATTAAAGAAATCCTTTTTATGATCCTCAAAAATAGGCTAAGTTTAGAGCTGAACTCGAGGCTAAACAAATCATAATTCAACATGAATATGATAAAAAATGGAAGGTAATCAGAATGGACCCACTAATCAAGAAATTCCTCAAGAAGATTATTAATCTTTAACTTATGAAAAAGTAAATGCACAGTTTGAATCTCAAAGAAAAGAACAGGAGAAAGCCTAGATGATACAAGCAATGAGAGAATCCAAATTGTGAAAATCTCATAACATTACTCAGACATCTAGTTTCTCCCGAAAGTATGTACCACCTCATAAATAGGGTAATCACGGTGCAGGGCCTTCTAATCCACTAAGGGTCTGTCACCACCAAGTAGGGAATCAATACAAATAGCTAAATCATCCACCTCATATTCCCACACAACATACATACACACAACCACCTCATGGTCAACATTATATTCCACATCATAATACACAATATAATAACCCAATGTATCGATATCCACCTAACCCTCCCCCTCATCAGTACATAACAATGATCAAATAGTTTGATTTAGCAGGGTTTCATTTATACCCTTACCCTAAAGATGGCAACTGGAGAAGTCTGGTGCCTAAATTTATAGGGAGTAGTGCAATTTCTGTTGAATACCATTTAAGGAATTTCAATGCCTTCATTCAATATTTGGATGTACCTTATGAATATTTACATATGAGGTTGTTCATGATGTCACTTATTGAAGAAGCTAGGGATTGGTTCAACAGCCTAACAACAGCCTCTATTGATTCTCTCCAAATATTTCAGGACTCATTCCTTGAGCAATATGGGAATCTAAGTTCACTAGATGTTGCTCTTCATGAATTGATACGAAATCAGAAAAGTCAGAATGATTCAACTTTTTATTTCAACCAAAAATTCAATAAACTTTAGAATATAATACCTCCTGGATCAAAGTTTCCAGACTCTGTAGCATTGAGTGTTTATTTGAATGCATTCAATCCTAAAACATGGTATGAACTAAGAAATAGGTTCCCAAGAGACTTGGTTGAGGCCTAGAAGACATCATTAACAATTGAGAATAATAGAAGGGTTGCTAGGATAATTGATAAAAGAGACAATCATAGGGCTCCTCAAAAAACCAATAATTATCAATACAAATAGCAGAACACATACAGAAATGAAAGGCGTAGGTTACATGACATGCCCTATAATACAAATTCAAAATATGGAAAACCTATAACAGATAGGCCTAGAAACAAAGAGACGCCTGATCCATTAAGGAAGAAGGGAACTTATATGGTGAGTAACAATTATTTTTGTGAGGTTTTTGAGAAGCCACATTCCCTAGATTATTGTGTTGTAGCCCAAAGAATTTAAGAAGAAGGAATGTTGATGGGAAACAATTGAGAAGATCTCACAGTGTATTTGAATTCAAATAATTTTCACCATCTGGAGGAGATGTACTCATCTTCAGAGGATAAAGGTTATGAGAATGATGTTTCAAATTAGATGTACAATTTCCACATGGCTAAACAACAAATCCTCTTTGATTCTAAGGAAGATTATACAGAGCAACATTCTGATGAGGTGCCTACTCAAGCCAGCATGAGGAAACTCACTGAAGAGGAGATAGAGAGATTAATTGTTGCTCTAGTTGAAGAAGCAAAGAGTAAGTACTGGTTGAGAAATAGGACGGTAAATGAGAAGGTGTCCCTAGGGAAATCTTTATGAAGGATAAAAAAGTGACACAAGGAGCTTCGAAGAAAACAAAAAACAAACAAAATGATAAAAGTGAACATAAGCCTATCCAAAAGGAGGAAGTAAAGGAATTACGTAAATAGATGCAAAAGACTCATCAGCCAAGTAAAAGAGAAAAAGAAGAGAACAAAGAAGAAACATCAGAACAAAAGAAAATAATTAAGGCAGCGGGTCTTCTTTTGAGTTTCGTCAGGCCTTATCTCAGGTAAAAATGTCTATGCCACTACCTGAGATGATGAAAATTAAGAAATACAGAGATAGTGTTGTTCAATTAATAACAAATGGAAATGAAAAACATGTGAATTCTGAAAGTAAGATGCCCACTAAAACTATTAATAAGCAAGAGAAAGTAAATATCCTAAAAGTGTGCCTTAATAATTTAGTATTAAATTCCCTATCAGTTGATCCTATTTTCACCACATTACTAATAAGTAACAAGTTGTTGAGGAACTGCATGATAGACTCTGGCACTACTATGAATATTATGCCAGTAGGAGTGATGAAACAACTAGGCATGTGGGTAGATACATATGAAGGGAAATGCTATGCAATGGATAACCAACCTGTTCTTGTGGTGGGTATAATGAGAGATGTTGAAGTCAAGCTAGCTGCTTATCCTCAAGTGGCCTATAATATTGATATAACAGTAATAGACACCCCTCATTTTGGTATGCTTTTATCAAGACAATAGACGACAACTATTGGTGGAAATTCCCAGTTTGATCTATCTTATGCAACAATTCTGGTAAATGGTTAGGACGTGAAGTTATACAGGGAGCCAAGGATGAATCAGGTTGTTGACTATGTACCACAAGATCAAATCAATTGTTTTTGTGATGTTGATCTAGGAAGTTTTAAAATAGAATTAGCCTAACTAGAGTTAGTCAATACCGACCCAATTGAAAAGCATGTGGCACAAAACTACAATGAAGTGTGGAAAATGTATTTTGATGGAGAATGTAGCCAAGAAGGTAATGGAGTTGGGATTGTGTTTGTTTCACCTAAAGGTACAAACAATGTGGTGGAATATGAAGCTTTATTGATAGGTTTAAGCATAGCTATGGAACATAAAATCAAGTTGCTAGTTGTTTTAGGGAATTCTGAGTTGGTTGTTTCACAAGTTAAGTCCAAATATGCAGCCAAACATAAGAGACTGAAACAATACAGGAATACTATATGGGACACAATTGAGTGGATTGACAGGTCAAAGAACATAATGGCTGATTTTTTAGCAAATGTGGCATTGGAAAGGGATGACATTACATTAGCTGCAGTATCACAAATTGAGTTCAAGACAAGGCCTGTTGTGCCTGATAACATATATAGTTGGAAGGTCTTTAATGATGATACTAATATTTTGAAGTTCCTCCACTACATAGATCAATATGAAGCACAGGAAATTGATTTCAATGCCTTTGTTGAAGAAGTGGATGGGAAGAAAATAGTATTTGGGAAGGAGATCTTACAGCTCAAAAAATAAAAGCTTCCTAAAGGCTTAGTGGCATTGGAGAGGGTGTATGATGGAAATGATCAATCTCTCATGAAGCAAACACTAGTAAATAGGGAGGATATTGAAGAGATTAAATAGGGGACTAAGATGACACCAAGAAAGGTGTACATAGGTAAGAAGATAAACCCTACAATTAGAAGAATGTTGATAGAGTTGCTAAGAAAATATAAACATGTGTTTGCTTGGTCTTATGAAGATCTAAAAGCATACAGGGAAGATTTGTTTCAGCATGAAATACCATTGAAGCTAGATGCTAAGCCATTCAAAAAAAAGAAAAGACCCATAAATCCAACATTGGAGCCTAAAATGTAGGAAGAATTGGAAAAGCTCAGAGATGGAGGAATCATTAAACCAATAGGAATTCAACGTGGGTCTCAAACTTTGTCCTTGTGAGAAAGAAAAATGGAGATATCAAGCTATGTGTAGATTTCAGAAATCTAAACATGGCATCCCTCAAAGTTAATTATCCTCTACCCAATATGGAGGCTATATTGCATAAGGTAATAGGGTACAAACTGTTGCCAATGATGGATGGGTTTTCAAGGTATAACTAGGTCAAGGTCAAAGAATCTGAGCAATATAAGATGACTTTTACAACTCTTTGGGGGACATATGCATGCATGAGGATGCCATTTGGTCTTACAAACGGAGGAGAAACTTTCCAAAGAGCTATGGATGTGGCATTTGTAGATTTGATCAATGCTATCATCGTGGTCTATCAAGATGATATGACTACTTATTCAAAGAAGGTTGAAGATCATGTTCAACATCTGGAGAAGGTATTTATTAAAGCCTTACAATATGGTATCAGTTTGAACCCTAAGAAGTGTCATTTTGCAGTCACAGAAGGTAAACTCTTGGGACATATTGTTTCAAAAGAAGGAATTAGGATAGATCATGAGAGGGTTGAGGCCACTGATAAAGTTCTTATCCCTAAAACTGTTAAGGCTATACAGTCATTCTTTGGACAGATTAATTTTGTTAGGAGATTTGTTTCTAACTTTGCTAAGATTATTAAACCCATATCAAAGATGTTAAAGAAGGGAAAAAAGGTAAAGTGGACTGCAAAATCCTTGGAAGCTTTTATATCCATAAAATGGGCCATCAAGGAAGCTCTTGTCCTTAAATCTCTTGACTTTGCAAAGCCTTTTTAGATTTTTTCATTCACCTCAATCCATACTATTGCTGCTATTATGTTACAGAAAAATGGGGAAGGTCATGAACAGCCTATATCTTTCTTCAATAAGTCATTATAGGGGTCTAAGTTAAAATATGATATAATGGAAAAACAAGCATTTGCATTAGTGAAGGCTTCAAAAGCTTTCAGGCCATATCTTGTTGGAGCAAAGGTGGTTGCTTACATCCCTCATGCAGCTGTCAAATATATTCTGATAGAGTCTAAAGTAACAGGAAAAAGATGCAAATGGATTAACAAAATCCAAGAGTTTGACATGGAGATACAAATTACTAAACTGGTAAGAGGTCAGAGCTTGGCTAAGTTGATGGCAGAGGTGAATATTGAAGCAAACCAAATTTACAATGTAGAAGAAGAGACTGCAATTGCGAGCATTGAGCATACTCCATGGTATGCAGATATCATGCATTATCTTAAATACATGAAGTGTCCAAAGGAATTGAGTGATAATCAGAAAAGAACTTTGAAGTTGCAGGCATCTAAGTATGTCTTCATGGATGGAGATTTGTTTTGGAAGAATAGGGATGGTATACTATTGTTATGTCTAGATGAATCACAAGCTAGGCATATCTTGAGTGAAATGCATGAAGGGGTTTG
The DNA here is from genome assembly GCA_007258455.2 of Sequoia sempervirens. Classification (NCBI taxonomy): domain Eukaryota; kingdom Viridiplantae; phylum Streptophyta; class Pinopsida; order Cupressales; family Cupressaceae; genus Sequoia; species Sequoia sempervirens. Next base: position 35,404,915 of record VDFB02358134.1, on the reverse strand, counting down.
TGGAGGACATTACTCAACAAAGACAAATGCACATAAAATTCTCAGGGTAGGTTATTACTGGCCAAAGGTTTTTAATGACTCTTTTACATATGTAAGAAAATTTGAGGCATGCCATAAATTCTCTGGAAATCTAAAGTATAAGGGAGATTTTCCACTTTGACCTTTGCAGGCTGATGCCCCTTTTCATCAATGGGGAATTGATTTCATTGGAGAGGTACAAGAAAAATCAAGTGGTGGACATAGGTGGATACTGGTGGCCACTAATTATTTTACCAAATGGGTTGAAGCAATCCCAACTAAACATACTACAATTAGATTTGTTACAAATTTTCTAATGGACAACATTATTACTAGATTTGGTACACCAATAAGATTGATCACTGACAATGGGATGTGTTTCAGATCAGATGAGTTTAGAAACTTTTGTAGCACATATGGTATTACCATTTCTTATGCAGCTCCTTATCATCCACAAGCCAATGGTCAAGCAGAGTCTAGCAATAAGAGTCTTCTAAAGATTATAAGGAGGATGTTAGGTTAGAATAAGAAAGCTTGGGATTCAAAATTAAAACTGGTTGTTTGGGCTAATAGGATTACAGTAAAAATGGCAATTGGAAAGTCTCCATTTGAGTTGGTGTATGGAACACAAGCCAGGATGCCTTTGTAGAATTTATTACCAGTCTACAAGTTTGTCCTTTAGGAAGATTTGGATATTCTAGAACCTATGGAGGAAAGAATGGAGCAACTAGTTGAACTTGATGAAATAAGGAGAGCTGCCCAAAACCAAAACATGAAGTTACAGACATAGATGAAGTATATATTTGATAAAAAGGTGAAGGATAGAAAATTTGGAGAAAGTGATTTGGTATTGATGTGGAATGCAAGGTGCCAGGAGAAGGGAAAGCATGGGAAGTTTGAAGCCTTGTGGCTGGGACCTTTTGTGGTTCTTGGAAAGAAAGGTGAAGATTCATACTATCTACAAAATATGGCTGGTGAAGATCAGGAATTGCCTGTACATGGGAAATTTTTGAAGTAGTTTTTCTCTTGAACAATACAGAGGATCAAGGATTGCTAGTGCATGGAAAATTCTTAACAATCCTCTCAAAATTCTATCTTCCATGAATAGTAGTCTAGGAAATAAAAGGAACAAGACTTGCCAGTACATGGAAAATCCTGATTTTCCTTCTTTCAAAATATTTTTTCCATGTACAGTAGTGTAGGGTTACTTTCATTTCCATTCTTTCCATCTTTATCACATCATCCATCACATTGAGTTTGGTCTGCTCACCTAGAAATATGGATCCTTGCAATGATCTCACTATCATTCATCCCCAGATGGAGCCACTGTTAGAACTGTAAAATTTTGAATATTTTACAGTCAATTGAATTCACGAGTTTCCAAAATAAGTCCTCATAATAAGCATAAAATTCCTTCCTCATGGTGTCATGCTCATATTTTGTCATATGATCCATTAGAATTCATCTAGTCCTTGATATTTCATTGTATTACCCATATCAACAAGACAGGGTGAAGGTCTCCTCGACCTATATTTTTCACTTGTATACTTGTTGCAGATTATCGGCAGGACATATCTTTTGTTTCGGCGATAGAAAGATTATATCGCTAGGAGAATTCTATCGAGATGAGCCATAGCGAACTCATATATGTCTCACTGACTAACATGTAGAATGATGTATTAGCCAAACAAAAGACTATTGGAGTAGTGTCTTACCGAAAGCATTGGGTATTGTCGATAAAGCACAAAAGCATTCCATCATATGGCTATCGGGAGGAAGCTACATAGTCTTTCCGACTCAAATTTCACACCGATAAAGATATGCATCAGCAAGAGGAAGTTTCATATCAGCAAGAATGATTTCACTAGGGTGAGGTCTCACCAAATGGGTTGTGTCTCACCGACTAGTGCACGAGAAATAACATATCGGCAGGAGATTCATCATCAGAGTGAAGTCATAGAAAATTCTTTGTGTCTCACCAACTAGCATGGAACAACCAAACACTTTGGCCAAACAAAGGGTAGTCAGAATGAGGTCTCGGTGAGTACCTCCAGTCTCACCGAGATGCGCATGGGAATCCTATCAAAGGATGTCAGGGTAAGGTTATATAGTCTTGATGACCTATTTTTTCACACTGACATTTTGTTGCATCGGTGTGAGAATGATATTGTCACAGCGACCCATATGTCACATTGATGAGGATATGCATATCGGTAAGACTAAAGTACATTGGAGTAAGGTCTTGCCAACACAGTGGATGGATTATATCAAGGAACTTTCAGGAGGAATTCATGTAGTCCTACCGACCTTTAAGTCACGCTAATGAGATGTTTCGAGAAGAATCTCACCGAATAGAATATAGTGTAATAACAAGTTCGACAAGACAATTTGCATTGGTATGAGTCTTTTCAAAGATTCATAGTCTTGCCGATGAAATTTATTTCACTGGTAAGATCAATTTCATCAGTGAGAAACTTGAGGGTCATGGCGAATCAAACATAACAAAAGAACACATCTCGGTGAGACATAGGTGATCTGTGAGACATTTCCCTGACTCAAACATGTCACAATGACACACAAGATGAAAGAGATGACTATTGGTGAGACATTGGGCTTCGGGCTTCAGTATGACTAAGGGATGTCTCATCGAGTGCTTAGAGAATAATGGTAGAGCTTGAATACAATTGAGCGCCAATGTTTGAATGTGAAGCGTTGTGTCTTTTTGGATGCAAATGTATAAATGTTCATTTTTTATTATAAAATCGAGGAGAGAGCAGATAGAAATAGATAGCAAAATACAGTGGAACACAATGTTTCACAAATATGAGACTATGTTGCATGTTTAAAATCATGGAGATATCAATTGAAATCTTTGAATATGGTGGAATTATTTTTGGTATTAGTTGTTCATGGTGTTCGTTGAAAGCATTATTGAAATTGTCTCCATTATGGTGTTTTTTGGTTATTTAAATTGGTCTAACAAGTTTATATTCGCTTTGTCAGTGCACATTTGCTGCATTTGTATGATCAATTGATTGGTTCTTTCTAGTAAAGATTAAATCCTTTAAGTTGATCATAGTAATTAGGGAATGTTAGTTGGATCAATAAGAACTCAGTAATCATAACTTTGCATGTTTATACAAGATATAAACTAAATCATATGCTGAACAACTTGAATGTTTGCCATAACAAAGTACTTGTTTCACATTTCTCTTGACTCCACATACCCCATAAGGCACTAGTCTCCATAGTTTCATCATTCAATTTTATTCAATTCTTTTTTTACATCTGCTAACTAAACATATTAGGTTTTAGTTCTAATATTGTATACAATTTATACCAAATTTATTTTATTTGTCAACTTCCATCAACCATCTTGGACAAATCCCTGCAAGAAGAGAAGATCAAAGGTCAAGTCTACCAAATTCATATAGGTACACCCACCTAGGTCTAGCAGCACCTAAAGAGTAGAAGGTTTAATCCATTCAACCTTGTCTGTTACCCTAAAACATATCAAGAGATTGGAAGCCTCTTGAGGTACCCTTTACCTACATTTGTGAGAGCTAATAGGCCACATTGGAAACACCGATCTATGTTATCCCTCATGATATTTCATATAATCTCCTTTTAGGTAGACTGTGGATTTATCCAATAAATGGCATTCCTTCTACTCTTCATCATAAAATGAAACAAATCTACAATAACAAAGTTTACACACTTGAAGCAGACCCTAACCCAAATAGTTGTTTAGACATTTAGAAAAATAAGGAAAATCCTTTAGAAACACTGACACCAACTAGACAGGTGTAACCCGTGGAATAGAAAGACAAAGAAAAAAAATTCAAGAAGTCACAAAGCTATTAAACAATGATTGGGGTTCCATATATTTCACACCAATATTCATGGGAGAATACAAGATCATAAAAAAAGACTTTGAAAAGGGAAGAGGAACAATAATAATGTCAACACAGAACTCAAAAGACCCTTCAAAATCATCCACCTCGACCACTTTAGAAGAAAACACAACACTTTACACAACAACCTTTGACGAAGTTGATTATGAACAACCACTAGATCTAAAAGAAATGAAGAAGCTTTATGGAAAAGGTTATGATCTTATGAAACAAGTTGGATATAGTGGCAAAGGATGTGGTGCTAGAGAAAAAGGTATCCACAACCCTATAGAGCCTAACACACAAGAAATGACTCATGGTCTTGGTTACTGTCCTTTGATAGAAATAAACAATCCTTCACTTAACATCAACACCATCACAAAACATTCTTCTAATCTGACCTTAATAGTACTACATCCTGAACTGATAGACACTAGTTGTCTTGATTGTTCTCCTTTGCCTAAAATGAAACAAACAAATAAATATTTGCTTAATGTCAATGTCATCTCACAAAAAAATAATGATTTGAATTTTACACCCTCCTATAGAGGAGAGAACAAAATATCACAATCTGAAGAGTCTTGCGTAGATATGACATCTTGTACTAAGCAAGTGAAATCTTGGTCACATAACAATGAAACATATACCATTGATAAAGAGGGTATCTTTCTGACACTCTTCCAAGATCACTTGACATCCCTTCCTCTAAGAAATCAAAAGAAATTCTATCACAAGACTTCAATTTGTGCATATCACAGAGTTCAAAGTAATTATACTAATGAATGTAAGGCTTTGAGTATTAAAATCCAACATCTTAAGGAGTTTGGTGCTCTCCCTTATGTGGAGGCACCTAATTCATCTAATTGATACTGATTTTCACTCTTCCATACATCTTATCAATCATTTCGGCTCACCCTTGTCCTGCACTAAGTGGGGAAAAGGGGTTAGGTAGCATTGTCCTCCTATATCACTTGTCACTGTCTCTTTTTGCTAGTTGATCACCTTTCCTGGATATATAAGAGTAATCTTGGGATTTGGAATACATGCCTTAAGTTGGCTCACATGTGAAATACTACCATTTTCATGATATAGCTTATTGGAAACATATGACTTGGCATATGGATTTTTGAATACGCTCTCATTTCTTCTTGTAATTTAAAGGAATTTCTCATAGTAATGGTGTTAGCAACCACTTTAAAGTGGGGGCATACATGGACACTCATATTTCATTGTGCAATTTTCTATTTTCTTGCAGTTTCCTCTCTTGGAAACATTAGGTACAATGTTGCCCAGGATAAAATCTTGCAATTGTCCTCTTTTGGAAACAAGATGAGAAATTTTCACTTGTCCTCTCTTGGAATCATTAGGTTCAATTTTCCCTAAGATGAGACCTTGCACAAACTAAGAAAAATCCCTTTGAAAATTCTTTCCACTATTTTGCATTTAAAATGTCTATGAGTTTTAAGCATACAAATTTTCTCTTGCCTCATGGAGCTCGAAGATCATTTTTGTGTGGCACATTATTAAATTTATTAGGAGGTATAACTTTGGTATGGTTGAGTGGGAAGCCCATTCTGAGGCATCAATTTCCCCATAGCCACGTGCATGTGTGTGAGTACTTACTAGCCATGAGTGTATTTTTTTCACCTTTTAAGACTTCTCACCCAACGAACAAGCAAGAGTTCCATCACCTCATAGTGAGTATGCATTTTTGGAAAAAAAATTTAGGTCTGATCCACAACATGTTGGAAAAACAATCAAAGCTTGATCCACCTTTTTTCTACTCATTTGTACTAATATTTCTTCTAGTTATTGTCATTGCATGATCGTGTATCATGTTTTGCAGTAAATCATTCACCTACTGTCTGTCCTTTTGTGCTTATGTCAATTTTACTTAGGATCTTGGATCCTAGTCGCTTGACCTATTGGATGTTCTGGATATGGCTACTGATATGTGGTTGTCATTGATGTCAACACTATTAACATTTGGTGTATCAATTGTTGTATATGTCAAGGATATTGAGAAAATTGTAAAAGAAAGTATTTTGTGTTCCCAGTGGAACTGTGCATGTTAAGAAGGCATTGTGTTTTGTACATTGAATATTAGCTAGTGTGGATTAAAGGATTTAATGTTGAATGTTTTTAGATCATCTACCAGAAGTTTCAAAGGTTTGCGTGAAGTTTTGAGTATGTTGTGTTCTAATAGTGTTTTGCGACCGTCTATGTCAGTTTTTCTAAATGAAGTTTGTGTAATTCTTGATATTTGAAGAGTTTTGGATGCCTCTCTATTGTTTCCTAGTGTTCTATGGTGTCCATAGATCATTCTCAATCTTTTTGGTGTGTCCACATTATTTATAGAGTTCATGGTTGAAGATCTTTTGTGTGCATGTTTAGTTTCTCTTGTTCCTAGCCAACATGTTGGTGATAGCGTGTTGTGGATCTTCAAGGTGAAATTAATTTGAGTCTTCTCACATTAGATATGTTAATTTGGGTCTCCACTATGTTGTGGACAACCTTGGTGGATTCACATTAAAATTTTATTTATTGATTTGGGCCGACATTGAAAATATGTTTTATTTTCCTGGCCGACTAAGTTGAATTCAAATCCCGTGCAACAGATATATAAGGATGACTAGTTCATTGTTGAAGGTGATGCTTCATGTGCTCTTATGCATACATGTGTGAATATCATTTGATTGTAGAGCAGTGTGTGAAGAAGATTGTACGAAGTGCAAAGAAGTGTTGAGCTTAATTGGAACTGTAATCAAGCTTAGAGAAGAAGCTATTTTCTGAGTTCACAAATCTTGGATGGTTTTAATCCAAACCCTATTGTTGGATAGTGAGTCCTCTTTTGTAATTGAGTAGTGAGCTCTAGGAAGTGTGCCTTAATGCATGTGCATTCCCTTTATTATTTCTTTTATATTTCTAGCAGAGTATAATCTTGTGGACTAACATCCACCATTGTTTTTCCCCAACAGGGTGTCCACACAAAAAATCTGTGTTATTTGTCTCTCTAATGTGTGCATTCTTTATGGTTAATGGCTTATTGATCAGATCTAAGACTAAGTTAAGATTAAGAATAAAATATTTAGTTTATGTTACAATTGATTTACCCCCCTCTTAGTTGTGTGTCCTTGTTTTTCCAACATGGTCACCTCCTTCATTCTTGTTATCCTAGAACATTCACATTGGTACTATTGGACCCCTCTTGAATTTCTACTTTAGTGTGAGTTTCAAATAGGTTCATCCTCTAACTAAAGTGGGGGCTAAATGTGGATACCAAAAAAGTATGCCTTTTTCCTTGCTTGATTTGGGAATAATTAATGATAAATTGGACTTAACATCCCCTTGATCTAGTGTAGCGAGGTGTTTTTCACATCCACACTAGGTCTTCGGCTCATTTTAAGCTAAATTAACTTAACTTTTCACTCATTCAATGTTGTAAAATGTATTTAATGAAATTCTTAGATTAATCTAGAAGGCTTGTAAATTAAACTCGATTTTAATCTAGTTGTGTAATGTTTTTTACACATTGACATTGGATGTTGTACCTTTCTAGGCAATGTGGACATCACTTTATTGTTGTAGAGTGTATTGAATAACACTTTCACATTGAACATTGTGTTCTTAGCCCTAATCACCCTTTATATCATCATTAATCTGCCCCTATGACCCCATATTGTGCATCTTGAGGCTTATTTTGATCAAATACCCACTAAAATCAACATAAAAACTAAAATTCTTCATTCCTTGACATTCCAACTGGAAAAAAGCCCCTGTAGTCCCCATTCGCCAATTTGGACAAATGAATCCCATCCTGGTTTCCATCAATGCCAAAGAGGGAGATTGTTGGATGTTGTGGATATGGTTGTTGATATGTGGTTGTCATTGATGTCAACACTATTAGCATTTGGTGTATCAATTGTTGTATATGTCAAGGATGTTGAGAAAATTGTAAAAGAAAGTGTTATGTGTTCCCAGTGGAACTATGCAGGTCATGAAGGTGTTGTATTTTGTATGTTAAATTTTAGCTAGTGTGGATTAAAGGATTTAATATTGAACGTTTCTAGATCATCTATTGGAAGTTTTAGAGGTCCGTGTGAAGTTTTGAGTATGCTATTTCCTGACAATGTTTTGTTGGTCTCTATCAATGTTTCTGAATGAGGTTTGTGTAATTCTTGATATTTGAAGAGTTTTAGTTGCATCTCTATTGTTTCTTAGTTTTACATGATGTCTAGACCATTCTCGATCTTTTTGGTGTGTCCACATTATTCAGAGAGTTTTTGGTTGAAGATATTTTTTGAGCATGTTCAGTTTCTCTTGTTCCTTGCTCACATGTTGGTGATAGCGTGTTGTGGAACTTCGAGGTGAAATTAATTTGAGTCTTCTCTCATTGGAGATGTTAATTTGGGTATCCACTATGTTGTGGCTGACCTTGGTGGATTCACATTAAAATTTTATTTGTTGAGTTGGGCCGACATTGAAAATAATTGAAAATATGTTTTATTTTCCTAGCCGATTAAGTTGAAATGAAATCCCATGCAACAAATATATAAGGATGAATAGTTCATTGTTGAAGATGCTTCTTTGTGTGATCCTATGTGTACCTGTGTGAATATCATTTGATTACAGAGTAGTGTGTGAAGAATATTGTGTGAAGTGCAAAGAAGTGTTGAGTTTAATTGGAACTGTAATCAGGCTTAGAGAAGAAGCTATTTTTTCAGTTCACAAATTTTGGATGGTTTTAATACAAACCCTATTGTTGGACTATGATTCCTCTTTTTTAATTGATCATTGAGCTCTAGGAAGTGTGCTTGAATGCATGTGCATTCCCTTTATTATTTCTTTTATACTTTTAGCAGAGTATAATCTTGTGGACTAACATCCACAATGGTTTTTCCCCAATAGGGTTTCCACACAAAAAATTCATGTGTTATTTGTCTCTCTGATGTGTTAATTTTTTATGGTTAATTGTTTATTAATCAGATCTGAGACTAAGATAAGATTAAGAAGAAAAAATTTAGTTTCTATTACAACTGATTCACCCCCCCTCTCAGTTGTGTGTCCTTGTTTTTCCAACAATTGGTATTAAAGTAGGTTCCTCTAAAGAAATTCTAATATCTTAAGGTGATCCGAGATGGAAACAACATTGAAGAAGGACAATCCTAGATTTGATGGCTTTAACTATTCACTATGGAAAGTTAGGATGCAATGCCACTTAATGTGTATTAGTGATCCTATCTAGAAGATTACTAAAAATCAATATGTTCTTCCTTAAAATGGCCCCTCTTTAGCTAATGAGACCAAAGACATTGAAATTGGTGTCAAGGCTATTGAAGCTTTGGTGAGTGCCTTAACAGATCCAGAGATGGCTAATATGCTAGGTTTGAATACAGCTCATGAAATGTGGATGAAACTGGAAAATTTGTATGAAGGAGATTCAGAGGAGAAGATGGCTAAGCTACAAAGCTTGAAAGGCAAGAATGAGAATCTGAAGATGGGTGGAGATGAAAATATCACTTCTTTTATGCATAGAGTAAATGAGATAGTGATGGGTATTACATGTGATGATGGTTCTATGGATGAGGATGAAATTGTGGCTAAAGTACTTAGATCCTTTCCTCCCTCCTACAAAATGAAGGTTCATGCTATTGAAGAGTTTAGATCAGTAAACAAGTTGGCAAGGGATATGCTGATAGGGAAACTTTTTTCTTTTGAGATAAGTGAGTTTGGTGAATCCACACCAAAGACTGAATCAACATTCAAGGCTACTGTGTCTGGAAGCAACAGATTGAGATATAGTTTGGGAGAGATTTCTAGGAAGGTATTCAAGTATGATGAAGAACTGAGACACCTCAAAGATAAAGAAAGAGAAGTAGAAGAATTGGAAGCAATGACTGCAAAGCAAGAAGGAAGAGGAAAAGGTAAGTATGAAGATGAATTACATATTAAATGTTTTTCTTGTAGTAAAATAGGTCATTTTTCCTCTAGATGTTCTCAAAGAGTTCCTAGATTTAAACCTAAGAAGTCTATATTCCTGAAGAGATGCTACTTTGTTGAAGAAGCAGTGACTGATGAAGAATCTAATAAAGATAATGGAAAAGAAGATGATTGGAATTTCATAGCTACCATTGAAAATAATCCAGTGGCTACTAAATCTACTAAAGATGAAAAAGCTCTTACAGCTCAACTTGAAGAAAAAGATGAGTGGATAATTGATAGTGGATGCTCACATCATATGACTAGTGATAAAATAAAATTTGTGAGGCTAGAACAGTATGATGGTGGAGTTGTAAGATTTGGAGATAATAATGCTAGTGTGATTCGTGGCAGAGGATCCATTTTCCTTGGTGGTAAGGATAAAACTGATGATGTCTTATATGTTGAAGGGATTAAGCACAACTTGTTGAGTATTCAAAAAATGGTTCACAAGGGATATGATCTATAGTTCAAAGATAGAAGATGTAAGATACGTGGAAGTTCTGGAAACCTTATTGCAACAGGAAAACAAACACAAGGTAACATTTTTCATTTGAATACTGCTAGTGGAAGTTGTTTGATTGCTAAAGTAGATGAAAGTTGGCTGTGGCATAGGAGATTGTGTCATGTAAATTTTGAAAACATTATCAAGATAAGTTTTTCCCAAGCGGTAAGAGATCTTCCTAGATTAGTAAAGCCTGCTAATACAATCTGCAAGGAATGTCAGATGGGGAAACAAACTAGAGTCTCCTTCTAGAGAAAACATTTTCATCCAAATAATTTGCTGGAGTTGTTGCATACTGACCTTTGTGGTCCCTCCAGAGTCAGAAGTATTCATGGAGAAAGGTATTTTATGTTGGTTATTGATGATTATTCTAGAATGATTTGGGTTTCTTTCTTAAGAGAAAAATGTGAAGCATTTGAAAAGTTCAAAAGTTTCAAGGATATGGTTGAAAATGAGAAAGGTCCGAAAATCAAGCGCCTGAGATCTGACAAAGGTGGTGAGTTCATTTCTAAGGAATTCAATTCTTATTGTGAAGAGCATGGAATTAAAATACAATTATCTACTCCCTGAACCCCTCAATAGAATGGAGTTGCATAGAGAAAGAATAGAACAATTTTGGATGCTACCAAAACCATGATGATGGAAGAAAATGTGTCTCAAATGTATTAGAGTGAAGTGGTAAGTACTGTTATGTATACATTGAACCAAGTGAACATGAATTGAAATTTTGGTAAGACCCTTATGAGTTATGGTCTGGTCACAAGCCTACTATTAAGTATTTCAAGATCTTTGGAGGTAGGTGTTATATCAAGAGAGATGATGATATAGGGAAATTTGATGCTAGAAGTGATTAATGGATTTTCCTAGGTTACTCTACTAAGAGAAAGGCATATCGGTGCTATAACAAAAGATTGAGAAAGATGGATGAAAGTGCAAATGTTAGAGTTGATGAGGACTCTATCAAGTCATCTAGACAATGCAACTATGATTTAGATGAAGATGACACAAGTCAAGCAGGAAGCACTTAGACATCGAATCTACTTTAGATTATTCCATATGTTTTAGTGAAGCAACCTCAACCTATTCGAGTAAATCAAGTCATTCAGGAAGCTCAGACAAGTGCAGAGGCATAGACAAGTGGATGTGTAGAAGAAAGATCTCAAAAATTAGAAGATCAAGGAAGTCCCAAAACTCCAAGGTATGTAAAGCTGAATCATTCTGAAAATCAAATCATAGGAGATAAGAGTAAATGAGTGCAAACTAGAAGGAAAAATGTAGAAGAATAGTGTCTGATATCCAAGATTGAACCAAAGAGTGTCAGTGAAGCCTATCAAGATGAACATTAGCTGGAAGCTATGAAGGAGGAGCTGACAAAGATTGAAAAGAATGATACATGGCTACTAGCTCCCAAGCCTAAAGACAAAAATGTGATTGGTACCAAATAGGTATTCAGAAACAAGATGAATGAAGAAGGCGAAGTGTTCCAGAATAAAGTAAGACTGGTATGCAAAGGATATTCTTAGATGGAAGGTATAGATTTTGAAGAAACCTTTTCCCTTGTAGCTAGAATTGAAGCTATGAGATTATTTCTAGCTTATGCTACATACAAAGACAATAAAGTCTATTAGATGGATGTCAAATTGGCATTTCTGAATGGAGAACTAGAAGAAGAAGTGTACATCGAACAACCAAATGGATTTCAATTGGTAGATACAGGAGATATGGTTTGCAAACTAAAGAAAGCACTATATGGAGCTAAGCAAGCCCCCAAAGTATGGTATGCTAGATTGGAGAAATATCTACTAAAGATTGGATTCACAAAAGGTACTGCTGATACAAAATTATATTTCAAATTAGATCATGACAAGGAGTTGATTATAGAAGTTTTTGTTGACGATATCATTTTTGGAGGAGATGATAATCTATGCATGGAGTTTGTTGACAAAATGAAGAGTGAATTTTAGATGAGCATGATTGATGAGATGAAGTTCTTTCTGGGATTGCAAATTAACGAATTGGATCAAGGCATTTTTATATCTCAGTCCAAATATGTGAAAGAGCTACTGAAGAAGTTTGGAATGGAAGACTTCAAACCTGTCGATACTCCCATGGTGACCAGATGTAAGCTTACAAAAGATGATGATTCTCCCAGAGAAAATCAAACTTGGTATAGGTCAATGATCAGTGGATTGCTCTATTTGAATCAGACTAGACTATAAATTATGAATGTTGTATGTATGGTGGCTAGATATCAAGCTGATCCAAAGGAATCACATGTGACTATTGTGAAGAGAAATTTTAGATATCTGAAAGGAACAACTGACTTTGGACTTTGGTATCCAAAGGATGATGATCTTACTTTATTTGCATACACTAATGTTGATTGGTCTAGTGATGTAGATGATAGGAAAAATACTAGTGGTGGAGCCTTCTTCTGAGGGAAGAAGTTGGTGTCTTGGCTGAGAAAAAAGCATAATTCAATTTCTCTATCTACTGCTGAAGCATAATTTACATTATTGTTGCAAATAACTATACTCAAGTGATATGGATGAAACAGATGCTAAAAGATATCAGGGTGGTATACAATGAATCTATTTCCATATACTATGACAATTCAAGTGCAATAAATATCTCAACAAATCTGGTACTACATTATAAGACCAAACATATATCAATATAGTTTCATTTCTTGAGAGAGAAAGTGAATGAGAAATAAGTCAGATTGGAGTATTTGCCTACCAAAGAACAAATTGTAGATATATTTACTAAGCCATTGCTGTAGGATAATTTTGAGTATCTCATAGGAATTCTAGGGGTTATCACCACTCCTGATAAGAACTACATATGCATTTACTTACATCAATCTAAGAGCTTCATTGCTATATTCTGATCTCAATTGATGTTTTCATGGCTGCTACTTAAGGGGAGTAGTTAGATGTGCAGATATGTGGCTCATAGCATGTGTTGTGGAAAGGTCATGGTTACCTTTTCCATTGATGTCAAAGGGGGAGAAGTATAGTGTGAAAAAAATTTCTAAGGAGAGAAGTCTTGTGGAGAACTACAAAAGAAGAAGTGAGTGTTGGGTTGATGGTGTATTTTTCATATCTTGTGTTGCCATCAATGCCAAAGCGGGAGTTTTTTCGGATGTTGTGGATATATTTTCTAATATGTGGTTATCATTGATGTCAACACTATTAGCATTTGGTGTATCAATTGTTGTATATGTAGAGGACGTTGAGAAAATTGTAAAAGAAAGTGTTATGTGTTCCTAGTGGAATTGTGTAGGTAAAGAAGGAATTTTTTTCTATACATTGAATATTAGCTAATGTGGATTAAATTATTTAATGTTGAATGTTTCTAGATCATCTATCGGAAGTTTCAGAGGTCCGCGTGAAGTTTTGAGTATGTTGTGTTTTGATTGTTTTGTTGGTCTTTGTCAATGTTTTTGAATGAAGTTTGTGTAATTCTTGATATCTGAAGAGTTGTGGATGCCTCTTTGTTGTTTCCTAGTTTTCTATGGTGTCTCTAGATCATTCTCAATCTTTTTGGTGTGTCCATATTATTCAAAGAGTTTTTGGTTGAAGATATTTTGTGGGCATGTTCGGTTTCTCTTGTTCCTAGCTGACATGTTGGTGATAGCATGTTGTGGATCTTCGAGGTGAAATTAATTTGAGTCTTCTCACATTGGAGATGTTAATTTAGGTATCCACTATGTTGTGGCCAACCTTGGTGGATTTTCATTAAAAGTTTATTTATTGAGTTGGGCCGACATTGAAAATAATTGAAAATATGTTTTATTTTCCTAGCCGACTAAGTTGAATTGAAATCCCATGCAACAAATATATAAGGACAACTAGTTCATTGTTGAAGGTGCTTCTTCATGTGCTCCTATGTGTACATGTGAAAATATAATTTGATTGTAGATCAATGTGTGAAGAAGATCAAGTGCGAAGTGCAAAGAAGTGTTCAGCTTAATTGGAACTGTAATCAGGCTTAGAGAAGAAGCTATTTCTTAGTTCACAAATCTTGGATGGTTTTAATCCAAACCCTATTATTGGAAAATGAGTCCTCTTTTGTAATTGAGTAGTGATCTCTAGGCAGTGTGCCTAAATGCATGTGCATTCCCTTTATTATTTCTTTTATACTTCCAACAGAGTACAATCTTGTGGAATAACATCCACCATGGTTTTTCCCCAGCAAGATTTCCACACAAAAAATATGTGTTATTTGTCTCTCTGATGTGTGGATTTTTTATGGTTAATTTCTTATTGATCAGATCTAAGACCAAGTTAAGATTAAGAAGAAATTTTTTATTTCTGTTACAACTGATTCACCCCCCCTCTTAGTTGTGTGTCCTTGTTTTTCCAACATGACCACCTCCTTCATCGTTGTTATCCTAGACCATTCACATTGGTACTATTGGACCCCTCTTGAATGTCTACTTTAGTGTGAGTTCAAAGAAGGTTCATCCTCTCACTAAAGTGGGGGCTTAATGTGGATACCAAAAAAATATTCCTTTTCCCTTGCTCGATTTGGGAATAATTAATGATAAATTAGACTTAACATCACCTTGATCTAGTGTTGCGAGGTGTTTTTCACATCCACACTAGGTCTTGGGCTCATTTTAAGCTAAATTAACTTAACTTTTCCCTAATTCAATGTTTTAAAATGTATTTAATGACATTCTCACATTAATCTAGTTGTGTAATGTGTTTTACACATTGGCATTGGATGTTCTACCTTTCTAGGCAATGTGGACCTCATTTTATTGTTGTAGAGTGTATTGAATGACACTTTCACATTGAATTTTGTGTCCTTGGCCCTAATCACCCTTTATATCATCATTAATCAGCCCCTATGACCCCATATTGTGCATCCTGAGGCTTAATTTGATCAAAGACCTGATAAAATCAACATAAAAACTAAAATTCGTCATTCCTCGACATCCCAATTGGAAAAAGAGCCCCTGTGGTCCCCATTTTCCACTTTGGATGAATGAATCCCATCCTGGTGGGACTAAGTCATCCAAATTGGCAAATGAGTCCCATTTGGGCCATTTTCAAGGTATAAGTGGGAAAAATTAGGTTTTAAGTTTAATTTTCTTCAATGTCAGCCTTGGGGATCAAATTTATATGCTTTTGAGTAGGATCTCCTATATCAACAAGCTTTTAAACCCCTAATTCATAATTCAGTCATAATTCATTCATCATTCATTATCCATCTCAAGTCAACCAAGCTAGGGTTAGGTATTTTCAAGACTTCACAAGATCAATTGTAAGGCATTGAAGGTTAGATTCTTCATCCATTATTGTAGAAATTCAAGATCTATCACCATTGAAAGTAACTAATTGCATTATTTCATGATTCATTATCTTGTTTCATTATTTTAGTTTAATTACCTAAAATGGGTTTGACAGAGGAAAACCCCCATTCCCTAACATTCAACATTTCTCTCTTTCTTTGTGTGATTGCAGATCTAGGTACCTTGAAGGCTTCAAAAATAATTGAATAATAGGTTGCAATCTTGTTGAAGTCATCTCCTTACTGGCTAGGTCAAAATGTCCACCAAAAGTCACTTATAGTGCCAAATATCAGAGTTTTAGATTGGGACACCTGGAGAAATAGAAAGAGAAAAGTGAGAGCTTGTATTTCCACTTTTGGGTTTTCAGAAAAGCCAAAGTAGACTCATACACCATCAGTGGCATATTAGTCCCACTATACCTATATTTTAGAGATTTTTGTAGACTCGAATACCCATCTGGTTGAAATAGGCTCTGGTGTAGTTTCCTAGATCTAATACTGATTCGCCTAGAATGGAGTATGAGTCCCAGTAGGTCAAAGTTGTAGGATCAACAACATTTGTAGTCTCCATTCCATCCTCCACAAGTTTCCAAGTATACAATTTTAGTTTTATAGTTTTTTGTTTTGTTTCATGATCATTTCAATGTCATATAGTATATGTTTCCATATCGCATTGTTTTTTCAAAACATCTTGCATTTTCCAAGTTTTGCATTAGTAGTTAATCTTCTTTATCAATTTCCATCCTTAAGAACAATATCCTTTGATAGATTTCAATCTCTTTTATATTTCAATCTCAAGGATTCGTTCTTGAGTGTGAACTTTGCGAAATCAGATTCCTCTTCCTTCATTTCCCCTTTTTAGTGTGGATAATGGAAGTTGCGCACTCTATTTCTATAGTCCACATTTTGGTGAAAATGACTTTCAAAACCATTCTTTTCTAATTTGGAGTCCATCATCATCCTAGAATTCGCTTGCAATAACTTTGTATTAGGGTTTGCATTGATTAATTTTCATTCTATGGTTTCAAATTTTTCATTAGTGAAAGTGCATATAGGTTGCATTTTTTCATCTCAAATCATTAAAAAAAATGAAATTATGCATTTGCATCTTAGGTTTGAATCATACAACACAAAAAACTTAAAAATCAATCAAAACATATGAAAATTATGATAAAAATCCCCACTGGAACTCTTTCACCACCTTGGTCGAATTAGTGCACCCCTGAAACTTCCTTTTAGAACACTAAGAACCTTGTTTTTGCACTTTTGTTTTCTACCATTAACTATTTGTATCATTTGGTAATGTTTTTGTTACATGCATTTCAGTAGATCTAGCTTAAATTTTCTCATTTCATGCATTGCTCAATTTCAAATTTACATTTACAACATTTAATATCTCAGGTTGTTGCATAATGGAGTCAACAAATTACCTTCTTTCGCATCTGAAAATTTCATTTAAACATTTTACTTATTTCATTGTCTTGCATTTTCTTTATTTTTTGATGATAGTATGTTTTCTTTCAAAATATGTGCCTTTCATATGATTAAAAATGGATTGCATAAATAGAACATTCCCTCTTATGAGTTCAATTTAGATTACAATAATAATGTCATTAAGAAACATGTTTAAACCATTGACAAAATCCTTAATATTACATTTCCCATTGGTGAGGATGCTTGTGTAGATAATCATAAAAATCATACTTTTTCTTCTCCTAATACCTCTCCTATTAGTGACAAAGGTATCTCAAAGAAAGAAGATGCAAGCATTGAGGGTCTTGATTATCCCTCTCCTCATTCCCCTTTGGAAGATATTGGAAACCAAGAAGATGAGATTATAGAAACATTTCTAAACATCACCTTACTTAGTATCCATGGCCATGACAATCAAAATTATCTTTATCCTAATATCCCTCCTCGATGCAAAGATGATAGGTTGGTGTTAGAAGATATACCTATTAAGAATCATTAGAACTGTTCATACTGTAAAAAATATGATGTTTTTACATATGTTTTCACTCATAAATTTCTAGATTTGGTCCTATTGTATGCATATTTCTCCCATATTTTGCCATGTTGTCCCATTGAATCCATTGGGTCATGCATATTTTACATTCTGGTTCATATTGGCGTGAGAATACCTTTGTCTCCCCGACCCATTGTGCATTTTTGCTAACATAAGTCTGTATTGCCTATTGACAAGACTTATTATTTGTCACAACGACCAAAATTTCCTTGTAGGAACCATTCGGCAGTAGTTCTTTATGATCTCAGTGACTATGGTTGGTTCACTTTTCGGCAGGAGTCTGGTCGTTGATATGATGTTTCACCGAGTGCTTTATGTTTTAGCAACAGGCTTGAGTGTGGCTATATCGGCATGAGTTGTAGTGTTGGTATGATGTCCAAGAAAATTCTTGGGGTCTCGACGACATGCATTATGGATTCACTTCGGACAAGTGGGTTGCTTTCAGCATTAGGTCTTGCGGAGGCTCCCTTGTCTTGGCGACCGACATGTGGGAGATGCATATTGGGGAGAGTCATAGCTATCATTGTAAGCTCTTGGCGAGTGACCTTCAGTCTCGCCGACCTTACGCATGGATTTTCTTCGAAATACTTTCGGTGTGAGACATGGCTTTTGGCGGGATGTCATGGTGATCTCCATATGTCTTACCAACTTTGCACGGGTGTTCACTTCGGCCAGAGTCATAATTTTTAGGGTATGGTCATAGCGAAAGGGTCGGGTCTTGCCAACAATGTTCAAATCATTTTCTTTCGGCGTAAGGTTGGCTCTCTCTTGGCTATCATGTGTGCTCAAGGCTTTCGGCATAACAATATACTCCACATGATGTCTTGCCGAGGGTTGGATGCTATAGTGACATACATGGGACAAACGATTTTTTTTGGTGTGACAACATTATTATCTTAGTGATCTATTGTGGCTCGAGGCTTTCGGCAGAACATGTGATTTCTCTATAGGGTCTCACTGATGTCGTGTGATTATAGCGAAACATAAAGGAACAAAAGGAATACTTTTTGACTTCGGTGTAACAAGCAAGGTGCTATGGTGACATACAGTTGGTGAATGAATTTTGGTGAAACAAGGTAAAATCTATGAGAGGTCTTCCAAAGATCATAAGCTACGGCGACAGTCAATAAAACAAAGGGAGCATTTTGGTATGAGGATTCTTGTGTCTCAACGATCAGAAAAAATGTAACACGTATGTGCTCTTGGTATGACTAAAGGTTTTTGATATGATATCTCCATGACTCAGATGGTCATGGTGAAGGCAGATAACACAGGGAACAGGGGAACATGGGCAGATAGCGATTAACGTTATTTTTCCTTCGGCATACTTGCTGACTATCTTGGCGACTGTTCCATTGATGATTAAATATTTCCAAATCTTCTGGTTGACATGTAAAATTCTTGAAGACCATTACAGGCTGACTTGATTGGAGCCCAATTTCTATGGTGGCTGACATGATTTGGAAGTAATATATTTTTTGAATGCTGGTGTATAAATATGCATCCCGTTGTAATTGATGATCATCAAATTTTAGGAGATTTTAGATTACATATAGTAGATTAGGAATGGCTACAATGGAATAATTTTCTCTTATCAGAGACTATGTGCATGTTTTAAAATGGAAAATTCAATGAAAATCAGCTGGTGTGGCTGGTTATTTCTGGTGTCAATTATATGTAGAATTTATTGAAAAGTATTGTTGAAGCTGTCTCCAGTTTGATTCTTTCTGGTTGTTTAAATTGACATAACAAGTTTATGTTGAGTTTATCAATAAACATTTGATGTATTTGTGTAATTAATCAATTGTTTCTTTCCAAAAAAGATTAAATCCTTTTTGTTGATCACAGTAATTAGGGAGATTCATCTAGATTATTAAAGTAGAGCATAGTAGTCATAATCCTGCATTGTTTATACAAGTTATGAATAGATCATATGCCTGCAATTTGATTTTCTTCCATAATAAGTTGCCCACTTTTGTTTCATTTGACTCTGCATACCCAATAAGACAGTGGTCTCTACAATTTCATCATTTGAATTCACTCAGTTTATTTATATTCGTTAATTAAGTATTTTAGATTTTAGATTAGAAGATTGCTATCAAGTTGGATTTCATTTGTTCACTGTCATCTGCCATTGTGTAAAAAGTATTTCAGAAGGATAATCATAAGATAAGTCTACCAATGTGATCAGTGTCATAAGATAAGTCTACCAATGTGATCAATGTCACATGCAACATAATTCTAGCCCACTTGACGATGTCAATCAAAACCTGCAACAAGGTATGTATCAAAACTAACAATTGAAAGATGATGAATACTTACAAAATATTTTGGATGATTTTCTTGGTATAAGGAGATATAGAGGAGAATCTAGGTACTCTTTACTCTACAGAATGATTGATATTTGTAATAAAATACCTATTAAATTCCCACCTAGTAGGTCTGACGTCATTCTGCAGTTCATGAAAGTGTATGAGCCAAACCCAGTATATTGGCCTGAATCATACATACCAATTTAGTTAGATCAACTAGTTGAATGGGCTAATATTGTAGATAGGAAAAAATATGAAGATGAAGATAGAGGAGTTGATCAAACAATGCATCTTGGAGAAGATGAAACATGTACAAGTCAAGATGATTCCTGTGATTGCTTGCATGATGAAGATGAAGTTACAAGATGTCCCTCTTGCATAATAGATTGTGACAGGGAGAGTAGTATGTGTTATGAGGGATCAAATGAGTATTCAGATTTTGAAAATGTACCTATGGGTTTTGATCTACGGCAAGGGGATTATTCTACCTCTTATGAAGATCAGGATGAAGAGGCAATGGGAAATGTTGATAGTGAATGTACAATGCCTCCAGCTGCAATTGAAAGATACAAAGATACATTCGATGAAGAGGAGGGTTGTAAATTTGAGAACGGTTTCCAAAAAATTTCAGGCCCATTGCATGATGAAGATTTAAAAGAGGATCATATGGTGTTTTGCAAAGGTTTGCTCAAGAATGAACTTCAAGATAGAGAGGAGGCAATTTTAGACAAACAAGGTGTTGGAACAAATGAATGTGCTGGTATTGTTTTTTATTTTTTATTCTTTAATGATCTTGGGCCTCTTTTTGATGATGACAAAAGTGAAGAATATAACTGTAGTGATGAAAGTGTAGAAGCATGTTCACTTAGCAGTGAGTAAATTTTAGATTTGCTAAATCTTGAATATCAGAGGTATACACATGAAGGTGATTCTGAGGTCCTGTGTCCAGCCTGCATTTGTTTGGATAGTGAGAGATCTTTGTGTAAAGATTTTTATGACACCCAGTGCATTTCTTGGTATGATGGTGAGACTTTTGGTGTTGATCAAAAGCTTGTGTCCATTCAAGAAGAGGCATGTGATTTTGGAATTTCTAATTCATGTGGAGAAGACATTTGTCTACATACCAAGGATGATAGTGTTCTAGATTTGATTGGTTTATATATGCTTAATATTGACAATTTGAGTCATAGGGGTATTAAAGAGGTGAAAAAGGTTTTAGATCTGTATGTTTCAGACAATGTTGGTCTGACATAATTTTTTCATTCTCAAGAGAGGTACTCTGATGATGAATTTTCAATGCAGCTGAATGATTTTTTTACAATACACAATAGTGAGAAAGATAATGAATAATTTTGAATTGAATATATGTATATTTTGTATGTTGGTAATAACAAGGGTTTGTCCCAAGATGTTGAAGAATTTGAATTACAGGATGATGTAGGGATCTTCAGCCAGACTAACCATGATGATACTCTAAGAACTTGCAATAACAGTGATAGGAAAGATTGCATGAGTATCTTCAAGAAGAATTTGATGAACTCGATACAAAACCAGGTGTTTGACAGGGGAAAGCTTGGTTTGAGTTTTAGATTGTAACAGCTCAGAACAGGTGAAACCAAAGGACAAAGGATTAAGGGTTTCTAGTGAATGGACAACTCTTGCTTGTCCTCTTTAAAATTATTTTCCATGCACAGTAGTTTAGGGTTGTAGTTCACCTTCATTTTGCATCC
The DNA here is from genome assembly GCA_007258455.2 of Sequoia sempervirens. Taxonomy (NCBI): domain Eukaryota; kingdom Viridiplantae; phylum Streptophyta; class Pinopsida; order Cupressales; family Cupressaceae; genus Sequoia; species Sequoia sempervirens. Next base: position 35,383,151 of record VDFB02358134.1, on the reverse strand, counting down.
ATTTCAATTCCATCTTGCATTCTTTTTGCTTTCATTCCTTCATGCTTCATTTCCATTTCTATTCTGCTCACTAGCTCATCATTTTGTGTTTGGTCTGCTCACCCAAAGATTTTGGATCCTTGCAATGATCTCACTATCATTCATCCCCAAACAGAGCCGCTATTAGGACTGTAAAAAATATGATGTTTTTACATATGTTTTCACTCATAAATTTCCATATTTGGTCCTACTGTATGCATATTTCACCCATATTTTGCCATGTTGTCCCATTGAATCCATTGGTTCATGCATATTTTACATTCTGGTTCATATCAGCATGAGAATACCTTTGTCTCCCTGACCCATTGTGTGTTTTTGCTAACATAAGTCTGTATTGCCTATTGGAAAGACTTATTATTTGTCATAGTGAACAAAATTTCCTTGCAGGCACCATTCAGTAGGAGTTATTCATGGTCTTGGCCACTGTGGTTGGTTCAATTTTTGGCAGGAGTCTGGTCGTCGATATGATGTTTCACTGAGTGCTTTATGTCTCGGCGACAGGCTTGAGTGTGGCTATATCGGCATGAGTTGTGGCGTCGGTATGATGTCCTAGAAAATTCTTGGGGTCTCGGCAACATGCATTATGGATTCACTTCGGCCAAGCAAGTTGCTTTCGGCGTTAGGTCTTGGCGAGGCTCCCTTGTCTTGGCAACTGGCATGTGGGAGATGCATATTGGGGAGAGTCATAGCTATCGTTATAAGGTCATGGCGAGTGACCTTCGGTCTTGCCGACCTTACACATGGATTTTCTTTGAAAGACTTTCGGTGTGAGACATGGCTTTTGGCGGGATGTCATGGAAATCTTCATATGTCTTACCAACTTTGCGTGAGTGTTCACTTCAGCCAGAGTCATAATTTTTAGGGTATGGTCATAGCAAAAGTGTTGGGTCTTTTTGACAATGTTCAAATGGTTTTCTTTCGGCATAAGGTTGGCTCTCTCTTGGTGATCATGTGTGCTCAAGGCTTTTGGCATAACAATATACTCTACATGATGTCTCGCCGAGGGTTGGATGCTATAGTGACATACATGGGACAAAGGATTTCTATCGGTGTGAGAACATTATTATCTTGGCGATCTATTGTGGCTCGATCCTTTCGGTAGAAAATGTGATTTCTCTATAGGGTCTCACCGATGTCATGTGGTCATGTAGTGAAATGTAAAGGAACAAAAGGAATGCTCGTTGACTTCAGTGTAACAAGCAAGGTGTTATGGCGACATATGGTTGGTGAATGAATTTCAGTGAAACAAGGTAAAATCTGCGAGAGGTCTTCCCGATATCATAAGCTATGGCGACAGTGAATAAAACAAAGGGAGCATTTCGGTATGAGGATTCTTGTGTCTCGGCGATCAGAACAAATGTAACACATATGTGCTCTCAGTATGACTAAGGATTTTTTATATGATATCTCCATGACTCACATGGTCATGGCGAAGGAAAATAGCATAGGGAATAGGGGAATGTGGGCAGATAGCGATTAACGTTATTTTTCCTTCGACATACTTGCTGACTATCTTGGTGACTATTCCATTGATGATTTAATATTTTCAAATCTTGTGGTTGACATGTAAAATTCTTGAAGACCATTGCAGGTCGACTTGATTGGATCCTAATTTCTATGGTGGCTGACATGATTTGGAAGCAATATGTTTTTTGAATGTTGGCATATAAATATGCACCCCATTGTAATTGATGATCATAAGATTTTCAGAGATTTTAGATTACATATAATAGTTTAGGAATGGCTACAGTAGAATAATTTTCTTTTATCAAAGACTATGTGCATGTTTTAAAATGGAAAATTCAATGAAAATCAACTTGTGTGGGTGGTTATTTTTGGTGTCAATTGTATGTTGATTTTATTGAAAAGTATTATTGAAGTTGTCTCCAGTTTGATGTATTTGTGTGATTAATCAATTCATTCTTTCAAAAAAAGATTAAATATTTTTTGTTGATCACAGTAATCAGGGAGATTCATCTGGATTATTAAAGTAGAGCTTAGTAGTCATAATCCTACATTGTTTATACAAGTTATGAACAGATCATATGCCTGCAATTTGATTTTCTGCCAGAATAAGTTGCCCACTTCTATTTCATTTAACTCCGCATACCCAATAAGGCACTGGTCTCTAAAATTTCATCATTTGAATTCACTCAATTTCTTTATATCCGTTAATTAAGTATTTTAGATTTTAGATTAGAAGATTGCTATCAAGTTGGATTTCATTTGTTCACTGTCATCTGCCATTGTGGACAAAGCATTTCAAAAGGATAATCATATGATAAGTCTGATCAATTCAAAAGGTACACCTGCCTGGGTCTAGTAGCACCTAAAGAGTAGAAGGTTGAGTTCTCTTGACCTTGTCTATTACCCTAAAGTGTATCAAGAGATTGGCAGCCTCTTGAGGCATTTAGCCTGCACTTTTGAGAGCTAACAATAACCTTGACCCTCCCTTCCCTAATGCTCCTACCATTCAAGAAGATCTATTCAGTAAGCATGAAAATAATAGTTTTCCTTCTCTTGATGTCTCCATTAATTGTGATGAAGCTTCTTTACCTAATGTAACCATGGATGGAAGCTCTCCTACTAGGGTAGATACTATGGCACAAGAGCATGAAACCTTTCAAAAAAATGGTGATCAAATAGATCTTGTAACGCCCGCCATGCAAACCCCAGAGAACACACACAAGCAAATAATTTTATTTTTTTTAAAACATTACAATTGAACATGCAAGAACATTAACCATAAACACATAACACATTACATTACACTATTACACTTAGTTCTCTGGGGCATGCGAGGTTACTTCACAAACAACTAACAACAAAAACAAAGATAACAACAACACAATTCACTACTTAGCTATATTCAATGATCACACAAGCTACAAGAAAAGATAGAAGTGATTTACTAACTTTGGCAATAGAGTCTACTTACTTAGGTCAACTTAACATACCTCTTACATTCTATTTTATCGACAAGTCCTTGCTCCCAATGCCTATACCTGCAAGGTCTACATGACTTGGCACACACATCAGATCAAAGATAGTTAGCACATGATCACTAAGGGAAGCTATATAAATCAATGGTAGTTTTTACGTTATTAGAAATAAATGGCAAGTCTCAAACAAGACTCAGAAGAACAGTCCTAGGGGCCCGAACTAATGCCTCGGGGGTTCATCACTTGATGGCCTTGCCTACGTATATAATTCGCAGAGGCACCGTAGTTCGACAACTTGAGCTGCTCCAACTCATTGACTGACCAACCAAGGTTTCACTCAAAAGACTTACAAGGAGGGATCTACCCAACACAAAAGTAACACAACACCACAAATACATGCTAAACTCAAACCTCTATTCATAAGCATTATGTGACCCATACAAAATTACATACTAGAGGAGTGGGTATGCAACCCTTTCTAGGGTCCATCACCCCAGACAGTTTCTTAGGCGGCTGCCACCCACTTAGGTGAAGCCGAAGACTGATGAACTAGATAAGCATATTCTTGCAAAATAAAATAAAAATAGCCTACTCAAATATTTATTCATACTTGCACAAGAGAGGTCACAAGGCATAACAACATTCCCTTTTTGCTGGATAGCTCACAAATTCTCAATTCTACCATCAAGACTCACTACCATATATAATCCTTTAAACATAGTACTATGACTACACAAAATTCCCAATAATATGATCCTTATTCCAATCACACATTTTCCCTTACCCCATAATTCAAATAAAGGACTACTTTCCCCAAATAATCATACTTGACAATAACAATATCATCAATATTCTGAATAATTAAAACACAACGAATTTTACTAACTATTAGATAATTGTAGGGATAAGAAACATTATTAATTACAAGGGGTAAATCAAATCACTTACTATTTACTCTAAATCAATTAAATTGAATAAACTATCCGTTTACATAATACTCGATTCACTTAATTATTTAAGCATGCTTTTACCTATGACAATTTAAATACTTGTTTTGACAATAATAGCCAAATTAATGGTATTTTATTAACTACCATTTTAATTTTATTGTGGTTTTATTATTAACCCTCAATTCATTCCAATTATTAGAATATTACAAAATAATTTAGTCAAATTCCATAAAAATATTTCCTAAGTTCATATTCAATTCTTGTAGCCTTGACCCCGCATTTAAATTCCATAATAAAGATATTTTCCTCAAATAAAATTAATATTTTTATTAAATTTAATTATTAATTACTTTTCACTTCAAATATAATTTCTTTATTTAACTAATTCTTTTTTCTATAATTTGTATTTAAGATAATTACGTAAATATTAACTAAACTATAACTAAACTATAAAGATCCACTTAAAAGGAGATAGTTTTAGAAAAGTTTATCTTAAAATAAGAAAATAATATCTAATCAACTTTTCTTTCTATTTTATGAACTTATTTTCTTAATAAGAATATTCGGTGGAATTATGACTTTTATTTCCAAGTTTTTTTAGGCTTAAAGGAAAACTTGCCTCTTATAAGCCAAGAGAGTAGCATAAAAGACAAAAATTATAGGAAGCTAATATTTGTTTCTTCTTTTTTTTATTTTTTTAAAAGAAATGCATACAAGGTGCGAACGCATAGGCATGTATGATCACACCCATTAAAGCATCCTTTATTAATTAATATTTTCACTTACTCAAACAGTTCATTTTTCTTAATCATAAACCATGATACAGCATCATTTTCTTCTAAACCATTCTCACGTTGCTAACCATAATATGCCGTGGTAATATATATATGTATCTATATGGATATGTCTGTTATTATCGAATGAAGGCATAGTAATATCATTAATATTTCTAAGCAAAACATCACATAGTAAGATTAACAAATACTTTCGTAGATAACTAATTTTTTTTTAAGGTAAACTCTGATGGATCCCGTCTAAGACTCTAAAGATTTTGAGGTGGGTTGCATTGCAAAGTGACCTATAACCGCACCCAAGATTAAAAGAACAATGGCTGTTGTATTAAGAAAGCGGTGATTGCTGTTAAGAATGTGATAGATATTTACATACACTAACTGATCTGCATTTAGTCTGAAAGAATGTGCTCCAAGTTTACAGAAAATAGACAGAGTTTCAAATAGAAACCTCGAAGAATATATCCAGTTGTGCATTTTCTAAATGTTGGTGGTTTATAATTCAATCTAAAACAATAGACCTTCTCTAAGTGATGCGCACCAGAAGCTTTAACTCAAAGGCTTTAGAACTTTCAAACAAATGCAGAAAATGAAAGGGATGCGCAGAGCCTTAGACTTAGACCTGTACTATACAATGGCACTGGGTTATATAACACCCATTTTCCTCATAGGGCTGCATTTCCTTGTGATACAGATGACCTGTTGCTTCAACGGACCACTCTCTCATCAAAACTCATTCATATTATAATCTTGCACGATCTTATCATCATAAAGGTGACTATGGCACCGCTGGCCGTTTCTACATGGCGTCCGTCAAGGAAGGCCAAGGACTACAGGATTTGTGTCACATTGCTTTGGGTTGGGACAGATTAAGCGAGGCTGGGAGACATTAATAGTTAACATTCAAATTTTGAAAGAGCTTCAGAAGCGCGGGGTTTGTGAAAAGGCTAAAGAAACTTTCAATCAAATGTAGTTGGCAAGGTAAATCAACATTCCATAGCCTTCACTGGCATCTTCACTGCTTGTGATTAAATGAGAGCTAAGGTACAGTGCATGAACCCGCATCAATACACAAAGAATGGTGAAGTTTTATGAGATATTGCAATTGCAGCTACTTTGGCAGACATACATATAAATTATGGAGGCTTATATAAGGCGAGCAACCTGTCTATTCGAATGCCACAAGGAATAATGGCTTCTCGTGCAAACAAGAAATGCAAATAAAGGACTTGATAAGGTTTGGAAACACAGATGGCACGAAAGTGTTGCAATGGTGAAAAAAAATAAAAATAAGGAACTCAACGTCAATCTGGATTAAGCATTTACAAAGGCCAAAACGCTTAACGATAATGAAAAGATATTCAGAATAAACAACACTCTACAATATTATTGTTGAGTAATTTACATACTGGAAATGTAAATTTAAAAACCAGATATCCTTTGATAATTCGCCTCGGATCCCCTCAACAGTCTCCTTTTATGGATATTTTGCACTAGCTGATCTGAAGAAGGCTTTTGCCTTCGATTCACAGGGTGACTGGACCCCCCCAATAAACATGGCGTCCCCTGAGAGGATATCTTCTTTTCCCCCATTCAAGATCCACCATATTTTTCCCAAAATCCCCAGAAGCCAAGAGAATCTCATCCCCCCTTCTTTTCAAAATTGCCCCCAAAAATTAGAATAAATCCGCATGTAACCGTAAACCAACTCCATTCTAAAAAAAGAAAAGAAAGAAAACAAAACAAAAAGATAGTAACTTTCTTTTATTTATATTTTTCCAAAAGAATCTCTATTTTTTTTTAAAAAAAAACAAGAAAGTAAAATCCTCCTATTAAATAAAATATTAAAATATTAAGTTAGAAACTTATCCTCACCCCACAAAATCTGATTAAAAACATTTTATTTTAAAACTCATAATAATAGAATATAATATATATTTGATTTTTTCCCAAGCCGGTAAAACCATTTACCCCAAACCTACAATTTACAATTAATTATATAATCTGCTTGAAATATTCTATTCACCTACCTTCTTAAAAATATTATCCATTCCCAATAATTCATTTTAAATTTCTATTATTATAAACCATGATTACCGATTTATATATATACTTATATATATAATATATCAAATTACTATAATGAATAAGACAACTAAAGTATAATATTAGACAATTCCAATCAATTAAACCAAAATTCGAAGCAAATACCCGACCACTACCCCGGGTCGACATACAAAACCTCAAACAACACAACTAGCCAACTAACAGAACTGACAAGACAGACGGGGTGACATACCATTAACTCATCCTCGTAAAGGATGGTGGTTAGGGTAAGGGACCGAATGTTATCTCCTGTTCAACATATCCATTGGGTTCAAGGCATGCTCAGACCTGCTAATTTAGGTGGAGACATAGCCTAGTACCTGTTCACTCAAACATACAAATTAGAGTGCATATTCATAATAGCTTAATTACATTGAAAGAGATTCTAGCAATTCGTAACTCATTCTCGTATGTCTCCACATGTCCAATGGTACGATGCCACTCTTTCCACCTATCCTCACAACATACTATTGCATCACCTAACTATCTAATTAAATCTCTACATCATAATAATAACAAAACAGTGTGCATCATATTGACAAAATTACCATCAGAAGCTTTTGCTCCATCTTTCTCTTTAGATTCCTTAGTCAGACTACCTGCACGTCCAAGGTGAGAGTGGAGGGGTACTACAGATCCTTCCCCTAATCTCCCCATCATCAATACACAAGAAAATCCAACCATTGAATACTTTGTTACTTGTGATGAAGTTATTTTGAAAGAACCAATCCTTGAATGTCAAGAGCATTTGATTTATCGTTCTCTTAAAATCTATCCTGGTAGGGAAGATATCATGATGCCACAAAAGGAAAGCATTAAAAATAATGGTATTATTCCCTTAGACATGAAGATGATGAAGTAGCATTGAACTCTCCTTGAATAAGGGATGTTAATATTATTCAACGTCAACTCATCCTTTACCCACACTGAAACAAAGCTCCAACTCAATATAAACCTGAACTTTTCCTTTACTCACCTAGGAATAATGTTTTCTAGTAGCCCAGTCATAATACTGTTGCTCATACATATAACACTAGCAACAATCCACAACTGCAACAACCAACCCCTACACCCTCACCCTTTCCTAATCCCATATTTTCTAGTGCCCATCATTGTCCTTCGCATAGTGGGAAATAGCATGATCTTGTTGAACAACTTAATAATACTCCTACAAAGATATCTCTATGGGACGTAATTCACAATTCACCTAATTATCACACTATGCTTCAAAATTCCTTGCAACAACTTCCTATCCCTTCTAATGCCCAACCAAATGACATAGCAACCATCATTCAAGGACTAAATGCTGACATTGCTTTCCACCCAAGTGAATTTTCCCCTTTGGAAGTGAAAAAAATAAATGATGCTTTCATGATCATAGCTCAATAAAAAGGAATAGGGATAAAGTGAACCCTTGTTGACAATGGCTCCACCCTTAATGTGTGTTAGTGTAATCATTTTGGATAGGCTTCGTGTGGATAAATAAAAAATTTAACTAGATTCTATCTATTAGGGGATTTGAAAATGTAGGAAAACAATTTCTTGGTGTGATCACTTTTCCTATTACAGTTGGTAAGGCCACATTGAGAACACTGATCCATGTTATGCCTCATGATCTTTCATATAATCTCATTTTACACCGATCTTTGATTCATGCAATGAATGGAGTGCATTCCACTCTTCATCGTAAAATGAAATACATCTACAACAACAAAGTGTACACTTTCGAAGAACACCCTAACCCAAATAGTTGTTTACACTTTGAGAAAAACAAGGACAATCCTTTAGAAACACCAACACCAACTACACAAGTGGAACCCATGGAATAAAATAACAAAGAAAAAAATATGAAGAAGTCACAAAGCTATTAGACGATGATTGGGGTTCCTATGATTTCACACCAACATTCATGGGATAATACAAGATTGTACACAAAGACTTTGAAAAGGAAAGAGGAACAACAGTAATGTCAACCCAAAACTTGGAAGACCCTTCAAAAGAATCCACTTCAACCACTTTAGAATCAAAACACAACACATTACACAATAACATTTGATGAAGTTGATTACGAACAACCACTAGATTGAAAAGCACTAAAGAAGCTTTATGGAAAAGGTTATGAGTTTATGAAACAACTTGGCTATAGTGGCAAAGGGAGTGATGCTAGAAAAAAAAGGTATCTACAACCCTATAGAGCCTAACATGAAAGAAATGAGTCATGGTCTTGGTTATTGTCATTTGATAGAAATAAACAAGCCTTGAATTAACATCATCATCACATAACATTCTTCTAACCTGACTTTAATAGTAGTACATCATGAACTGATAGACACTAATGGTTTTGATTGCTCTTCTTTTCCTAAAATGAAAAAAACAAATAAATCTTCTCTTAATGTCAGTGTCATCTTGCAAAAAAATAATCATTTGAATTTTACACCCTCCTATAAAGGAGAGAACAAAATCTCACAATCTAAAGAGTCTTGTGTAGATATGACATATTGTACTAAGTAAGAGAAATATTGGTTGCATAAAAATGAAACATATACCATTGGTCAAGAGGGTATCTTTTCGAGACTCCTCCAAGATGAGTTTATATCCCTTCCTCTAAGAAGTCAAATGAAATTCTATTACAAGACTTCATTTTTCTCATATCATTGAGTTCACAGTCAGTCTACAAGTGAATGTAAGGATCTGAGTAGTAAAATAAAACATCTTAAGGAGTTTGGTGCTCTCCCTTATCAATCCTTTTAGCACACCCTTGTCTTGTACTAAGTGGGGGCAAGGGTTAAGGTAGCCTTTTCCTTCTATGTCACTTGTTGTCTCTTTTGGCTAGTTGATTTCCTTTCATGAATATATAGGAGTAAGCTTGGGATGTGTATGACATGCCTTAAATTTTCTCACATGTGGCATACTACCTTATTCATGACATAGCTTATTGGAAACACATGACTTGGCATAGGGCTTATCAAATACACTCTCATGTCTTCTTCTAATTTCAAGCAATTTCTCATAGTAATGGTGTTAGCATTTACTTTAACATGGGGGCATACATCAACACTCATATTTTATTTTGTGGTTTTCTTTTCTCTTGGAAACATTAGGTACAATGTTGCCTAGGATAAGATCTTGCACTTGTCCTCTCTTGTAAACAAGATGATACCATGTGCACTTGTCCTCTCTTGGAAACAAGATGATACCATGTGCACTTGTCTTCTCTTGGAAGCATTACGTACAATATTTCCTAAGATGATCCCTTGTATGAACTAAGTAAAATCCCTTTAAACATTCTTTGCACTATTCTACATTTACAATGTCTATGAGTTTCAAGCATACAAAGTTTCACTTGCCTCATGGAGCTCGAAGATCATTTTTGTGTGTCTTAATATTAAAGTTATCATGAGGTATAAATTTTGTATGGTTGAGCAGGAAGCCCATTCTAAGGCATGACATTCCCCATAGCCATGTGCGTGTGTGTGAGTGCATACCAGCCATGAGTGTATGTTTCTCACATTTTAGGCCTTCTCACCTGGCAGACAACTAGGAGTCATGTCACCTCAAAGTGAGTATGCATTTATGGAAAAAGAGCTTAGATCTGATCCACAATGTGTTGGAAAAATGATAAAATCTTGATCCACCTTTTTTCTACTCATTTGTACTAATATTTCTTCTAGTTATTTCCATTGCATGATCGTGTATCTTGTTTTTTCTGAAAATCATTCACCTTGTGTGTGTCATTTTGTGCTTATGTCAATTTGACTTAGGATCTTGGATTCTCGGGACTTAACCACCTCCTTCATCCTTGTTATCCTAGACCATCCACATTGGTACTATTGGACCCCTCTTGAATGTCTACTTTAGTGAGTTTGAAGGAGGTTCATCCTCTCCCTAAAGTGGGGGCTAAATGTAGACACCAAAAAAGTACACCTTTTTCCTTGCTTGGTTTGGGAATAATTAATGATAAATTGAGCTAAACATCACCTTGATCTAGTGTTCTGAGCTGTTTCTCACATCAACAGTAGGTCTTGTTCCCATTTTAAGCTAAATTACCTTAACTTTTCCCTAGTTCAATGTTGTAAAATGTATTTAATGGCATTCTCAGATTAATCTACCAGACTTGCAAATTAAACTTGGTTGTAATCTAGTGTTGTAATTTTTTTTACACATTCACATTAGATGTTGTGCCTTTCTAGGTTATGTGGACCTCATTTTAATGTTGTAGAGTGTATTTAATAACAATTTCACATTGAACTTTCTGCCCTTAGCCCTAACCACCCTTTATTACATCATTAATAGGCCCCTATGACCCCATATTGTGTATCCTAAGACTTATTTTGATCAAAGACCTGATAAAATCAACAAAAAAACTAAAATTATCCATTCCTCGACACCCCAGCTAGTAAAAGAGCCCCTGTGGGACCCATTTTCCACTTTGGATGAATAAGTCCCATCTAGGTGGAACTAAGTCACCCAACCTGGTGAATAAGCCCTTTTGGGCCACTTTCGAGGTTTGAGAAGGAAAAATTGGGTTTTAAGTTTAATTTTCTTAAATGTCAACCTTGTGGATTAAATTAATGGGAATTTGAGTAGGATTTCCTATATAAAGAAGCTTTTAAACCCTAATTCATAATTCAATCACCATTCATTCATCATTCATTATCCATCTCAAGTCAAGTAAGCTATGGTTAGGTATTTTCAAGACTTCACAAGATCAACTCTAAGGAATTCAAGGGAAGATTCTTCATCCATTATTGCAAAAATTCAAGATCTATCATCATAGAAAGTCTCTAATTGCATTATTTCATGCTTCATTATCTTATTTCATTATTTTGGTTTAATTACCTAAAAACGGTTTCACCAAGGCAAACCCCCATTCCCTAACATTCAACATTTCTCTCTCTTTCTTTGTTTGATTATACATCTAGTTACCTTGAAGGCTTGGAAAATAATTGAAGAATAGGTTACAAACTTTTTGAAGTCATCTCCTTATTGGCTATGTGAAAATATCCATAAAAAGTCACAATGCCAGAAATCATAATTTCAGATCGGGACGTCTGGAGAAACAGAAAAAGTAAACCAAGAGCTTCTGTTTCCACTTTCAGGTTTTAAAAAATGCCAAAGTGGAATCATACACCATCAGTGGCATGTGAGTCCCATTGTACCTATTTTTTAGATATTTTTGCAAACTCAAATACCCATTTTGTTGAAATAGACTCCATTGCAGTTTTCCAGATTTGGGACTGATTAACCCAGAATGGTGTATGAGTCCCTATACCATATAAAAAGGGAAACATGCTTCATTTGGGGAATAATTGATGATAAATTGGACCTAATGAGGCCTTAATTTGTTGTTGCAACTTGTTTTTCACATCCACACTAGGTCTTGGACCCTTGCAAATTGAATAAAATGCATTTAACAATGTCTTGTAAAGTGTTGTAAAATACTTTAACATTTTCCTAGACTTAAAGAACCCATATTCCCTTAATTCCACATTATAAAATATGTTTAATAACATTATCACACTAATCTAGAAGGTTTTTGAATTAAACTTAATGTTAATGTAGTGTTGTAATGTGTCTTACACATTCACATTAGATATTGTGCTTTTCTAGGCTAAGTGGACGTCATTTAGTGTTGTAAATTGTATTTAAATCAATCTTTCACATTGAACTCTATGTCCCAAGCCTTAATTGACCTTTAAATCATCATGAATAGGCCCCTATTACCCCATATTGTGCATCCTAAGACAATATTTGATGAAATACCAGCTAAAATCACCATATAAACCTTATTTCTTAACTTCCTAGAATTTTAGTTGTCAAATGGGCCCCACTGGGACTAATTACCCACTTGTGGCAAATGATTCCCTGCTAGGTGGGACTAATTTTCCCAAGGTGGTGAATGAGTCCCATTTGGACCAAATTTGACCTTTGAGTAGGAAAAAACTGAAATTTAAGTTTATTATTTTTACATGTCGGCCATGAGGATCCAATTAATAGGAAAATTAGGAGAATTGACTATAAAATCAATTCTCTTCACCCTAATTTACATATATTAAGTCATTCATAACAAATCTTCATTATTCATCCATCATTCTTCCATCTCAAGCCAAGGAAGTTAGGGTGTCATCATTTCAAGTCATTAAGATAGCATTTTTTAGACATTCAAGGGTAGATTCTTCATGTTTTTTTGTAGAAATTCAAGATGAATCATCATGTCAAGGTAATAACTCCATTATTTCATGCTTCATTACATTCCTTCTCCACTTTAGTTTAATTACCTAAAAGGGGTTTGACCAAGGAAAACCCCCATGCCCTAACATCCAACATTTCTCTTTCTCTGCTTGTGTATTTGCAAATTTATGTATCTTGAAGGCTTGGAGGTTATTAAGAATTAAGTTGCAAAGTATTTTAAGTCTTTTCTTCATTTTCTAAGGAAAAATATCCATCAAAAGTCACTTTTAGACTAGAAAACTAGAGTTTTAGAAGTAGACACCTATAGAAAGGCAAAGTGCAGAATGAAAGCTATTGCTTCCTCTTTTGGATCTTTAGAAGTTGAAAAGTTGACTCATTTTATATCAATGGTGAATGAGTCCCATTTCCAAGATTGAACAAGATTTTTTGCATTTCTAGATACCCTTTTGTCTGAAATGAGTTTTGGGTTAGTTTCACTAAATTAGGACTGATTCACCTAGAATGGTGAATGAGTCCTAGTAGGCAAAATTTCTAGCATTATCAACATTTAAAATGTCATTTTCAGCCTCCTTTAATATCTCAAGTGCACATTTTAAGTTTCATCCATATCTGTTTCAATTTTGGATTCATTTCTTTGGTGTTTTTTCATTACAAAATGTGTTTTCAAACATGTATTTCAATATTTTTCACTTAATAATCAATCCATTTTGTCAATTAGCTACATTAGATCATTTTGTTTAGTCACAATTTAATCATGCATTCACTAGGTTGAGTGAGCCAACTAGGTTTTGTGGTGTGGGATCTATCTCTTTCCTTTAAGTGAAAGACCCTAATTGAGTAAAAGAGACATAGCATTCCAAACTTCATAAAATGTATGGTTCATTTTGATGAACCTGCTTTTCGATCATCTTATTTTCTAATTTGGAGTCCATTTTCATCCTAATCCTAGCTTGCATTGAACTTGCATTACAGTTGCATTAGTTAATTTGCATCTGGGATTTTAAATTTTTGCATTAGTGAAAAGGTCATTTATATTTTTGCACATAATTTCCTTAAAAATTTATGAAATTATGCATCTCCATCTTAGGTTTGCATCATACAACATCAAACACATAATTTTTTTTCAAAATTTCTGAAAATTTTCCAAAAAACCCTTAATGGGACTTATTCACCATGTTGCCAGGTGAATTAGTCCCTGTCTATATTTTTGACTAACTATTACAGCATCAGAAACCTCATTTATGTGCTTCCCAAGCCTCCTAGTATCATATAGTATAAGTATAGAAATTTTCTAGAACATTTTTTTATGTAGCTAGCTCAAAAAAATCATTTTAGATTACTCATTCTTCAAATCACTTCAAATGCAAACATCCTTACATTTGAAAATGCTTCCATTTCTGCAATTTTGCATAACATTGATAAAAGTACTTTTCACTTAAATTACATATATTTAATATTTCTATTCATAAAACTTTGTATAAGTTTGATAAAAGTTATTTTCATTCTTGCACATTGTTTGCATTCTTAAAATCTTACATATATTGGATACAAATGTTTTGTTTCTTTGCATGTACATTGTTCATATTTCTGAAACATTGTATGAAATGGTTACATGTGCTTTTCATTATTATTCAAACAATTCTAGTACCTTACCTATTTAGACATGTTAAGAAAAATTTCATATCCCCTCCCTTTGAGAGAGTTTTAGTGAAAGAGAATACAACTTGGGTCATTCCTAATGATCATACTTGTTCTTCTCCTAATATCTCTCCTCTTGGTGAGGAAGATATTTTAGTAGAAGAATCAATTAATGAGAGTTTTTAGAATCCAAGTTGTTTCTCTCCTTTTACCTTTCTTAGTGGACAAAACATTCAAAAACAACATAGAGCACCCTAGATGACCATGACACTAACATTTTATCTTCTCCTAGTATCTCTCCTTGTTGTGAACACTATACTTCGATGTTGGAAAACCTATTTTGTGAGGGTCATGTGAATATTAGTTGTCCCCCTTCCCCTAATGAAACCATTTTTGAGCATGACAATTCAACCCTTGATCATTCCCCTACTTCTGATGAATTCCTTTTCAAAGAACCAACCTTAGAAATGTCAAGAAATTTTGGTTTGTAGTTCTCCTCAAAACCCTCCTCCTAGGAAGGATACCATGATGCAAGAAAAGAACCACAATAATGATATAAAATCTCACTTGCTAAGGGATGTTAATATTATTGAACCTTGACTCATCCTCTACCCACCATCACAGAAACCTCCATCTCCACCTAAACCCAAGTTTACTCTTTAACCACCTCAGAATAATGTGTCACAGAAACTGAGTCATAATACCATTGCTCATACATATAATACTAGAAATAATCCACAACCGCAACACCAAACCACAACACCCCTACCCTTGCCTAAACATATCATCCTTAATCCTATCTTACTAGGACCTCCTAGTGGAAAGGAGTACAATCTTGTTGAACAACTAAAGAATAATCCTGTTAAAATCTCATTATGGGAACTTATTCAAGCCTCCCCTCACTATCACAACATGATCCACTTAGCCTTGAAACAAGTTTCTGTCCCTTCTAATACACAACCCAATGTTCTCACAGCCATGATCCAAGGAATAAATTTTGACATTTTTTTCCACCAAAGTGAGCTTTCTCCTTTGGAAGTGCAAAAAAAAATGAACCTTTCATGATCATCACTCAATCCAAATGAAAAGGGATTAAGAAAACTCTTGTAGATACTGGCTCCGCTCTTAATGTGTGTGGATTGAACCTTCTCTATATAATTGGTGTCGATAAATCCAACATTTGACATGATCCTTTATGCATCAGTGTATTTGAAAATGTAAGCAAACAACTGCTTGGTGTGATAAATTTACCTATTATAGTTGGAATGGCCACATTGGATACAAAATTTCATGTTATGCCTAATTATATTTCATATAACCTTCTCTTAGATAGACCATGGATTCATGCAATGAATAGTGTGCCTTCTACTCTTCATAAAAAAATTAAATACATCTACAACAACAAAGTGTACATACTTGAAGCTGACCCTCATCCAAACATTTTTCTAAACATTGAGAAAAACACAAAAAATCCCTTGAACACATTAACACCAACTACACAAGTGGAACCCGCACAACGAAAATACAAAGAACATATTGAACGAGTCACGATGCTCTTAGAAGATGATTGGGGTTGTATTTTGAACGACTTCATGCGAGAGTACAAAATCATCCGCAAAGATTCAAATAAGGAAAAAGAAACCACAATAGTGTCAACAAAAACTTCAGACGACCTTTCAAAAGCATCTGCCTCAACTGCTTTAGAAAATGAATCAAATTACACAACAAACTTTGAATAACTTAATCACGAACAACCACCAACTTCAAAATTAATGAAAAAAATTTATGGCCATGGTTATGAGCTTTTGAAACAACTTGGCTATAGTGGAAAAGGATTTGGTGCTTGAGAATATGGTATGTACAACCCTATAGAGCCTAACACATAACATACGAATCATGGGCTTGGTTATTTTCCTTTGGTGGAAGTAATCAATCCTTCCCTCAACATCAACACTCTTACAAAATATCCTTCTTAGACAACCTTAACCATCAAACATCCTGAACTCATTGACACTAGTTGTCTTGACAATCATCCTTTACAAAACATGAAACAAACAAATACACCTTCGCTTAATGTCAATGTCATCTCGCCAAATATTCATGATTTTAAGTTTTTAGATTTTATACCCTCCTATAATGGAGAGAAAAAAATCTCGCAATCTAAAGAGTCTTGTGTAAGTATTACATCTAATACTAAGAAATATGTATCTTTATCACAAACCATAGGATCACCTTCTACTATTGATCAAGAGGTTATCTAGTCGAGACTCCTCCAAGATCACTTTATAAACCTTCCTCGATGAACTCAAAAGAAATTCTATTACAAGACTTCATTTCTTGCATTTCACAGAGTTCATGGTCACTCCACTAATGAATGTAAGGCTTTGAGCAGTAAAATACAACATCATAATGAGTTGGGTATGCTTCCCTCTATGGGGGCACCTAGTTCCTCTAATTTATACTGGTTTTCACTCTAGCTTGCTTCTCATCAACCATTTTTGCTCACCCCTATCCTGCACTAAGTGGAGGAAAGGGGTCAAGTAGCCTTATCCTCATATGTCACATGTAATTGCATCCTTTAGCTAGTTTTTAACCTTTCATGAACATATAAGAGCAATCTTGGGATGTGGACGACATGCCTTACGTTGGCTCGCATGTGATATACTACCTTTTTCATGACGTAGCTTATTAGAAATGCATGACTTCGCATAGGGATTTCTAAGTAAGCTCTCATGTCTTCTTCATATACTTCAAAGCAATTTCTCATAGTATTGGTGTTTGCAACTACTTTAAAGTGGGGGTATACATCACCACTCACATTTCATTGTGTGATTTTCTTTGTCTTGCTATTTCCTCTCTTGAAAGCATTAGGTACAAAGTTCCCCAGGATGAGACATTGCAATTGTCCTCTCTTGGAAACAAGATGAGACTGTTTGCTCTTTTTACTTTCTTGGAGAAATCAGGCATGATGTTCATTAATATGAGACCTTGCATGAACTAAGCAAAATCCCTTTGAACATTCCTTACACTATTTTTCATTGACAATGTCTATGAGTGTCAAGTATACAAATTTTTTCTTATCTCATAGAGGTCAAAAATCATTTTCCCTTGTGGTAACTTATTAAAGTTATCAGGAGGTATAACTTTGGTATGGTTGAGGGGAAAGCCCATTCTAAGACACGAATTTCCCCATAGCCACCTATGTGCATACCAACTAGTGTATGTTTTATCTTTTGGAATTTCCTACCTAGCAGACAACCAAGAGTTTCATCGCCCCAAAGTGAGCATGTATTTTATTTTTGGACAAAAAGTCCTAGATCTAATCCACAACTAGTTGGACAAATGGCCAAAGCTTGATCCACCTTTTTATTTTCACTGTTCTAGTTCTTTCCATTGTATAATAGTGTTTCTTGTTTCACTACATATGTGTCCTTTTGTGCTTATGTTGCTTTGACTTAGGATCTTGGACCTTGGGGGCTTGCAAAACCTCCTTTGATCTTTGTCATCCTTTATCACCCACATTGGTATGATTTGACCTCTCTTGAATGTCTACTTTAATGTGAGTTTGAAGCATGTCCATCCTCTCACTAAAGTGGGGGCTAAATGTACCATAGAAAAAGGGAAACTTGCTTGATTTGTGAAATAATTGATGATAAATTAGACCCAATGAGGCCTTTATTTGGTGTTGTGAGGTGTTTTTTACATCCACACTAGGTCTTGGACCCTTGCAAATTGAATAAAATGCATTTAACAATGTCTTGTAAAGCTGTTCTAAAGTGTTGTAAAAGACTTTCACACTTTTCTAGACTTAATGAACCCATCTTCCCTTAATTCAACATTATAAAATGTGTTTAATAACATTATCACTCAAATACAAAAGGTTTTTGTATTAAACTTAATGTTAACCTAGTTTTGTAATGTGTCTTAGACATTCACATTGGATATTGTGCTTTTCTAGGCTAAGTAGACCTCATTTAGATTTGTAAAGTGTATTTAAATCACACTTTAAAATTGAATTCTTTGTCCCAAGCCCTAATTGACCTTTACAGCATCATTAATAGGACCCTATTACCCCATATTGTGCATCTTGAGGCAATATTTGATGAAATACCTGACAAAGTCACAATATAAACCTTATTTCTTAACTTCCTAACATCTTAGTTGTCAAATGGGCCCCACTAGGACTAATTCACCACCTATGGAAAATGAGTCCCTACCAGGTGGGATTGATTCATCCAAGGTGGTGAATGAGTCCCATTTGAAAAAAAATTGACCTTTGAGCAAGAAAAAACTAAAATTTAAGTTTATTATTTTACATGCTAGCCTTGAGGATCCAATTAATAGGAAAATTAGGAGAATTGCCTATAAAATCAAGTCTCTTAACCCTAATTTACATCTCTTAAATAATTCATAACCATTATTCATTATCCTTCCATCATTCTTCCATTTCAAGCCAAGCAAGTTAGGGTTTCATCATTTCAAGTCATTAAGTTAGCAATTTTTAGACATTCAATGGCAGATTCTTCATGTTTTTCTATAGAAATTCAAGATCAATCATCTTGAAAAGGTAATAACTCCATTATTTCACACTCTTTACATTATTTCTCCATTTTGGTTTAATTACCTAAAAGGGGTTTGACTAGGGAAAACCCCCATGCCCTAACATCCAACATTTCTCTTTCTTTTCTTGTGTATTTGTAGATTTAGGCATCTTGAATGCTTGGAAGTTATTGAGAATCAAGATGAAAAGTTGTTTAAGTATTTTATTCATTTTTTAAGGAAAAATATCCATCAAAATTCACTTTCAGACCTGAAAACAAGAGTTTTAGAAGTGGACACCTGTACAAAGCCACAGTGAAGACTAAAAGTTCCTGTTTCCTCTTTTAGATCTTTAGAAATTAAAAATTTGACTCATTCTCCATCAATGGTGAATGAGTCCCATTTCCAAGCCTGAATAGGGTTTTCTACATTTTTGGATACCCCTTTGTTTGAAATAGGTTCTGGGTCAGTCTCACATAACTAGGACTAATTCTCCCAGAATGGCGAATGAGTCCCAATAGGCCAAATTTATACCATTGGAAACATTTAAAATGTCATTTATAGCCTCCTTCAATATCTCAAGTGCACATTTTTTGTTTCATCCATTTCTATTTTAGTTTTGCATTCATTTCTATGTGTTTTTGCATTACACAATGTGTTTTCAAAAAAATGCATTTCAATAGTTTTCACTAAATAATCAATCATTTTTTTCAATTAGCTATATTAAATAATTTATTCAGTCATAATTTAATCATACATACACTAGTTTAAGTGAACCACGTAGTTTATTCAGTCATAATTTAATCATACATACACTAGTCATAATTTAATCATACATACACAAGTTTCCAAGTGCACACGTTTAGTTTTAATTTAATTTTTTTTTCTTTCTATGAACCCCAATCCTAGACCTACACAAACATAGCAAAAAAACACAATATTAGATCCATATGCAAGTTAGAACTAAGATTCCCAATGAAATTCATCTACAATGCTCAAAATAGGAAAGAAATGAAGACCAAAACAAGAAAAGTAATTAAATCCTATATAAGCATGCAAACTCTCAATCCCATGGGGGAATTGGTGCCAATTTGATGCAGAAATTGGCCCTTTCCCAACTCCTTTCCTAGCTTGGTGAAGATTGATCCACTTGATGATGAAGAAAAATGTGATTCCTTCATAAAATCTGAAATAACCTAGCTATAATGATGGAAAATACTATGGAAAGGGATGAACTTGCTCAAAATGTGAAGATAGCAATTTTGCTCTCAGTTGTGGATCCAAAATGAGAAGAAAATCCTTCTATAAATAGAAGAACAAGATGGAAGAATGAGAAAAATGAAGCAATGTGGGATCATTCAACATTAATTTGCCAAGTGCCACTTGTCAAGATGTGAATGGTGGAAGCTTGAGCACATTTCTATGAATGTGCACAATAAATGATATTAGGTGGATTTCAAATTTGTGAAATGAAAAGTTTGAGGGGGATGAGAAATGCCTTAAATGCCACTTGGCTCAATGCACAAGGACATGTAAGAGGCATAAATGCCTTGTTGGAAGGACAAACCATCTTGGAGGGATTTTAAAATTTGGAATCATATTCCCTTAAAGATGCCATGTTGAGAGAAAATAGAGATTTAATAAATCATTTAAATACATTTTCATGTGCAAGTGGAAAAATCTAAAGGATTTAGGTGATTAGGATTAAATTAACTAGGATTTGATTAATTTAATAGGAGATTAGGTGATTTGAAAATTTGATTTAGATTTTAGTGTTTAAATAAATCAAAGTGAGAGGAATATGATTTAGATTTAATTAAATAAAATATTTTGATTTATTTAATTAAAGGGGGATGATGTTAGATTAAATGAAATAAAGATTGATTTATTTAATTTAATAGAATGAATTTAGAGATTTAATTAAATGAATTTTTTAATTAAATAGAAACTAGAGGGACAATTAAATAGTATTGATTTATTTATTTAATGAGAGATAATGACTTAATCAAATAAATAATGATTTATTTAATTAGGAGAGTAAAGGTGATGAGTAGCTAAGAAGACGATTCAAGATGAAACAATGTTAGTAATCAGGATCAAGTGTGTTAGTATATTTTCCATGTCTACATTTTCCATTTGAAACAAAGTACTTGTTGTGTTGGTTCAAAGAATAAATGGTCCTGATCAAAATTGAAAAAAAATCTGATTTTCAAAATTGCCCCACTACTACCCCAACGAGAAGAAATATTCACTGCCCCCTTGAGAGATCAAACCAAAATTTTGATTTTTGGTTGATCTCCAGAAAAAAAGAGGAAAAATTACTTAATGGGTTCAGAAAGGCTTCGGGATGCCAAAAACGTGCCAAAGCATGAAAAAAAAATGCAAAACAGCCTTCGGTTTGGTGGAAATGGGCTCATGGGGACAAAACCCTAGCTAGATGGCTAAACGGGGTAAAAAACCCTAGTTTTCAAGCTTGAATAGGCCATGAGGGGCCACTTCTATTTCATTTTCCCACATAGCCTTTTGAGAATTTTGTGATTTTGAGCTCGAACCCTTGCAAGATATGGCACAATGACCACTTCCACCACACATCTATGAGAGAGTACGAGTGTACCAAAGGATTTTCAACATAGGACCCGTCTTATGTCATCTTGCCCCAACTTTTGTTTCATTTTTCATGAACACTTATTAGCTTAGAAAGTCAACCCTAAGTCAAGCAGTCATGTATGGCACCACTACAAAGTTTATTTTGGTGCTGTGCAACATCAAACTATGTCAAAGTTGTGAATAGCAACATGACGTCACAGTTTGGAGTTAGGTTTCATACTCCAAACTGGACCGCATATCAAAATAGCGTAGCAGCAAGCCACTTTGTAAATTAGGGTTTAGGATCAAATAGAGTCACACTCAAACTATGTCGCGGTGATGGAGTTTGGGAGTTTAGAGCCTCCAGCGGTGTAGTTTGTAACTTTAAAACTAGACCACAATTGAAAACAACATAGTTGCTAGTTCAATTGTGAAAACTCTAGACATGATCCTAATTTTTTATGAAGCTTAACACGGTGACTTTAATGATGTAGGGGGACATGAAGATTCTTCATTCACATGATCATAGATCCTCCATACTTCACAGATTAGTTGGTATGCATGAGTGACTTCAGGAGCACCTAGGGGCAATAGGAGTCTGGTACATTTCATAGGAACTATGAGTGAGAACACATTTGGCAATGATGACAACACTCTCAAAGTGATGGCATACTGAGACATTATCATTCCACCTTTCGACGGGTGAGGCCATAGTGGCACTAGAGGACATGTGACACACACTTCATTTACCTATCAATTGTGAGCCAGTGATCTATGATGTTGAGGCCAGTAGGGATGCATGTTATTATATGATGGGCCTCGATGAGATCATCTTTTCAGAGGGCCAGATTAAGCTGGAGTATTACAAGCTCACAGTTTTTCCCTTTCACCTGGTCATTGCAGCCATCATTTTGGGTCTTGTGGCACTTGATCGGCGGGGATGATATTTCAGTCCAAGATGGAGGCTCACTTGGGAGCTGATGGTTTGATGGAGGGTATTCTTTGCATGGGGACTAATAGTGCTAGACTAAATATACCGAGATTTACATGAGTTCGCATACTGCGATGGCAGAGCCATTGAGGTTGGGGTCACACTTCTCCATATCTGGGCCTGGGAGCATATCGTCATAATCCATGTATGAGTCATAGTTGTTGATATGGAGCCATATGACCCAATCATCTAGACATACAGAGGAGGATTTTCTTTTACATTCATAGGATAGGCCAACATACCTCATTGGAGGAGGGTCATTGATGACATGAGAGCTTTCATATGGTGTTCGTATCTTACATGGTCAATGTGCTATGACGATGCCCAACAGTTTTTTTTCACGAGACAGGACAGATTGATGTAGGGTCGAGAGCATATGATGATCGATAGGTACCTACATGGCTGAGTACAAAGACAGTTTGGTGAGCCTCAGGACAGACCTGATCAGTACATTGAGATATTTGCATGTACTATTAGTTAGACTTTATGGGGCCACTATATACCTACAAATGAGGTGGTATAGAGTTTTCGATAGCTTGTGGCCAGGCCATGGCCTTGTGATCAAGGCCAAGCAGATGATGGGATGACTCAGACATAGAAAGATTCTTTTAGGCCACCTCTCAACTTGATTGTGCCAGGGACACCAATGGCATGATAGAGAGCCAAAGGTAGAGCGATAGGACGAGGGCAGGGCTAGTGAGGCTAAGGGGATGGAGACAAGGGCCAGGATGGTGGTGGACCACATCAATAACAAGATCAGATTAGGGGACCACAAGATCAACCTACGCAAGATTAGGACCAGTGCAGGCAAGACCAAGACAGACAGGTGGATCAACCATCCCAGAGAGATTAGGGACCTCTTTTTCCACCCTCACCTGATTAGAGGGATGCCTTGATACAATAGTTACAAGCACAGGTCCAAGGGCTATAGGGATAGGTTGCCACCTTGATGACAGAGAGGGACCAGCTCAAGATAGAGTGAGACTAGGTCATTTAGCAAAGATAGGTTGCATAGATCAGGGTAGCACAGGAGATGGGCCGTAGACAACAACTTGAGAGCATGTCTGCCTCCTCCTAAAGTTTAGTTTCATTGCATGAATACAAGGAGGTGATCTAAGAGGTTGATTACTACAGATTTCACTACCATCAAGTCATGCCCCGAGCATCCCAGGTTCCATATTTTTCACAACAGAAAGGGTACCAGCCTCTAGAGGACCAAAAGGAGAGACAACCCAGTGAGGGCAAGGGAAACCAGCAAGTTTAGCCCTTTGTTGGTCAGAGACATGATTCTTTTTGTGCTTTACAAGCTCATTTTTGATAGTCCCATGGGCATTTGTACTTATATTGATACACACATGACCCCAATTTTGTACCATGACAGTGTATTATTTTGATGATATATGATATGATATGAGATGATTCAACCTGATGTATGATGCATCCTATTTCATTTATGCATTATGAATGTATTTTACTTTCTATATGCGATGGTTTAGATGTGATGTGATGATTCTATCTTATGTGATGTAATACAATGTATGTTTCATGAGATGCTTAGAATAACCAATCTATATTAATGATGAAGTGTAATGCATGCAAAATGATTAATGTTTCCTATATGATATGCACTGTGTTGATGGTTTGTGGATGCAGGATGGATGCATTAGTGATGATTTTTTATTATCTGTCATGGTACCATGTTAGCATGAAAAGAAGATAGAAGAAAAAAGAGGATCCAACAAGTTAAATGATGATGATAATTTTCTTACCAAAGAGTTGGGA
Organism: Sequoia sempervirens; assembly: GCA_007258455.2. NCBI lineage: Eukaryota > Viridiplantae > Streptophyta > Pinopsida > Cupressales > Cupressaceae > Sequoia > Sequoia sempervirens. The sequence goes on along the minus strand of VDFB02358134.1, from coordinate 35,358,595 downwards.
ATTTTTAAAGGGCCAATTACCTTATGTTTGATAACACACATAGGAACGATGCATATAGGTATAAAGAACCAGGATGGTGTTGTATCTAGTGTGATAGACGTTGACTCGACAATCAGATATGATTACTCCTATTCACACCTAGTGTATGGAACCTTATTTAAAATGCAGTTTAGATATTCTAAATATCTCAAACCAAAACATAGGAAGGCAAGCCTTCCTATGTGGTCAACAAGATAACTAAAACACCCTCCCTACACCTAAACAAAGCAGGCATGACCAGGTTATAGTAAAATAATATCCAACAAGAAAAAAAGATAAAAATATCATGATTGTTGCCCCATTCCTATCTCTCTAAATCCCTTCATTTGGGACATCATTGAGAGGTCATTGAAATGAGCACAAATAAGATAAGTCGAAAGACAAAGATAGAGTAAAAAAACAAGATAATTTTCTTCATACCACTAGCCAAGACTAAACTATGTTGATGCTTGATGTTGATGTCCATTGTAGGAAGGATGCATCCTATGACATGACGTTATCAGATGATTGATTTGTGACTGATTGGATGATAGGCTATTGACACAAAGAGTTGACCAACTTGTTTACTTACTGACCTAGACTTAAGACCTTGATGTTTTGAGTTTTCACTTTTAACCTGCTAGACTTGTTTCTGACTATTTCACCAAAGGTTGAGGATGACGATTGAATTATTCTTAGTGATGTTTATTGTGGGTGAAAAGGAGATAAGACAACTGGAATTTTTCAAATATTTGGATGCTTTTGATGTTTTTCAAATGTTTTGAGACTATTTTTTGTATTTTCAATATTTTGTAAATGTTTTGATTTTCAAATATTCTAATTTTTAGGTGTTTTCTGAGATTTTGACCAAGTCACTAACTTATAGACCTATCCTAGGGGCCCTAAGGGATGATCAATATAGTATCCTTTCCTACATTATACACATAGAGACCACATAGTTCGATTGACACAAACTTGATTATTCATGAGATATGAACAAATGGATTGCCAGTTTATTATGATGGAATCCTAAAGGACTGACCTAAGTGTTGAGGGGGATGATCAACGATCAACCTTGCCTAAATTTAAAGCTCAAAGATGACGTAGCTCAACAAGATGACTTTTTTTTTGAATTTTTGACTTTTTGACCTGTTTTGGATTTTAATTTGTTTTTGATGTTTTAGATTTTTAGATTTTCTGATGTTTTTGGATTTTTTTGATTGAGGGACTTCAAGAATATACTCAAATCTGATCTGATGCAAGAACATTCCCCTGACGTGATGTAATAGACTACTCTGATAAAGGCAAGACAAACTGACCTTGAGGACGGGCCAAATAGTACTAGGAGGGATCATGACACGAACACAGGAGCAAGCCATGGTGCGGATGCAAATGGATGATGGATGGAGATAGATGGATGATGGAAGTGTGATGGATGGATGATGCAGAACAAGCCATGAAGGTCTTGGTGGTTGGAAAGTTCTTATTTACACAAGATGCATGTTTTCCAAGTTTTCACCAAGGTACTTGCCCAAAGTGCCACAAAAGTGGTTTTCACTAGATGACGATTTTTCTCTTTACTATTTTCAATCCTTTTTCTAATTTTTTTGGATTTCTTTTGTATGTTTTTATTTCTTTTATTGTCACCAAGATGCTTGTTTTCCAGGTTTTCACCAAGATGACCATTTTTTTAGGAAATTTTCTAATTTCTTTGTATTTTTGGCTTTATACCTTGAAATATTTAGTCATAAAACTTTTTGAGATGGGAGTTGTTCATGGGATCCTCCAGAGGCTCTCCTTCTAGTGTTGATAGTTGATATGCCTTTGACTTGTAGTTTTCTCTGATGATGAAGGGCCCCAACCAATTGGGTTCAAATTTTCCTTGTTGTTTGGATTAGGGACATATTTTTGGGTTTCCTTTAGCACAAGTTCTTTGACCTGGAAGGTCTTGCTCTTGATTTTCTTGTTATAGCTTGGTTTTAGTCAATTTTGATAGACTTGCAAATGATTTAGTGATTCCATACACCGCTCATCTAGTAACTCCAACTCATTTAGTCTTGATACCTAGTATTTTTCATCTATGATGACGTTCTGTAGTGATATGCTCAGTGAAGGGAGCTCGATCTCAATGGGTAATATGGCTTCTGATCCATAGACCAGAGAAAATAGGGTGGCACCTATTGGTGTGTGGATGCTGGTTCGATAGGCCTAGAGGGAAAGATTTAGCTGAAGACGCAAATCACAACCTATGTAATTGATTGTTTTCTTGAGGATTTTTAGAATGGTTTTCTTGGTGGCTTCTTCTTGGTCATTTCATTGGGGACAATATGGGGTGGAAAATAAATGTTGTATTTTGAATTTTTGGCAAAGGTCATGGAGATCCTGATCTTGAACGATGTCCCCTTATCTAAGATAATGGCTTGGGGGACACCATAGTGGCATATTAAGTAGTTTAGGATGAACTTCAATATATACTTTCCAGTAATGTAAGTCATGGGGATGACTTCCACCCACTTCATGACATACTTAGTGGTGGTGATGATGAATTTGTGTCCACTAGAAGAGGTGGGGGTGATTTTTCCAATGAGATCAAGTCCCCACTGTGAAAAGGTCCATGGTGTGATAATCAGATGAAGTTCCTAAGCTAGTGCATGGATGAGGTCCCCATGCTACTAACATTGTAGACACCTTCTAACATAGTCATGTGCTTCTCTTTCCATAGTAGGCCAAAAAATCCCATCCTTAGCAATTTCTTAGCCAGCATCATTTTGCTCGAGTGTGAGCCACAAATGTAGTTATGTACCTATGTTAAAGCAGTCAAGGCTTCCTCAATGTTTAGGCAACATAACAGGTTTCCTTCAATGCTTCTATGATAAAGGGTATCTCCTAGAATCATGAAACAAGATGCTTTCTTGACAAAGGTTTTCTTAAGATTTGAGGTTATGTCAGCTGAGAGGACTCCTATTATCAGATAAGTGTATATATCATGGTACCAAGGATCACTAGGACCAATTATTTCACACAAAAATTTAGGCTTCGATACCTCAAATTCAGGAACGAGAAACTATTGTACTAGGAGTTCATGCTTTGGGACATTGCGAGGGATGTCCAATAGGGATCCAATTTTCTCCATGGTGTCTGATGCTCTATTGTTTGGTCTAGGTATTTTCTCGAACATGATATGAATGAAGGACTCCTTAAGACTTTCCACCAACTCCTTCTATGGAGTTAGCTTATCATCCTTAGTTTGATACTCATCATTCACCTAATTGATTATAAGTTGTGAATCACCATATACCTTGAGAGCCATGATATGCCACTACATTTCTACTATGAGTCATATGGTTAGAGCCTCATATTATATGATATTGTTTGTGTAGGGAAATTCCAACTTGTAGAATCTTACTATGCAGTCTCCCTATGGAGTAATGAAGAATACCCCGAGTCTCGCTCCATTTCATGTGTAGGAACCATCAAAGTACAACTTTCAATGGTCTATTATGCTCAAGTTGAAGATGGATTCATCAGGGAACTCTTAAATTAGCGGATTTTTTGAATACATTGGTGCTTTTGCTAGTTGGTCTACAATAGCTTTCCCTTTGATGGTCTTCCACTCTACATACTTGATATTGTATTCTGATAGGATCATGATCCACTTGGCCATCCTTGTTGTGAGAATTTCTTTGGAGAGCAGGTACTTGAGTGGGTTGATTCTGGCAATGAGTTTGATTTTATGTGTTAACATGTAGTGTCTAAAATTCTATGAAGAAAACACCACTACGAGACAAGCCTTTTTGAGGAAGGAATAATTTCACTCATGCCCTACCATGGTTCAACTGATGTAGTAGATGGACCTCTCTATTCCATTTTCATTGTGTTGAGCTAGGAGAGCGCCAAGAGTTGTTCTTGTTGCTGATATGTAGAGGATTAGAGGCTTTCCTAGGATTGGCAACATAAGCATTAGAGGTGTGAGAAAATATTCTTTAATGTTGTTGAAGACCTGATAACACTTCTCATCCCATTTGTAAGCTACCCCATTGCAGAGTTGGTGAGAATATGGGATTGACTTTTTTGCTAATTGGGCTATGAACTAGTGGATTGATTGGAGCTTACCTTGTAGGCCTCTTAGCTACTTCAAAGTCTTGGGTGCCTCCATATTGAGGATTGATTTTACTTTAGAAAGATCTATTTCATTTCCTCTCATGGACATGATGTATCCGAACAACTTCCCTGATTATACGCTAAAGACAAACTTCTTTGGGTTAAGGAAGACCTTGTATTTCTCAAGTTTGTTGAAGATAGCACGTAATGCTTGTATGTGGTCCCTTCTCTTTTTGGATTTTTCCAATATGTCGTCAACATAATCCTCCATAGTCTTATGGAACATGTCATGAAATATTAAAGTTGTGGCCCTTTGATATGTTGCTCTAGTATTCTATAGGCTGAACGACATCATGTTCCAACAATATGTCCCCCATGGAAAAGTAAATGATGTTTTGTGTTGGTCCTCTTTGGCTATCATGTTTTGGTTATACCTAGAGAACTCATCCATCAATGAAAGAATCTCATGTCCTGTGGTCATATCTACAATCATATCAATATTGGGTAGGGGGAAGTCATCCTTGGGATATGCCTTGTTCAGGTCTCTAAAATCTATGTAGATAAAGATGCCCCCAATGGGTTTTGAAACAGGTAACAATTATGATACCCACTCTAGATAGTCAATTAGTTTTATAAACCCTATATCAAGTAACTTCTTCAATTCCATTTTAACCAACAAGGCTATCTGGGGATGCATTTTTCTGAGCTTTTGTCTGACGGACTTTTCTTCGGGGTAAACTGCTAGATGGTGGACCACAATCTCTAGATCAATCCCAGGAATGTCAACACAAGTGCATGCAAATTTGAACTTTCTCTCTCTTAAGAAAGCAACTAGGAGCTCTTGTTCTTTTGACATCAATGATTCAACATAAACTATGATATGTGAAGTTTCCTTTGTTCCCAAGTTGACTAGGTTGCACTTCCCGACTGGAACTACGAACTTTTCCTGATGTAGAGAATTGAGAGAAAGATTGAATCCTTCATCCTCAGGCGCCTCAAAGAGGTTTTCACCATTGGATACATCCTTTATTTTTATTTTTTATGGGTCAAAGAGTGCCATAGTGTTCTTTTCACTGAAAGACCTTGAGATTATTCTCAAATTTTTGCTTTTGCGACTAAAGGATTCAATCATTTTCCCATAATAGGCTTGTGTGTCCAATATGATGTCAAACTTGGCCTTGTGATCTCTATATAGCCCCATGTCCCATAGTCCCAGGAACTTTGAGAGTGCCTCATCATTTTGAAAGTGTATAGAATCGGTGGTCCTCATTGGTTGTAATTGATGAGCTAGGGATAAACTAGGTTTATTTCATGGGTTTGAATGGCTGACTCAAGTGGTAAGGAACTAATTATAAGGAGAGAGCTATCCTCGAAAAGCATAGGTATGTTAGTTATGGTATCTTACTCATCGTTAGTACTACTACAAACATCAGTTATGTCAAATGTGAAGTTGTCTATGACTTGACTTGTGGATACGCGTAAGTGAAGATCGGTTGTTGTTAGTTGAGGGGAAGTCTTGAAGGCTTTGACTGGGGGACCTCGACCATCTATGGTTACACTCATAGGGGTACATCTAAGGCCAAGATTTCTCAAGCGCGTATCAAGAATGATTGGTACTAGGAGACCATTGTCATTCTGTCCAAGCCTTTGGTTTCTATCATAGCCCATGGCGAGCTTCATTTGTAATCCTTTACTACTTTCATCCATAGGTAGGTCAACTGATGGTTTGTTTTCTTGGTATAGAAGGTTTGATGGGTCCTCTTCTATTATTTCCTAACCTAGGTCTCCCTAGCTCCTGAAGCTGGAGGAACCTACTATAAAGGTTTGGGAAGTGGAAGCATTATTTGACTATGGTAACTCTCCTACCACAAAATAATTTTTCAAAATTGTGTGATCCCCACACCCATTGTCCTGGATAATGAACTTGATATCAGAGATGGTGTGGATGGTCTATGTATGGAGTTGAGGGGGCCTCATCATTCTTAGGAGCTTGGGGGATTTTGTAATATTTTTTTTTCTAGATTTTTGCAATAGTAAAAGTGTTTAGGATCCCCATCGACAGTGACCTCTTGGCCTTGGTATAGAAATGTTACACACTAGTGGAAGGTTGAAGCAACAACCTGTATCCCCTGAATCCAAGGAAACCCCAAGAGGATATTCTAGGTCAAGAACTTGACAAGTTGTTTCCATGATGGCCGATCCCACATGAATAGGGAGTTGGATAGTGCCTTGAGATGCTCTTTCTTGATCATCATAGGCTCTGATGGTTATGCCTTTTCCTTCTTCAATATCATCTTTGGAGAAGCCCAAGGTGTTTATTAATTTAAGGGTGCATATGTTCAACCCTACACCTCCATCTACTAAGATCCTCTCAACTTTGTTTTTATGGATGAAAGCCTCAAGATAAAGCGCATGATTGTGAGATGGTTGTGTTGGAAGGTTTAATTTTGAAAATGTTAGGAGGTGAGGCATGGTGAGGTGTACAACCATGGATTGGAATTGATCTGCATCGAGATTGGTGGTGATAGAAGATGAGGTCGGGGCTTCTTCTAGGATATTTCTATGAGCTAGTGAAATATTTAGCAACTCCATGATGGAGATCTGAGTTGGGGTTCTTTTCAAATGGTCGAGGACATTGTAGCAGGATCTTGGGTTGGAAGTGGGTGCTCTAGGAGGCTGAGAGGATCCTATAATGGTAAAATTTCCACCTCTTGTGGTGACTCCACAATCGGCCTGGGCTCCTTTGATAGTGATGATAGTGACCATTTCTTCTAGAGATGCAACAACATGTTCATAGACATGATTCACACTTTTCAAGGTACCCTTTACTTTATCATTGTTATTATTTCCCTTATTGTGGTTGGGCATTGGATTTGTGTAAATCTTGAGATTTTGGTTCCCTGTTGGTTGTTCTACATTTATGATTTTTTTGTCAATGAGGTCTTGGATCAAGTTTTTCAACCTCATGCAACTACTAGTTGTGTCCCCCTTGATTTTGATGAAATCATAAAGGTGATTTACATTGTACCATGGTGGTTTTACCAAGGGCTCTTGATAGTTTTCATAGGTGGGAATTGTGATCAGTTTTTCCTACACCAGTATTTTCATGATAGATTTAGCCCATTCCTCAAGGGGTGTGTACTTCCTCTTGGGAGAATTTTTGTTTTGTTGAGGTGGTATGCCTTGATTGTCCATGTTGTTGACTATTTGGTTGTTTGGCTACTGTGTGATGGTGTTGGCTTGTCAATTTTTCTAATTGTTTGCATGTGGTTGTTGAGGTGCTTATTTGTTTTGTTGAGGAGCACAAATGACAACTTTGGCGTTGACAACACCATTGTTGGTAACATTTCTATTTTTTCCCATGTGTGACGCTTGTCATTATATCTAGTAGATGGTTGGCTTTCTTGATAAGAAGGTGTTCCCCCTTGTGAGATAAGGGCTTGTTCAATATTGAGCACCTTGGGGATCAACTAATCATAGGTTGTGATGCATTGCATCTTTAGATGGAAGGACAAGAGTCTGTCAAGATTTGCAATGATGGTGCACACTTGTTGTTCCTTAGGCATGGTCCATTTGCTTTTATTGGCCTTTGATCACCATCATTGCAAGAATGAAGGAAATGTCTCTCCCTTAGATTGTTTCATAGCTAATAGTTCTTCCAAGATCACATCCATACCTATATTGAAGGCATAGTTTTTCATAAATGCATCTACGATTTCCTAGAATTTTTTTATTCTTGAGATATGGGTGAACCAGTCGATTGCCAGACCTGCCAAGCTTCGAGGGAACAGTCGAATTAGGTAAGTTTTGTCATATGCAACCTTCATGCACTAAAATTGGAACTTCCTAATGTGATCTTCAGTGTTCCTATCCCTCGATATTTGCCAAATATTTGGATCTCAAATCCCTTTGGGAATGGTTTCATGATAATGCTCCTATTAAATAGATAGGGGCACAAGTTCTTTGGTGGTTTTGTGATTTTACCTTATTGGAGGTCGAGCACTTGTTGTGAAATAAATTTGATTTGCGTTGATACATCATCTTGAGGATCAAGGGGTGGGATTGAGGTGTTCTATGGTGGTTCAATCATTGGAGTGATGGGTGGATTGGTTGGTGTGTTGGTGGATGGTTCTTGCACATTTTGATGCACCAAGTATGCTTGTAATTGTTATTGTACCAAGAACACTTGATATTGGTCATGTTTTTGTTGCACTAATAATTCCTATTATTGGGCTTATTTTTGTTGTTGTGCCAACAATGCTTGTTGATGGGCTACTAGCTAGGTTGCTTCTTGTTTCTCTTCATATTGCTTCAACACTTGTTGCTATGCTTGTTGTTGGGTTTCTTGTTGTTGTGCAAGGTATTGTGCTTGTGCATGTGCCTATTCTTGCACTTGTTCTTGTTGGCCTACTTGTGAAACCTAGGCAACCTGTCTAGCTTGTGTGGCCTATGTGGCTTGAGCTATTTGAGCAGCTTGAGTGGCTTGAGTGGCTTGATCTACTTGTGTAGCTTGGGCAACTTGGGCAGCTTGTCGTTGATGCAACAAAGCTTGAACTTGGGTGGCCTATTGTGCTTGTTGTGCTTGTTGTGCAGGTAATTTTGCTTGTGCTTATTGAGCGGCTAGTTGTGCAGCTCGTTAGTTTTGAATTTATTGGAGTTCCTTTTAATAGGCAGCTTATTGAGCGGCTTGCAACATGATGCTATATTGTTTTGACATGTTTGAGTTATGTGGTGGTGGTGGTGGCAGATTTAGAATGGTATTTTTTGTTGTGATGAGAGGCACCATTGTATTAATGATTGGGATTTGTGTAGTGGATGGTGCAATTGATATGCTTGGTCCTTGAGAAACCACATTTTGGGGGACTGTAGATGTATTGATTGCTTGGGTTTCTTTGATGGTTGCCACTTTTTTGTGTGATATCGATGGAAATATGGGAAGATTCAGTATGATGTTTTGGTTGATGATTGGGGGGTTGTTTTGGTTCTTTTGATTGATGTTTAGTAAAGGGGGAATCCCTAAACTGAGGGGTGGTGTGGATGTTAATTTCAAAGGTGGAAGTGATGGAAAAGTGGGTGGTGCATTCTCTTTAGGAAAGGATGATGATGAAGGGTCAAAGATGCCCCCTGGTCTGAATAATCCACCTTCTCCCTACAAGGTCAAGGGGAGAGAGGTTTGTGTGTTGAGCAGAAATGTCAGTGTTGCACGAAAAGATGATGATGGTTCATTGGGATCTTGGAAGGTGAGTAGAACGTATGGGTGTTGTGAATTCAATGGGATAGATTGACCCAAGATAGTGTTTGCATCCAAATCTTTGTTGTTCACAAGGGGGTGTGTTTGTAATGCATTAAGGAATAAGCTCCCCTTGTTAATAATAGGTTGAATATGCACAATGGATGTTGTGATTTGGGGGATTCTTTGATTGATGCTTTGGAATGGAGTTGTGGATGAAATTGGGGGTATGATCCCAAGAAGTTTCTCCACAATGGTTCTCACATCGTAATCGGAAGGGAGTTTAGCCCCATTTTTTTTTAATTCAATCATATATTTTGAGGGATGGAGCTCCATCATGATATTGACAATTCTATGATAATTTTTGAGATTTTGGACCATTTCGATGATCTCATCTTGTGTCATCCCGAAGGCATTATTGGTGATATCCTCTACTTGACCTTCCTCTTGAGGATTTTGTGATGATAGAGGAATATTAGTTAGGGGACTACTTGATTCAATTGGATTGATTTGGGGAGTGCTTTGACTCAACTCACTCGAAGTTGATGTTTCTTTGTTGACTTCCATGTTCTTCTTGTGTTGCGATCTAGTTTGCACCATAAAATAGGGATCGATTTTCAAGAATGTGTGAGATGAACCTATAATTCTTTAGATTGATCTAACTTTAGGCACAAAAGAGAAAAATATAAGAGGATTAAGGATCAAAGTGTGATGATGAAATGTGTGAGAGATGAATGATATGGATGTTTCAACTCTTACAATCTCTTGAGGGGGATGCTAGACATATGAGACTTTTTGGATTCTTGCATTCTTGGATTGTTTTTTATCTTAATTTTACATTCTTGGATTTTGATTTTGGCCTTGCTTTTTTTGGATCATTTTTTATTTTTGGAATTGGATAATGAACAAATACATCTCAAGATGTTGGATGTTATCTATGGGATAGACTTTCTCATAGGAGGATAATTTGACTAAGTGTAGGGAGAAGGATGCATCTACCCACACCTAACGAAACAACATGATTTAATGATTTAATTTAACTAAGCATAAGGTGAAGGATACATCTACACATACATAGCCAAAAAAATGTTTTGATGTTTGATTTCAAGGACTTTGATTCATGTTTTTTTCAAAAATCCTAGCAAAAGGGATGGTTTCAAGATTTTCAAGAGTTCGTGAGATGATTTTGATTGATGTTTGAAACATGGATGCAAGTTTTGATTTGATCCTATGTGTACCTGTAAGTGTGAAATGATTAAATAAGTAAAACAACTAAAACACTTCTTAATGAAACATTATATCAATATTTAACATGAATTAAACTAATTTAAAACACAGAAAGCTTGAAAGTGTCTCATTGTCTCCTATCTCTAAAGATTTATCAAGTCACAAAAGGCTCTCAAATTTGGTAAGTAGTGTGACTGTTTAAAATGCCAATTCAGATAATGGAGTGATGCTAAATGCAATGATCTAATTATTGATAATGAAAGATAAATGATATTGATGCTATTATTAGCTATTCTGACATGAAAATTGATAAATGGAAGCTATAGTACAAGTATGATGTTGTTGTCATACTAATTCTATTGATACTATGATTCTAATTATACTGATGCTATGATTTCTTGATTGCTTGATTGCTTGATTGCTATTCCTACAGAGTAATTTTCCATAAAATTGGGATCCATTGTTTTCTTTAGAACGCTGTATTTATAGATTGATGACAACAGTTTTGCACATGGGCAGCAAAACAAAGGCTTGGATTCAATCTGGACAATTGATTGGTGGGAGATTGAGAAGCTTGAGCTAATGAAGGGAATGGTTTCTCCCCATGAAAACATCAGGAAAGATGACAGGAAAGATAAGAGGAAGAAGATTTGATAGATTGATTCAAATTTGTCTCCAAAGTTTTCGTGAATGCCAATTGAAATAAATTGGATTTTGGAATATAAAATTTTGTAGGTGAGTGAATAGAGAGATTTTCTTTATGCTTTTATTTAAATATTTTTATTTATTTAAACTAGCAAATGGGGGAATAAATAATTTAATAAAAAAAAAATAGAACTTGTTTATTAAATTAAAATAGAAGGATTATGATAATTAAACAATAAAGTGTTAAACTTTGTTTATTTAATTAAGATTAGAATGATGTAATAATTAAATAACACGAACTATAACAGTTGTATATTTAATTAAATATAAAGAATATGATAATTAAACAATTAAGTGTAAAACTTTGTTTATTTAATTAATATTGAAAATGATGTAATAATTAAATAACACCAACTATAAAAGTTGTATATTTTATTAAATCTTAAGAATATCTATAAAATGAGCTATAAATAAATATTTCTAATTATTTAATAGTAGAGGAAATTAAAGTAATTAATCAAATAAATCATATTTAATTAATTTGATTATCCAGATCATTTTTAGGTGTATACAGTGCCTAAAAAGACTCTTGTTTTACATAACCTCAATTTTGAAGAACACGCTTTACTTCTCATACAAGATTCTCAAATTGTTGAAAAAGTCTCGAATTCTAATAATAATTAAATGAATACAAATTGGGGTTGTTCCTTCAAGCTCTTCTATAAAATTTGAAGGTCAATCTTTCTCTTAATTTGTAGGGCATAAACAACCTTTTCTTGCGAGCCTTTTGAATGAGACCTTTGGTTTTTGGTTTTTCCACTTTGATATTTTGGGAAATCATTTAAAAGAACAGATGTGTAGGCTCCAATTGTTTTTTAACTTTTCTTAATGACTTTTTTTTAACCACAAACAATTATTGATTGGGTTTCTTCACACTAAATGTCTAATGTCTTAACTTCTTATCATCACACAAAGTGTATTATGTGGAAATCAAGGAAATCAAGCAAAATTTTCCAATTGTTGACTTTAGTAAGAAAATTAAGATATAAATTCAAATGGTTAGAAAATTATCAAGATAGAATCCCTATGGTAAGAAATAGCACTTAAAATTTTTCAAAGGTATTTTCCTCCTAAAGGGTTTGAAATTTTATGTTCATGTTGAATGTTTTTTTTCCCAATGTATAAGAATAAGCAGAGTGTTTTTTATTCCAAGAACATACACAACCCTATGGATATGAAAGATAGTATTTATTGAGTTCCCACTTGGATAAAATCTAGCTACACCTACTCTTAGTGGATGATTAGATGTTTGACCACAAAGGCTCCCCCTTATAGTGCACTCACTTCTCAGGTCAACCAAGAATCAATACCCATGAAAATCCCATGGAATACTTCTAATCTCTACTAAGAGTCATAAAAAATGTGGGATGGCTTCAAAATGACCATTCTTGCACCAACAAATAGATCAAGGATTTTTTCCTTTTCTAACCAAAGGTTTTAATGTGGGCATTTCATTTATGGGGGACCATCCATGTGGAAAGAGACCATTGCTACCCTTCTCATCAGAATAATCCTCGTGATACTTGCCTTTCCTCAACTACCCACACTTATATACCAGTTGGAAGTCACTTGTATTTAGCATGTTCTTGATTGGGCCATTCCCTTGGGTGATTACTTTTTCCCACAAGGCCAGCCCTCTAAGATTAAGAAAATAAAGAAAATATATATGTAGTTCGATCAATCTTCATTGAGAAACAAAGAGAGAACACATGCAATATATTCCACTCACACTCCCAAGTTTTGTCCAATTTTAAGAACCCAAATGAAGTGTGGAGGAAATCACTTACACAACCCAATATCACCAAAAGCCATTTGATGCTCAAGATCGTCGTGAGGCGTGAGAAAATCACATACATCTTTTAGATGATATTATTTTTGGGTAAGTGATTACAAAACAAAGATACACATGTTCATTTTAAAACCTTTCAGAGCAATGATTGGATTAATTTTAAAGAACCAAAGGAAGTGTGAGATTTGATTGTTCAATTGTTAATCTTAAACAAAATATAGTAAGTTTTCCTAGAGTTCTTTTTAGACCCTTTATCTTGTTCTTTTTATTTCCCTAATAAAATTAGTGAATCCTAAAAAAGCTTGAAGGGGTAAAGTCCTTAGACTTGGAATTATAATTTCTTTCAAAACTATCTAAAGACACTTGATACAATGGATAAATGATGTTATACTTCAAACCATTCCTTTCTCCTTCCTTGCTTACACCTACAAAAACTTATTAATCCAAGAAATAAAAAAAGCAAAAAAGAGGCCAATAGCTCAAACTGATCAAAAGCCAAAAAGAACATTTTGAAATAACTTGAAATTTGATCCTTTACCCCACCCCAATGATGCAACCTACATATACATCATAGTTTAAGGAAGTTAGGGGTGTTGTATCACATCGCTAGGTTTGACAATGGTGCTCTACAATAGAACAAAGAGTGTGATTGTGGTGGTGTTTTGTTAGTGGCATAGTTTAGCATTTGAAAACCCAATGTCAGAAAAATAGCCTAGTATCGGTGTTTGTAAATATGAATTTCTAGGTGGGAATCCCTCAACGGTAGAATTTGGTGTTTGCAGCATTGCTATATGGCATTGCTAGAAGGCTAGCATCGTTGTATGGCAATGCTTTACTGATAGCTACATAGTTTATTGTAGACACAAAAAAAATACAAAAACCATAGAATTTTGTCAAAAACCATGTTAATAACTTGATATTTTCCCTCCTTCTAATGGCAAAATGTGAACTCCAATCCTAGACCTACACAAACATAGAAAAATAACACAATATTAGATCCATATGCAAGTTAGAACTAAGATTCCCCATGAAATTCATCTACAATGCTCAAAATAGGAAATAAATGAAGACCAAAACAAGAAAAGTAATTAAATCCTATTTAAGCATGCAAAATCTCAATCCCATGGGGAATTGGTGCGAATTTGATGTAGAAATTGGCCCTTTTTCAACTCCTTTGCAAGCTTGGTAAAGATTGATCCACTTGATGATGAAGAACAATGTGATTCCTTCATAAAATCTAAAATAACCTAGCTATAATGACGGAAAATGCTATGGAAATGGATGGACTTGCTCAAAATGTAAAGATAGTAACTTTTCTCTGAGTTGTGGATCGAAAATGAGAAGAAAATCCTTCTATAAATAAACGAACAAGATGGAAGAATGAGAAAAATGAAGCAATGTGGGATCATTCAACATCTAATGGCCAAGTGCCACTTGTCAAGATGTGAATGGAGGAAGCTTCAACACATTTTGATGAATGTGCACAATAAATGATATTAGGTGTATTTCAAATTTTTGAAATGACAAGTTTGAGGGGGAGCCTATTGGTGAGGAGGAGGATGTCGATGAGGAGGGGGATAGTGGAGATGAGAGCAGCGGGGATGAGAGTAGTGAGGATGATTATAGATTTGATAGTGGAGATGTTTTAGGTGGGTTGAGCCCTACCTTAGATTTTCCTTACGAGACAGTGCCTCGCAAGAGGCAGGCGGTGAGAGATGTTTCAAATCAATTATTGATAGCTAGCTTACAAGTGCAGATAGAGACCATTTAGGAGCAACTTGTTTAGGCTCATAGTCTATTAGAAAAGACTTGGGATCAAATGTAGGAACAAGCCCAGTCACACACAAAGGATTTAGCATTAGTGCATGCTCAGTTGGGTACGATGCAGATATAGATTGCAGCATTGATAGTTGAGAGGGATATTAACAAATTTATAGCAAAGGGTGCTTAGGCTACATCTGAGAGATTACAGAGATTGGAAAATGGTGCCTCTTTAATAGATTATATGAGAGAGGATGCCCTTATTGGTGGGGATTTGGAGTATTATAAATGTAAATATTATGATTTTTTCCCTTCCAAGTAGAGAGTGAGCTATAGGCAGTCTCGATCTGGCAGCACGCATTCTAGGACTGTAAGTGTAGGTGTGACACAAGCTCTCTAGAGAGATCCCAAAGATTCTAGTTCATTTGGTGGTGGTAGGGGGACCAGTCCTGCTATGCCTACACCTTCTAGAGCCAATAGTACTTAGTTTTAGATGTGATTCCTCTTTTATTTTTGAGATGATGATGTACATTCCAATTACATCAATTTTTTTGATGATATATATCTCTTCATTTAGACATCATTGTATACTTGAAATTTTCTTTTGATCACCTATGTGAATTGGAATGCCTATCAAAAACACACAAGAATTTACCACTTTCCTATGTGAATTGGAATGCCATCCATGATATTTTGTAGAGCACTTCCCGTGACAATTCACATAGTAATTATGATTAATTCACAAACAACAGATAAAGAATATATCATTCTCCTTCTTGCATTCTCTAGTTTAATAGATCATCGAGTTGCTCCAAAGAAATGATAACAATGATCAAAGTACAACACATCCAAATTTTTCCTAAAGTATTTCAATCATTATTCAGATTAGATCATCCATCCTTATTTTATGATGTTTCTATGTTTTCAAGAGTTTTGACCAAAGAACTAACCTAAAGACCTATCCTAGGGGCCTCAAGTGCTGATCAAAGATTAGCCTTGCCTATGTTATACATGTAGAGACCATGTAGTTCGACTGACATGGATTAAAAAGATCAATTCTAAAAAGTTTTATGTGCATGATAATTTTCAACATGTGTGATAGTGCATGTGATAAACCCTAAAGGACTGACCTAGTGACGCCTTGGGGCCTCATGGATTGATGGCCTTTCCTATGTTATACATGTAGAGACCACATAGTTTGACTGACATAGACTCATGTTTTTTTTTAATTTTTGATACTGACTTTTTGACTTGTTTTTGGATTTTTTTATGTGATATGGATGTTTGATGTGTTTCCAATGGTGTTTGATGTTCTATGTTGGGTTGTATTTCAGTCAATGTTTTTTTTGCTTTTGTCCTACCATTGTTTGTCCTTTTGATTAAGCTCGATGTTTTATTGCCGCCAATGATGTTCAGATGTTTCGCCCAAGCTAGGGTGAGACATGACCGCATGATATGATATGATAATGGATGCAAAAATGATGATGGTGAAAGTAATGATCATGAGATGCATCCAAATAGTTGGGAGAGCTGATTCAAATTGTAAATAGCACCCGTTTCTAGGTTTTCACTACATGTTTTTATTGCACTTTTTCAATCTTTTTGATTTTTTGTATTTTTGTATTTTTTTTATTTTTTTGTATTTTTGTATTTTTCTGATTTTTTTTCTATTTTTATGTTACCAAGACACCTATTTTCTAGGTTTTCATCAAGGTAACCATTTTTAGAAAATAATTCATGCACTGGGCGATTCATGTATAGAACTTTCTGAGATGGATATTGTTGATAGGTTCATCAAATAGATCGCCTTCAGGTGTAGACAATTGATATGCTCCTCATCCATACACTGATATGATTACAAATGGACCTAGCCAGTTAGGTTCAAACTTCCCTTTCTTTTCTCTATCCTATTTAGTCCTAAGGTTTTCCTTTAGGACCAAGTCTCCAACTTGAAAGTCTCTAGGTTTTACCCTGTGATTGTAGCTCCTTGACATTCTTTGTTGGTAGGCCATTAAATGATTGACAACTTGCTGACAAAATTCATCCAGTAATTCTAGTTCCTATAGCCTAGCGACTCTATAATCCTCATATATAATGATACCCTAAAGTGAGACACATAGCGGTGGTATTTCTATCTCAATGGGTAAGATGGCCTCTGGACCATACACCAAGGCATATGACGTAGCTCATGTTGGTGTTCTAATGTTGGTTCTATAGGCCCATAGTGCAAGATTTAACTAAACATTCCAATCATGTCCAACATCGTTTATTTTTTTCTTTAGTATCTTTAGAATTGTCCTGTTTAAGGCCTCTACTTGTCCATTTCCTTGAGGATAGTATGGTGTTGAGAAAAGATGTTGGATATGGAATTGTTCACATAATTCTTAGAAATATTGATTTTTAAAAGGCCTACCATTGTCTATGACAATGGGCTGAGGTATCCCATACTGACAAATGAGGTAGTTGAGTATGAAAGATGAGATCTACTTTCTAGTGACTATTTTTAATGGAACTGTTTCTATCCATTTACTAAAATATTCTATTGTTGTGATGATGAACTTGTGTCCATTGGATGAAGACTAATTTATTTTTCCTACCAAGTCTAGTCCCCACTAATAAAAGGGCCATGTTGATGTGAAGGGTTGTAACTCTTGTGTTGGTGCATGAATTAGATTACCATGAATCCAGCATTTCTAACATTTTTTAAAATATTGATAGGACTCCTTCTCCATGTTCAACCAATAATACCCTAAATAGAGGAGTTTCTTAGTTAGGGTTAGCCCACTTGAATGGGTCCCACAAACACCTTCATGGACCTATCATAAGTATTTTTCATATTTGTGATGTTCCATACATCAAAGAAGATTACCATCTAGACCTTGATGGTAAAGGATTTCAATGATCAATGTATCTCACGTGGATTGACGGATAAAGTTATGCTTTTTCTTTCTAAAGAGATCAGGAGGAAGGATATTAGTTTTGAGGTAAGTATAGATCTCTCCATATTGTGAGATTTGAGTGTCATTTATTTGGCATATGGTCTATTAATCAAGATTTTTGTATGCAAGGTTAGATACTTCTTCCACCATAAACTCATAACGACCCTATTTTTTTGGTAATTGCATAAGGGAATCAATTATCGCCATGGCATCCACAACTTTGTTCTCCGCCCTTGGTATTTTCTCGAATTTGATATCAATGAAGTAATTTTTAAGATCATCTATCATTTTCTTATATGGCATGAGTTTCTCATCCTTTTTCTAATACTCATCATTTACTTGATAGATGATAAGTTGTGATTCCCCATACACTTGCATTTCTATAATTGTTCATTCAATAGCTACTTTGATTCTGATAATCAATGCTTCACACTTAGCTATACTGTTGGTACATGGAAACATTAGCCTATAGGATATTGGGATGGTGTGTCCTTGAGGTGTGACAAATAGAATTCCTGCACTAGATCCTCTTTGTGTGTATGATCCATCAAAATAGAGCCTCCACTGTTGTGTTGTAATATTTAGGATGTCTTCATCTGGAAATTCAATGTTCATTGGATGATGATCCTGTAATGGAGCTTCAACTAGTTGATTCACTATTACCCATCCTTTGATGGATCTCCTATTGACATATTAGATATCAAACTTGCTTAAGATCATGACCCATTTTGCTAGTCTCCCTATTAGAGTAGCTTTACTAGGTAGATATTTCAATGGGTCTATTTCGGCTATGAGCCTAACTGTATGAGTCAACATGTAGTGTCGCAACTATTGGGTTGCAAATACTACTGCCAAACAAGCTTTCTCTATGAATGTGTAGTTTATTTCATATCTATTGAGAGTCTTGCTAATGTAGTAAATAGCTTGTTCTTTTCCTTTAGAATCCTCCTGTGCTGATAGAGCTCCTAAAGAAATGTTAGTTGTTGCGATATACAGTAATAATGGTCTTTTTGCTGTGGGTGGCATGAGTATTGGAGGTGACACAAAATACTATTTTATCTAGTTAGAATTTGTTTCATAGTCATGATCCCACTTGAGTGAAACATTCTTATGAAGTAGATGATTAAATGGGTGACTCTTGTCTTCCAACTAGGAGATAAATCTCCTAATGGATTGTAACCTGCCTTGTAGGGACCGTAATTGACTAATATTTTTAGGTGATGAGATCTCCATTATTGCTTTAACCTTAGCTAGATCTACTTTAATACCTTTCTCTGACACTTGTAACCAAGGAGTTTTGTTTATGTTTCCCCGAACACACATTTATTTGGCTTCCACCTGACATTGAACTTCTCTAGTCTAGTAAATATTTTATCAAGGATCTCCAGATGTCCTTCCCTAGTGTATGATTTTGCTAAGATTTCATCCACATAATCTTCCATGAAAGTATGCATCATGTCATGGAAAATAGTGGTCATCACCCGCTGATATGTCGCACCTACATTTTTCAACTGGAAGGGCATGACATTCCAATAGAATGTACCCTAAGGAAAAGTGAATGACGTCTTTTCCTAATCTTCGTGTGCTAATTTTATTTGATTATACCCTAAGAATCCATCCATTAAGGATAAAATGGCATGTCCCACTATTGGATCAACAATTATGTCAATGTTGGGTAAAGGAAAATCATCCTTTGGGCTTGCCTTGTTAAATCCCTGAAGTATATGCATATTCTGATGCTATTATAAGGTTTTGATACTGGCACAATATTTGTGATCCATTGTGCATAATCTATGGACTTGATAAATCATGCATCCAACAATTTCTTTAGCTCAGATTTAACCATCAGGGTGATGTGGGGACGCATCTTTCTTAATTTTTGTTTGACTAGTTTGATTCATTTTGGTAGCGATAGATGATGCATTAGGATATCTGGATCCAAAATTCTCATGTCAAAATAAGACCATGCAAAATTTATGTGTCACTCCTTAAATAATTTGGTGAATGCAGGCTTCCCCTATTCTATCATGGATGCTGCCAAATGTAGGATCATGGCCTTTTTAGTTGTTCCCAAATTTATAGACTATGTCAGTTCTACTAGTATTGATGATATATCATGGTAATTCACTAGGAGGGTCTCAAATCTTCCATACTTTAGTGCCTTAGAAAGTTTTTCACTATTGGATATGTTCTTTATTTTTTATTTTTCAAAATCTAATGCTGCCTTAGAAAGGTTTTCATCATTAGATTTATTTTTCCTATTGTCATTTTTGCAATTGGAAGATTTGGCACCCTACCATTGTGAACCATCGTTATGAGTGTTCTGGATAAAAATTGTATCAGGTTTTTCACTACAAAAGATATTTTATGATGGCATCATCATTTGAAAAGACTGGTAAATGAATAGGTTCGGTGGGTTCCCAATCAATGAGTTTGGGATGCCTCAATGGTAATAAGTCATTAGTTTGAGTAAGGCCGACAACTATAAGTGTTCTGATAGTGAGGTGGTCAAAGTTGTTGGTACGAAGGTCGAGGTCTATGATACTACTCAACTCCAAGTCATTTGTCTCACTTGATGTCTGACCGTCCTCGCTTGAGTCATCGATATTTGTTGATCCCATTATAAATGGCCTATTTCCTAAACTTTGTCCCTCCTATCGTAAGGGTGTATATGTTTGAATGACAAAAATTTGTATTTTAGTGTATGATGTAGCAAATAAATGATCCCATTCATACTCATTGGAATCTATATCATAACCATCTCTTATTTGTAGAATCATTTCTACCACTTTTAGAGTTACTTTCTCTTTTGTTTCCCCTATGTAGTCTAATCTTGTTTTGTCTTTAAGTTGCAGTGTTAGAGGTTGAATAGGTTCTATAATACCATCCTTTCTCTTACCAATTGGTTATTTTCCTTCATAGCCCATTTTCTCTAAGATAGCCTTCCCTTTTCCATACTAATCTATTTTGATGCTGATGCTTGCTGATGTTGAGGCTTCTTCATCCTTGTATAGCCAATTGAGAATGGATTTGTCTTATGACTCATCTTTGAGGGTACCTGCTTTAACAAATCTTTCATTAAGAGTTGTGATTGTTTGTGATGAATGTGGTGTATTTGATGTGGTTTGTTCATATTTTTTTGTGACGGTAGTAATTTTGATAGACATAATGATTGCTCAAGAGAATATTCCCCTAAGCCTTTGTCCTTCAACTGGACCTTGTCTACAAATTGTTGTGATAACTTATTTATAGGACATTTAGTGTTTTATAAAGTTGTCTTTGCAATAGTTATTTCCTTCGACTGATCCTTCTTCTCAACCCATTTAGATATGAAATTGGGTTGTCTTTCACCACTGGATGAAGTGGAAGTGTCGAATTCTCTGTTGTTGGGTACCAGAGTGTCTTGATTTTCTTTTAGCATGTTGCAAGTCTATGGATTATTATTGTCAGCTGATATTGTAACCTCCTATCCATTGACTAGAAATTCTAAACATTGATGGTATGTTGAAGGTACTGCTTGCATTTCATGGATCCATGAATGACCCAAGAGTATGTTATATGTTAGATCCTTGTCCAACACTTGACAAAAAAATTTCTTGAAAATTGGTCCTACTTGAATTGGAAATACAATCAGCCCCTTGGAAGACCTTTCCTCTTCATCATGTGCCTTTTATTGTTATCTTTCTTCTAGCATCAATGGCATTGTTAGAATAGCCTAGTGCATGAATTAGTTTGAAAGTATAAATATTTAATCCAGCTCCACCATCTATTAAGACATGCTTGACACAGTGTTTGTGGATTAGAACCTCTATATGCAAGGCTGCATTGTGTGGGTGATTTAATGACAAATCATCTTGTTTAGAGAATGACAAATAATGAAAGTTGTAGTAATCAACATCATTCCACCAGGATGGTTTTACCTTCAGCTCCCAATTTCATGCTTCGAGTAAAGGATTAAGTTTTTTGGGAATGAGTTCTTTCATTGCTGATTCTAAAGTTTGTTCTAATGGGGTAAATCTTCGTTGATTGGATTGTCTTTGATATGATGGTTGAGATTCCCCATTGTTGGTGTTATTGTTTTGACTAGTGCTTTGATTTTTGTTCTAATTTTCATTTTGATTTGTTTTGATAGTTGTTCTTTCCAAATTGAATATTGGTTTTGTATTCTGCATGCTATTTGTAGCATTGTTGCTTCCAATATTTCTATTTTTTTGCCAAAATTTAGGCTTTTCATTGTTTCCATAGTGATTTGTGTTGTTTGGCGTATCACTGTAGTGCTTAATCACTACTCGTTTGACTAGGGCCTCTTCGATTTTAAGCCCATTCTCAATTACTTTTTTGAATGTCGGGGGACATTGCAGTTTGAGTCTATAACTCATCTAATAATTTAAGTTGTCGATAAATAATTCAATCTTCTCCTCTTCAGGTATAGATCTAGGATATATAGCGAACAAATTTCTCCAATGTTGTAAGAATGATAGGAATTTCTCACTATTTTTTTATTTTAGGTTATACATATCTTTTATGGTTACATCATGTTGTATGTTGAAGGAGAATTGAGAGATGAATTTTTTGACTAGTTCTTCGAAGGATCGAATCCTTGGTTGTAACTTGGAAAACCATTCCATACAATGGGATCCCAAACTCATAGGAAATAATCTCATGAGGTAAATATCTTCTTGTACAAACTCGAGGCCCATTGTTTTGAATTCCCTTACATGGTCAATCAGGTCTGATTTTCCATTGTATTTATCATATTTAGAAAATTCATAGTGTCTAGGGAAAGGTATCATATCCACACTTAGATAAAAAGGGTAAGGAAAAATTTCCTATAATAAATATCTCTTGGTGTTCCCGTTTGCATATTCTAAATCTTTTACTATAGATTTTTCATTTGAGTTGTTAAAGAAACCACTTGATCTATGTCCTGGGTGTGGTTTGGTTCTATTTCATTTTTTCTAGGTGTTTCCTTCAACTGATTGATGTCAAAATCTTTCAAAAGTTTGGCACCTAACTCTACTAACATCAAGAGATTTTTTTGCATGTCTTTTTCTAAGACCTTTTCCATAAATTTATGAAAATTTGGATCTTGTTGGGCATGTTGTATATCTTCTTGTGATATTACATTGTTTTCATGTTGTTGGAATTGATAAAAGTGTTTTCTTTAGTCATGTTTGGATTTTCAATTTCTTTCTCTATGAGTTTTTGTCTTTGCAACCTTGTCAAGATTGGCATACAGATTTTTGGTTGTTTCTCTAAACTTGAATCTTAACTGTGTTGTAATTAGTGTCAATTTGATTTTAATGAAACCAAATAGAATGATGTATTGTATTGATGAGGCTAAGTTGAAAATTTGATTGCCGAGTTTTGTCTCATGATGGTAGGATGTAAGAATCCTGATGAGGAGACTTGACTCAATAATCTAGATTTTTTTTCATAATTTTATACTTTGTATTTTGCAAGATTTGGATTTATGTTTGAAAAGAATTTGACTTGTAAAAACCTACCTTGTTTTAGGTTCTTAGGACACTATTTGAACTGTGAAATGTTTTTGACTAGTAAAAACCTAAGTTTTTGATGGTAGCAAGTCTGACAGACGTTTCTGAAAGGTCTCTATTTTTTAGTTCTATCGAAGCACTAATACAAAGGGTAGAAGTTATGAAAAAGAATGCAGAAGCACTAAAAGGCCTGGTAAAAACATTAAAATAGAGTAGGAGCACTAAAATAGACCACAAATACATTGTAAGACTGGTATTGACATTGGTAATGTTTGATAATGACATAAGTACTATAAAATTAATCAGAAGCACTAAAATAGATGGTAGAAGCACTATTTTTTACTACGAACATGCTAAAAGATAGCGCAAAAGTGCTAGAATAGATTGTAGAAGCACTATGACACTGGTATTTTCTGGTACTAATAGAGTTTGTTTACTTGTTCATAGAAACACTATAATATGTGGTAGAAGCACTGAAACAGATAGAAAAAGTGTTGTTTGAACTATGGAAGCACTAAAATAATTCGCATAAGTGTTATAACAGATGGTAGAAGCATTATTTTTGGGGTCACAGTTTTGTTCAATTTTTCTCCCTATGAGAAGACGAACTTTTTGTGGTGCAATTTTCTTGATTTTTAGTATTTTGGTAGAATATTTTTGTTGGTAACTCCTTGATTTTGGATGACAATCCTAATGTCTCTAAGTTTTTTCTATTGTAATAACTGATATGGTTTGTCAGAGTATTCTATTGCAGGTTGTGAGAGAGAAGATTAATGAATAGGTTGACTATGGTTAGGTTCTTGTGAAAGAGCTCTTCTTTGAAAATAGGCTTGTGAATACAAGGGCTCTAAAGAATAATCGTTAGTGTACCCCCTAATGAAATTGTGAAATCTATGAATGAAAGTTCTATGATGAAGAAAAATTTTCCTTCTTTGATACAAGAAATGTCTTCTTTTCAAAAGGTTTATGTAACTAAGTAGCTTCTTGGGTTTCCTGATTCTCTTGGAAAGAAATTTCCTAACAAACTTTGTGGATTTCCAATCCTTAATCATATATTTCCCAATTTGATTTTCTCCAAGTTGTATTTTCTAGGATGATCTTTTATCTAGACTTTAATGATTTTGAAATACACAACAATCAAATGTAGACATTTTTTAAGAGCTATAATCTAAAAAGATAGTGTATATTCAAAGAACCACACATGGTCCTATTTTCACTGGTTTGATAACAAAAATGCACTTTAGATAGACTCACTCTTAAGGTCAAAAGGTCATCATTATACACAATGGACTACAACTTAAAATTGTGTAAAATCACACAGTCGTTTCACCCCTGGATGGTTCCCATGTTTTTTTCTTTTCCAGGGATGTACTCAAGGTTAGATTTCTTGATCCCCTAAGCAAACGGTCCTTGGAAATTATATGGTGAGTTTATTGGGGGAAAATTCTTCCCTCCCCTTACATTGTGAGTATTACAATGTCTGGTTACTGACTCAGCTGGATACTACACTATGTTTCTTAGAAAAGGTTTTAGTTTGGAGCGACAAATGATAAAATCCCCAAGGAGACCTCCCAACCTTTAGATCAAAGGTTTTTGGGATGGTTATCTTTCACACTTCCAGTAAATGTTGGTTTCCCCAGATTCGCTTTTATTTTATAGTGGGTTGGAAAAATTGGCTTTGGTTGTTCCTACCCAGGTCGTTCCCGTAGGGTGAGTACTTTTTCCCACTACAACAATCCTTCTAAAGGATTTAATAAAGTTGGAAATGCATAAAATAAAGGATGAGTCTGGCATTTTGATCACCCAGTTCAGGGGAGAGCATATTCCTATCACCACACAAACAAAAAAAACAAATATTCAATTTTTAGAACCCAAATGACAAGTTGATATCTATGTCAAGATGTTACCTCACAAAAGAAATGATGTAAATTTTAAATATAAATTGAAATGTTTGGTGACTATCCTAGGATTGATAAATTTTCAATCAAGTGACTATCCTACATTGATTCATTTTAGTCTAATTGAGAAAATGACTATCCTATATTGATTATGTTAGCTCTAAAAAACCCAAGCTAAATGCCTCAAGAGGCTTCAAATCTCTTGATATGCTTTAGGGTAACAAACAAGGTCAAGAGAACTCAACCTTCTACTCTTTAGGTGCTACCAGACCTAGGTGGGTGTACCTTTTCAATTGAAAAGACTTATCCTTCTGAAATGCTTTTTTGACAAAGGCAGATGACAGTGAACAAATGAAACCAAACTTGATAGCAATCTTCTAATCTAAATCCTAAAATGCTTAATTAACAGATGTAAAGAAACTGAATGAATTCAAATGATGAAATTGCAAAGACTAGTGCCTGGTTGGGTGTGCAGAGTATGATGAAATAGAAGTGGGCAACATATTCTGGCAGAAAATCAAATTGCAGGCATATGATCTGTTCATAACTTGTATAAACAATGCAGGATTATGACTACTAAGCTGTACTTTAATAATCTAGATGAATCTCCCTAATTATTGTGATCAACTAAAAGGATTTAATCTTTCCTTGAAAGAACCAATTGATTAATCACACAAATACATCAAATTTGCATTTACAAATTGAACATAAACTTGTTATGCCAATTTAAACAACCAGAAAAAGTCAAATTGGAGACATCTTCAACAATTCTTTTCAATAAGTTCAACATGCAATTGACACTAGAAATAACCTACCACAGTAGTTGATTTTCATTGAATTTTCCAGTTTAAAACATGCAACATAGTCTCTAGAATGAGAACTTTATTCTACTGTGCCCATTCCTAATCTACTGCATGCGATCTAAAAACTAATCCCTTCAATTACAATCAGGGTGTATATTTATACACCAACATATGAAAATAAAACACATCGAAATCCATGTCATCCACTGTAGAAACCAGGCTCAGAATCATGTCATCCTCCAATGGAATTTTAGAAAATCTCACATGTTGGCCCACAGCGTTTGAATCCATTAATCCTTCCTAAGACAGTCATTGAGACATCCCTGAGGTATGCCAAAGGCAACTATATCGTTATCATCCCGCGCCCTTGTGTTTTGCCAAGATCGATCTGAGTCATGGAGATATCATATCAAAAACCCTTAGTTATACCAAGAGCACAGATGTGTTACATTTGTTTTAGTCATTGAGACATAAGAAAATGTCTTATCAAAAAGAACCTCAGTTTGATTCACTATCGCTATGGTTTTTTGATATCGGGAAGACCTCTCGTAGACTTCACCTTGTTTCACCGAAAGTCATTCACCATCCATATGTTGCTATAACACCTTGCTTGTTACACCGAAGTCAAAGAGTATTCCTCTATTCACTTATGTTTTGCTATGACCACATGACATCAGTGAGACCCTATAATTCACCTTGTTCTGCCAAAAGCCCCGAGCCACAATAGATTGCCAAGATATTAATATTCTCACACTGACAAAAACCTTTTATCCCATGTATGTCACTATAACCTACAACTGAGACAAACTTCACCTTGTTACACCGAAAGGCCTTATGCATTCTAAGTCGTTGAGACAAGAGAAAAATCTCACCGAGAAGCATCCTTCATTTGATTCATTTTCACTGTGACACATCGCACTTGGGGAGACCTTGTAGAGATTTCCCAAGCTATAGCGAAAGGCCAAACGAAAGATATTGGTCGCCGAAACATATGATTTTTCCTTCTGAAGAGTCCATCAGTCGCTATAACTTGCAACCCTTGATGAGACGTCACACAGATTACCTTGTCACACTGAAACAATCGAGCACACCAAGATCACCAAGAGAACACAAAACTCTCGCCAAAAGCCAATACAAAGAAACTCTTTCAAGCTCCGTCGATGAGACATACACATCACCATGACTCTTCGCCAAAGCCACCATAGTCTCACCAAAAGTATATTCGAAGAAAATTCATGTGTAAGGTCGATGAGACTGAAGGTCACTCACCAAGACCTTACAATGATAGCCATGACTCCCCCCGATATGCATCCATCAGTTGCCAGTCGCCAAGACAATTAGAAATCGCTAAGAGCTTAGCCCGATGACCAAACTCATGCTGATATGCTCATCCTCAGTCTCCAAAACAACATGAATGTCTTGCCAATAGCCACCCATAGGAAAAATCCAATCGCTATAACAAAGAAAAGGTCTTGCCGAAACACCTATGAAAACATCAGATTTTTATAGTTCCAATAGTGGCTCTGTCTTGGGATGAATGATAGTGAGATCATTGCAAGGATCCAGAATCTTTGGGTGAATAGATTAGACAAAAAATGATGAGCCAATGAGCATAATGGAAATGGAAATGAAGTATGAAGGAATGAATGCAAAATGAATGAAAGATGGAAGTGAAATGGATGGAAAAAGAAGGTGAACCACAACCCTAAACTATTGTCAATGGAAAAGAAATTTAGAGAGGATAAGCAAGAGCTGTCCATGCATTGGCAACCCTTAATCCTCTGTGTTTTAATTTCTCCTACCCTAAGTTGTTACAATTTGAAACTCAAACCAAGCCTTCCCCTATCAAACACCTGGTTTTGTGTCGAGTTCATCAAATTATTCTTGAAGATACTCATGTAATCTTTCCCATCACCATTATTGCAAGTTCTTAGAGTATCATCATGCTCGGTTTGGCCCAAAATCCCTACACCACTCAGCAACTTAAATTATTTATCATCATGGGAAAAAACCTTGTTACTTTCAACATTCAAAATGCATGCATATGAAATACAACATTTTATATTATCTCTCTCACTATTATGAATTGTGAAACATTCTCCCAGCTGTATTGAAAATTCACCATCAAAGTGCTTCTTTTGAGAATTAAAAAATTCTATCATATCAACACTATCTGAAACATACAAATCTAAAACCTTTCGCACCTCTTTGA
Source organism: Sequoia sempervirens (assembly GCA_007258455.2). Lineage (NCBI taxonomy): Eukaryota > Viridiplantae > Streptophyta > Pinopsida > Cupressales > Cupressaceae > Sequoia > Sequoia sempervirens. The sequence goes on along the minus strand of VDFB02358134.1, from coordinate 35,330,414 downwards.
TACCCCTATGACTAAAATCTTCAATATTAAGCATATATGAACCAATAAAATCTGGAACACTATCATCCTTGGTATGCAGACAAATGTCTTCTCCACATGAGTTAGAAATTTTAGAATCACATACCTTTTCTTGAACAGACACATGCATTTGGTCACCTCCAAAAGTTTCACTATCAACTGGACACAGAGCTTCAAGATCACCCTTATGTATATATCTCTGATAATCAAGAGTTAACAAATCTGAAACTTGCTCACTACTAAGCAAACAGGTTTCCATATTTTCATTATTACAATCATACTCATCACTTTTGTCATCATCAAAAAGAGGCCCAAGGTCATCAGAGAATGAAAAATTACCATCACAGTCATTTGTTCCATAACTTGACACATCCCTTTGTTTATCTAAAAATACCTCTTTCTCAACATCAAGTGGATTTGAAAATACCTAAAATTCATTCTGGGGAAAACCTTTGCAAAACATTATCTGATCCTCTTTTAAATCTTCATCATGCAATGGGCCTGAAAAAATTTGGAAACCATTCTCAAATTCACAACCCTCCTCATCGAATGTATCTTTGTAGCTTTCAACTCTAGCTGGAGGCATTGTATATTCACTACCAAATGAATCAACATTTCCAATTGCCTCTTCATCTTGATCACCATTAGAGGTAGAAGGATCCCTTTGCTATAGATTAAAATCCACAGGTGCATCTTAAAAATCTGAATACTCACTGGATCCCTCATAACACACACTTCCTTGTCACAATCTATTATACAAGAGATATATCTTGTATCTTCATGTTCATTATGCAAGCTATCACATGAGTCTTTCTGACTTGCACACATCTCATCTTCTATTTGTTGCATTGTTTGATCAATATCTCTATCTTCATCAATGATGTCACAATTATCTTCATATCTTTTCCTGTCTACAATATCAACCCATTCAACTAGTTGATCTAAATAAATTGGTTTGTATGATTCAGGCCAATATACTGGGTTTGGCTCATACACTTTCATGAACTGCAGAATGATGTCAGACCTACTAGGTGGGAATTAAATAGGTATTTTCTTACAAATATCAGTCATTCTGTGGAGCAAAGATCACCCAGATTCTCCTCTATATCTCCTTATACCAAGAAAGTCATCCAAACAATTTTTGAAATATTCATTTGATTGTTGGTTTTGAGTCATACCTTGCTGCAAATTCTGATTGAAATCTCTAAGTGGGCTAGAGTTGTGTTGCACTTGACATTGATCACACTGACAATCTTGATAACTTTCTAATCTTTGTTAAGGAGGGACTAGATAAACACTTACTTGCTCTGATGGTTGTGGAGAATAAGTGCTCGGTTGTGCACGATATGTACTGCCACCATTGTAGAATCTTCTAATTATATTATCAGGTGCTTGAGTGGCCCAATAACTTCCTACATTTATGTAATCATTCGTTCCATATACAAATTCCATTCTGCATCAAACTTTTTTTAGAGTCGCGACCTACTTTTCCAAAAGTAGGAAAATGATTATTTCTGATCCTTTCCTAGCGGAATCACTCTTTTTGAGATTCTTCAAATTACAAATTTTCCTCCAATGACTTTATAATGTGGTTTTCAACTGAATTTTCTAATGTAATCCCCAGTAGAGTCACCAATTTGTTAGCTCTCAAAAACGTAGGTTGAATGCCTCAAGAGGCTGCCAATCTCTTGATACGCTTTAGGGTAACAGACAAGGTCAAGAGAACTCAACCTTCTACTCTTTAGGTGCTACAAGACCTAGGCGGGTGTACCTTTTGAATTGAGCAGAATTATCCTTCTAAAATGCTTTGTCCACAAAGGCATATGACAGTGAACAAATGAAACCAAACTTGATAGCAATCTTCTAATCTAAATCCTTAAAATGCTTAATTAATAGATGTAAAGAAACTAAATGAATTCAAATGATGAAATTGTAGAGACTAGTGCCTTTTTGGGTATGCGAAGTCAGATGAAACAGAAGTGGGCAACTTATTCTGGCAGAAAATCAAATTGCAGGCATATGATCTATTCATAACTTGTATAAACAATGCAGGATTATGACTACTAAGCTCTACTTTGATAATCTAGATGAATCTCCCTGATTACTATGATCAACTAAAATGATTTAATCTTTGCTTGAAAGAACCAAATGTTAATCACACAAAAACATCAAATGTGCATTGACAAACTGAACATAAACTTGTTATGCCAATTTAATCAACCAGAAAAAATCAAATTGGAGATAGCTTCAGCAATGCTTTTCAATAAGTTCAACGTGCAATTGACACAAAAAATAACCTGCCACACCAACAGATTTTCATTGAATTCCCCTATTTAAAACATGCAACATAGTCTCCAGAATGAGAACTTTATTCTATCATGCCCATTCCTAATCTACTGTATGTGATCTAAAAAATGATCCCTTCAATTACAATCATAGTGTATATTTATACACCAGTATATCAAAATAAAACACATCAAAATCCATGTCGGCCAATCTAGAAATCAGGCTCAAAATCATGTCGGCCTCCAATGGCATTTTAGAAAATCTCACATGTCGGCCCACAACATTTGAATCCATTAATCCTTCCTAAGACAGTCGCTGAGACATCCCTGAGTTATGCCGAAGGCAACTATATCATTATCATGTCGCGCCCTTGTGTTTCACCGAGACCGATCCAAGTCGTGGAGATATCATATCAAAAACCCTTAGTTATACCGAGAGCACACATGTGTTACATTTTTTCAGTCGCCGAGACAAAAGAAAATGTCTTATCGAAAAGAACCTCGGTTTGATTCACTATCACTGTAGCTTTCTGGTATTGGGAAGACCTCTCACATACTTCACCTTGTTTCACCAAAACTCATTCACCATCCGTATGTCACCATAACACCTTACTTATTACACCGAAGTCAAAGAGTATTCCTCTATTCACTTATGTTTTGCTATGACCACACAACAATGGTGAGACCCTATAGAGAATTCATCTTATTCTGTCGAAAGCCCCGAGCCACAATAGATCTCCAAGATATTATTATTCTCACACTGACAGAAACCTTTTATCCCATGTATGTCGCTGTAACCTACAACTATCGAGGAGACCTCTTGTAGACTTTATTTTGTTACACCGAAAGGCCCTATGCATTCTAAGTCGCTGAGACAAGAGAAAACTCTAGCCGAGAAGCATCCTTCATTTGATTCATTGTCATTGTGACACATTGCACTAAGGGAGACCTTATAGAGATTTCCCAAACTATAGCGAAAGGCCAAATGAAACATATTGGTTGCCGAAACATATGATTTTTCCTGCTGATGAGTCCATCAGTCGCTATAACTTGCAACACTCGGCGAGACGTCACATAGATTACCTTGTCACACCAAAACAATCGAGCACACCAAGATTGCCAAGAGAACACAAAACTCTCGCCGAAAGCCAATACAAAGAAACTCTTTCAAGCTCTGTCGGTGAGACATACACATCGCCATGACTCTTCGCTGAAGCCACAATAGTCTCACTGAAAGTATATTCAAAGAAAATTCACATGTAAGGTTGGCAAGACCGAAGGTCACTCGCCAAGACCTTACAATGATAGCCATGACTCCCCCTGATATGAATCCATCAATTGTTGGTTGCTAAGACAATTAGAAATTGCTAAGACCTCAGCCTGATGGCCAAACTCATGCTAATATGCTCATCCTCGATCGCCGAAATAGCATGAATGTCATGCCGATAGCCACCCATAGGAAAAATCTAGTCGCTATAACAAAGAAAAGGTCTTTCTGAAACACCTGTGAAAACATCAAATTTTAATAGTTCCAATAGATTCATTTTAGTCCAACTGAAGAAATGAAGTTACTAGTTGTGGTCGCTTTGGATCCAGATAATGATTTACACAGAAGCGTTATGACAAAGGTTAGAAGCGCTATAGAAATACTTAGATGTGCTATAGAAAATGTTGGAAGCACTAAAAGATTCATCAGAAATGCTATACAATTTAGTGGACACGCTAAAATAGATGTTGAAGGTGAACAGTCAGACTGTACTGGAAGCTTTTAATCAAAGCACTAAAACAGTCTTCCAAAGCGCTATAGTTTTCATTGAAAGCATTAAAACAAGAAGAAGCACTATATTTTGTGTCAGATGAACTGTAGAATCTTCTGATCATGCTAAAAGAATCATGCGAGAATCTATATGAATACTTTTTCAGAAAAACTTGTTAAAAAAATGGGGTTAAGCCCCACACTAGGTGCCAAAATGTAAGTTTGAAATAAGTAAATAAGTAAAACAACTAAAACAGTTCTTAATGAAACATTATATTAGGATTTAACATGAATTAAACTAATTTAAAACACAAAAAGCTTGAAAGCATCTCATTGTCTACTATCTCTAAAGATTTATCAAGTCATGAAATCCTCTCAGATTTGGTAAGCAGTGTGACTATTTAAAATGCCAATTTAGAGAATTGAGTCATGCTAAATGCAATGATGTAATGATTGATAATGAAAGTTAAATGATATTGATGCTACTATTAGCTATTCTGACATGAAAACTGATAAATGGAAGCTAGAGTAAAACTATGATGTTGTCGTGATACTAATTCTACTGATGCTATGATTCTAATTATACTAATGCTATGACTACTTGATTGCTTGATTGCTTGATTTCTATTCCTACAGAGTAATTTTGCATAAAATTGGGATCCATTCTTTGCTTCAGAAGGCTGTATTTGTAGATTTAGGATAGGAGTTTTGCATAGGGGCAGCACGACAAAGGCTTGGATTCAATCTAGAGAATTGAGTGGTGAGAGATTAAGAAGCTTGAGCTGATGAAGAGAATGGTTTCTCCCCATGAAAAAATAAGGCAAGATGATAGGAAAGATCAGAGGAAGAAGATTTGAGAGATTGATTCAAGTTTGTATCTAATTTGTCTCCATATCTTCCTATGAATACCAGTTGAAATAAATTGGATTTTGGAATATCAAATTTGGTAGGTAAGTGAATAGAGAAATTGATTTATGCTTTTATTTAAATTAGCAAAAGGGGGAAGAAATAATTTAATAAAATAAACTATAGAAGTTGTTTATTAAATTAAAATAGAAGGATTATGATAATTAAACCATAAAGTGTAAAGCTTTGTTTATTTAATTAAGATTGGAATTGTGTAATAATAAAATAACACCAACTATAAAATTTGTATATTTAGTTAAATAGAAGGAATATGATAATTAAAAAATAAAGTGTAAAACTTTGTTTATTTATTTAAGAAAATGATGTAATAATTAAATGACACCAACTATAAAAGTTGTGAATTTAATTAAATTTGAAGAATAGAAGAAATGAACTATAAATAAATATTTCTATTTATTTAATAGTAGAGGAAATTAAAGTAATTAATCAAATAAGGCACATTTAATTAATTTGATTATCCAGACCATTTATATGTGTATATAGTACCTAAAAAGACTCCTTTTTTACCAGACCTCGGTTTTGAAGAACATGCTTTACTTCTCATACAAGATGCTCAAATTGTTGAAAAAGTATTGGATTCTAATAATAATAAAATGAATAAAAATTCGGGTTGTTCCTTGAAGCTCTTCTATAAAAATTCAAGGTCCATCTTTCTCTAAATTTGTAGGGCATAGACAACCTTTTCTTACAAGCCTTTTGACTAAGACATTTGGTATTTAGTTTTCAAACTTTGATCTTTTGGGAAATCATTTGAAAGAACACATGTGTAGGCTCCAATTGTTCTTTAACTTTGCTTAATGACTTCATTTTACCACAAAAAATTATTCATTCGATTTCTTCAAATTAAATGTCTAATGTCTTAACTTCTTATCATCCAACAAAGTGTATTATGTGGAAATATAGGAAATACAGGAAATTTTTTTCTATTGTTGACTTTAGTAAGCAAATTAAGATATAAATTCAAATGCTTAGAAACATCTCAGGATAGAATCCTTATGGTAAGCAATAGCACTTAAAAATTTTCAAAGGTATTTTCTTCCTAAAGGGTTTGAAATTTTATGTTCATGTTGAATGTTTGTTTTCCCAATGTTTAAGATCAAGCAAAGTGTTTTTTATTACAAGAACATGCACAACCCTATGGATATGAAATATAGTATTTTTTTAGTTCCCACATGGATAAAATCTAGCTACGCCTACTCTTAGCAAATGATTAGATGCTTGACCACATAGGCTCCCCCTTATAGTGCACTTGCTTCTCGGGTCAACCAAGAATCAGTACCCATGAAACTCCCATGGCATACTTCTCATCTCTACTAAGAGCCATAAAAAATGTGGGATGGCTTCAAAATGACAGTTCTTGCACCAACAAATAGATCAAGAATTTTTTCCTTTTCTAAAGAAAGGTTTTAATGCAGACATTTCATTCATGGGGAACCATCCATGTGGCAAGAGACCATTGCTACCCTTCTCATCAAAATAATCCTCGTGATACTTGCCTTTCCTCAAGTAGCCACACTTATATACCAGTTGGAAATCGCTTGTCTTTAGCATGTTCTTGATTGGGTCATTCCCTTGGGTGATTACTTTTTCCCACATGGTCAGCTCTCTAAGATAAACAAAAGAAAGAAAACATATCCGTTGTTCAATCAATCTTCGTTTAGCAACAAAGAGAGAACACATGCAATATGTTCCACTCACACTCCCAAGTTTTTTCCAATTTTAAGAACCCAAATGAAGTGTGGAGGAAATCACTTACACAACCCAATATCACCAACATCCTTTTGATTCTCAAGATCATGGTGAGGTGTGAGAGAAGTACATACATATTTTAGATGATATTATTTTCGGTAAGTGATTCAAAAACAAAGATACACATGTTCATTTTAAAACCTTTCAAAACAATGATTGGATTCCTTTTAAAGCACCAAAGGAAGTGTGAGATTTGATTCTTCAATTGTTAACCTTAAAAAAAATCTAGTATGTTTTCCTAGAGTTCTTTTTAGACCCTTTATCTTGTTCTTTTTAGAGCCCTAATGAAATTAGTGAATCCTAAAAAAGATTGAGGGGGTAAATTCCTTAGACTTGGAATTATAATTGCTTCCAAAAGTGTCTAAAGACACTTGATACAATGGATAAATGTTGTTATACTTCACACTCTTCCTTGCTACTTCCTTGCTTCCACCTACAAAAATTTATTAATCCAAGAAAAATAGAAGCATAAAATAGGTCAATAGATCAAAGTGATCAAAAGAAAAAAAGAACATGTCAAAATAACTTGATATTTGATCCTTTACCCCAAACCAATGACACAACTTGCATATGCATCGCAGTTTAAGGAAGTCAACGGTGTTGTATAGCACTGCTAGGTCTGATAGTGGCACTTTGCAGTAGAACAAAGAGCGTGACTGTGATGGTGTTTTTTTAGTGGCATAGTTTAGAATTTGAAAACCCAGCGTCAGAAAAATATCCCAGCATCGGTGTTTTTAAATTTGAATTTCTAGGTGGGAATCCCTTAGCAGGGGAGTTTGGAGTTTGCAGCATCACTATATCGCACTATTCGAAGGCTAGCATTGTTCTATGGCACCATTTGAATGATAGCAATAGAATTTCCTGTAGACACAAAAAAATTACAAAAATCACATAATTTTTTCAAAAAATGTGTTAAGAACTTATGATTTTCCCTCCTTCTAGCACCAAAATGTGAACCCCAATTCTAGACCTACACAAACATAGCAAACAAACACAATATTAGATCCATATGCAAGTTAGAACTAAGATTCCCCATGAAATTCATCTACAATGCTCAGAATAGGAAAGAAATGAAGAACAAAACAAGAAAAGTAATTAAAACCTATTTAAGCATGCAAACTCTCAATCCCATGGGGAATTGATGCCAATTTGATGTGGAAATTAGCCCTTTTTCAATTCCTTTGCAAGATTGGTGAAGATTGATCCACTTGATGATGAAGAACAATGTGATTCCCTCATAAAATCTACAATAACCTAGCTATAATGATTGAAAATTCTATGGAAATGGATGAACTTGCTCAAAATGTGAAGATAGTAACTTTTCTTTGAGTTGTGGATCCAAAATGAGAAGAAAATCCTTCTATAAATAGAAGAACAAGATGGAAGAATGAGAAAAATGAAGTAATTTGAGATCATAAAACATCCAATGGCCAAGTACCACTTGTCAAGATCTGAATGTAGGAAGCATCAACACATTTTGATGAATGTGTACGATAAATGATATTAGGTGGATTTCAAATTTGTGAAATGACAAGTTTGAGGGGGAAGATAAATTCCTTAAATATCACTTGGCTCAATGCACAAGACATGTAAGAGGCATAAATGCCTTGTTGGGAGGACAAATCCTCTTTGAGGGATTTTTAAATTTGGAAGAATATTACCCTAAACATGCCATGTTGAGGTAAAATAGAGATTTAATAAATCATTTAAATGCATTGTCATGTCCAAGTGGAAAAATCAAGAGGATTTAGGTGATTAGGATTAAATTAACCAGGATTTGATTAATTTAATAGGAGATTAGGTGACTTGAGAATTTGATTGAGATTTTAGGATTTAAATAAATCAAAGTGAGAGGAATATGATTTAGATTTAATTAAATAAAATATTTTGATTTATTTAATTAAAGAGGGATGATGTTAGATTAAATCAAATAAAGATTGTTTATTTAATTTAATAGAATGACTTTAGATATTTAGTTAAATTAATTATTTAATTAAATAGAGACTAGAGGGATAATTAAATAGCATTGATTTATTTAATTAACAAGAGAGAATGGCTTAATTAGATAAATAATGATTTATTTAATTAGGAGATGAAAGGTGATGACTAGCTAAGAAGATGATTCAAGACGAAACAATGTTAGTAATCAGAATCAATCGTGTCGGTATATTTTCCATGTCTACACTTTCATGATCATTTCTAGGTCATTTAGTATATGTTTGCATATCACATTGTGTTTTCAAACATGTTGCATTTTCCAAATTTTGTATTAGTAGTTAATTTTTTTTATCAATTTCCAACCTTAAGAACAATCTCCTTTGATAGATTTCAATCTCTTTTGCATTGGAATCTCAAGGATTCATTCTTGAGTGTGAACTTTGTGAAATCAGATTCCTCTTCCTTCATTCCCTCTTTTTAGTGTGGATAAAGGAAGTTGTGCACTCTATTTCCAAAGTCCACAAATATATATTTATTGTTCGGTATAACTCAAACTTTAGGATACACTACAAGTCATTTATATAATCTATTATTGATCATAATATTTTTGTGAAAAAAATTATATTCTTTATTGGTTTCCTCAAGTATATATTCTTACAATATTACAATCTCAAGCAAATGTAATCACCCACTTTAAAATAATTTATGATTTTTGTGAAGCTATTGTTTCATTCAATACTTATTGATGAGAAAATTCTCCTTAGTTTTAAAAAGTTCTTATTAGCCATTGTTTATATGATCCTCCAATCTAGAATAGTTAGGGTCACCATAGATAATCATGTCATGGAGGATGATACACATATAATTATGCACATGGGGAAAATTTTAAATAATAATCACATGAATTGTGAAACCATCATTCCTCTAATTATATCCAATCCACCCATGTAAAATTCTTATCTAATGTGGAACATGTAGATATCCTCTAATAACTAATTGATAAGCCCAATTTGCACAATCTAACTAGGCATGATATGGATATTTTTTATCAAATAAAAAACTAAAATAGAGAATAAGTACATGTAAAATTTATTTATAAATATATGATCATATGCGCTAGTAGTAATCCTTATGGTACCATTTCAATTTTATATATTATCTATAAATTACTTTGATGTTGAAACTAATATAAATGTATGGTATATTATAAACATTTTGACATTTATTAGATGATGTGATCCACTACAACCATGATATCCTACCTTTACATTTGTGTAGCCAAAAAATACATAGTTGACATTTTTATGCTCACTTGAGTCTCTCTTATGGACATTGGCTTGATTTTGCCTAGATTTAATGTTGTAATGTGATCAGTACATTCACATTAGGTCTTGGACCCTTGAGAATCATTAAGACTTCTAGGTTGTATTGTAAAGGTGTTGTGAAGTGTTTTAACCCACTCTCAAACTTTTCTAGGACCCTTTCATTATAATTCACTTAAATAACCCATTGTTATTACTTACCAAGTCTTATTTCAAAGTGTTGTAAAGATTTGTAACAAACTCTCATGCTTTTCTAGACTTTTCTTCACTAAATTAACCCTTTCTTATGTTTAAATGACCCCTTAATATACTTTCTAGCCCTAATTAAGTGTGTTTTTGAGAATATTCCTAGTAAACAACATTTAATACACTTTAATCCCCGAAACCTCGTAAAATTTCCCTGCTATATTTTTTCTTTTGAATTTGCATGTGTGTATCGTGCTCCCTCGTAATGTGACATTTGACGTTCTCCTCTCTATGGCATTTTTCTAATTGTACCTACATCCTTCTATATGTCGTACATTATTTTTTCCTTTCACACTTGTTTTTTGTTTTCCTTTTGGGGATGACGTAAAGCATTAAGATGCCCTATGTCTCTTCCATGTTGACCCAAAAGGACTTTCCATTTTAATTTTTTTGCTTTGTTTTGTGTTTTCCTTTTGAGGATGACACAAAGCATTGAGATACCCTATGTCTCTTCCAGGTTGACCCAAAAGGACTTTCCTTTTTTTTTGGCTTCATTTTGTGTTTTCCTTTCAGGAATGATGCAAAGCATTGAGACACCGTATGTATCTTCCATATTGACCCAAAAGGACCCATTTCTTTTTCTCTTGTCTTTTTTAATTTTTGGCTTGTGTTTTCCTTTTGGGGATGACACAAGGTATTGAGACAAAAATTTCTCTCATGTTGACCCAAAAGCTTTTTCATTTTCTTTCTCCTTTTCGTTTACTTTTTCTTGTGTTTTCCTTTTGGGGATGATACAAAGCGTTGAGACATCCTTTGTCTCTTCCATGTTGACCCAAAATAGATTTTGTTTTTCTTTGTTTTTTCTCTTTGTGCCATTGTTCTAGTTCTATGTATTTTGGGGATGATGACAGTTCTGAGCTCTCTAAAAAACACATTGCAGTAAAGAACATATTGACCCCAAATCCATAGATCCCTTTTGTCCTTGGTGTGTTCCTTTTTGGGGCAACCACTCTTTCTTTTGTTTCTTTTTCCTTCACATGATGTGGCCTTTCTCAGAAACGTATGACTTGGCGTAGGGGATTTCCAAGTTGATCTCATGTCATGTTTATGTTTAATTTTTCATTTGCTACTTTAAAGTAATTTCTCACAAAATGATGTGTAGCATTTCCATTAAAGTGGGGGCATACATTGGTATTATTCATTTTTCATTTTTCTTCTTTTTGGTTCTTAGTGCAGCCTTGTTACTTCATACAATGTGTCTGTCACTTTGTGGATGACATTGGGTGTGATGTCTTTCATGAGCATGATATATCTTAGAATATTGCATTCCTCTTGGTGGTCTAATGTGACACACTACATCTCTTAAGTTTTGAATACTCTATTCTTTGACTAGTCCTCTCTTAGACACATGAGACACAATTCTCCCTAAGTTAAAGACCTCACATGAACTAAGAAAGACTCCTTTGAACATTCTTTTGCATGTTGAATTTTTCATTTATATGGCCACCTTACATAACATAGCTTGCATGCCTATGGTGCCATCACACTTGTTCATGAGTTCTAAGAAGATGAATCTTTGCTTGTCTCATGAAGCATGAAACAAAATTTTCCTTTGTGGTTCCTTATTAAAGTTATTAGGAGGTATAGCTTTGGTATGGTTGAGAGGGAAGCCCATTCTAAGGCATGACTTTTCCCCATAGCGACTTGTGTGTTTGTGAGTACATACCAGCTATGAGTTTATGTTTCTCACCTTTTGCGCCTTTTAACCCAATCGAAAACCATGAGTTTCATAACTCTAGAGTGAGTATGCATTTTATTTCCTAACAAACAACCTAGATTTGATCCACAGTAAGCTAGAAAAAGGATCAAAGATTTATTTCATTCTTTTTCATTATTTTCATGTGTGTTCCTTTATGTTTATGTTTTGTTTTCAATGGAATCATGATCCTGGAGGCTTGATCATCCCTCTTCATTATAGTTTTCTGATATTACCAACATGAGTGCATTTAGATCCCTCTCGATGTGCATGATGGGCTACTTTAGTGTGAGTTTGAAGCAAGTTCACCCTCTCACTAAAGTGGGGGCTTAATGTGTCACCAAAAAATGTATAGTTCAAATTTTTATGCTCACTTGAGTCTCTCTTATGGACTTTGGCTTGATTTTTCCTAGATTTAATGTTGTAATGTGGTCAACACATTTACATTATGTCTTGGACCCTTGAGAATAATTAAGACTTCTAGGTTGTGTTGTAACCCACTTTAACACTTTTCTAGGACCCTTTCACTATAATTCACTTAAATAACCCCTTTTTATTACTTACCAAGTCCTATTTGTGTTGTAAAGAGTTGTAACAAACTCTCACACTTTTCTAGACTTGTCCTCACTAAATTTACCCTTTAATGTACTTTCTGGCCCTACTTAAGTGTGTTTTAGAGAATATTCCTAGTAAACAACATTAAATACACTTTAATTCTCGACACCTAGTAAAATTTCCCTAGTGGGACCATGTCACCAACTGGGAAAACTTAGTCCCACTAGGAAAAAAAATCAAAATAATTTCAATTTTCTAGTGGGATTTTATTCTCTTACTCTTGAGATCGTACTGTGATGTGTTATTTTCAGGAAATATTAGAAAATTAAATATAAATAAAGGGTTTTTCCTCTCATTTTAGACCTAATTCATCCAACACTCAAGCAATCAATCTCTTAAGCATTCAAGCACTCTAAGCATCATCAAGTCATCATGTTGGTTATTTTTTTAGAACCAAACTTAATCTCAGTCCTTACCTATGAATTTTCCACAACTCAATTATCAGCAAGGTTGAGGATTGGCCAACACTTAAGTAAAGTACTTAGTACCTCACTTCTTCTCTTCGGGCTTTGTCACACCTAGTGGGGTAATCCTACGCATGCTCATAATATCTCAAATTTGGTCAAGAGAATTTCCTCACATAGATGCATTCCTCAAGAAACCCACTTGATCAAAGGATTTCTAGACCTTAGGTGAAAGTGTTATTTGTTTTAGGGAATTCGTTTATATACTGAAAGTGGGGTAGTGTAGTTTAGAGTATGTTATGAATTCTTCTTCATCTTGAATCTTAGGAAAAATTCATTACTAGCTCAATCGGCCATGAGATAAACTAAAGAAACAACCACTACCCTATCTAAGGGAATAACAAAGTCATAACTTGCAATCAATGAGTAATACAATTATGATTAAACATAATAAATTAATGGACTATTAGCATGCCACTTTGTAGCATCTAACTCACTATTTTAAAAATATTTCTTCCTTACCAAATCCTATATCCCTTTCCCACAAACTAATGACCTTTAGCATTTATTCAACTCATTGAACTGAAGAAAACAACAAGCCCATTCATTCAGTGCAAATGATAGAAGACAGACAAAATTATTATTAACAACTTCATTCATAATTTGGAAGAAAGATACTAAAGAGACCAACATTTTAGAACTAATATTCTCTTTCATTACTGATATTACTCTACAAAAACTATATTTAAGATCTTCATATAGTATAAATTTTTCCCTAGATTGGCTTCTGATATATTTACTAATGTATCTATTTACATTCAATTTGCTCCAAGAACATAGCATTCACATTGACCTATTCTGGACTCAAAATGTCTAAACTCTTAACTTCAACCATGAAATCCCCTTTATAAAAAAGGGAGCAAAAAGCATCTGGCTGAGTTACAATTTCATTTTTATTTCAAAAACCTAATTTCAACTGATTCCTCGAAGAACTCCCTAGGCAGTTTTTAATGCAATCATTTAGAAATAGGGAAGGACAAAAAACAAAATGCATGTGCATGATACCATTAGTCATTGTCCCCATGTCCATGTTGAACAAAAAATATTTCATATCATATCAGCTGGAGGACCTCCACATTAGCATGGAAGAGAAAAAGACAAACCACAAACATATTGAAACAAATACCTCCTATGAAAAGACCATGGTGTGATGAAAAACAAAAACAAGGAGGTGACCATATTCAAAGTCATCAGCATCAGTGAATTATAGACCATTCCTTTTCCTCGATGAAATTGGAGGGGCCATCGCCACATCATCATCAGAGCTCCCATATGGCACTAGAGAAAGAAGGTATTGGCCATATCCTGAGTCAGTGTCACCTTTAGTGTCTGAAGGAATGTCCAAGAGTACAATATGAGAATTATGTTTGCCTAGCTAGGCCCTATGACTTTGATCCTTTTTCCCAACACTCTTCACAGGCTAATCCAGTTCCTTGCCTTTGAACTTGACCATTTCTCCTAGAATGGTCCTATTTCTCAAGTTGTACGTACTTTGCATAATTGATTTCTTCTTATGACCTCTAGCCCTCCTTTTACCCTTTGAAACCTTAGGAGAAGCCTAGAATTCTTTCTTAGTTATATCCTCATGACACTCAAATACATTAAGTCAGCTATACCTTCTAACAGGATAAATTGTCACACCAATTTTCCCCATCTCCAAAACAAGCAAAATTTAACAATTTAAGACAAAGCTATAGGGAAACACACCTACAAGCCTCGATAATTGTAACCAACCCAACATATAAATTCCTAACTAGACTAGAGAACCTAATTTAAAACCAACTTACTTAGGACAAGAACACTCAATATTCAGCTCAGGCAAAACAAACAACCTCTCACTCTTCTTCACACTATGCCTTACATTCACTGTAGACTAGAAAGATGGTGAAAATGAACAACGATCAACCTGCATTAAATAGACAATTGGAGCATGCTAAATAATGATTCAAGAAATCCTCGTGTGAGCTAGTTGATAACTTAACAACTTAGCTCTGAATCTGGGCCATTGATCTTAAAACAATTAAAACTTCATCTATGGTGACCATGACCATCATTTTTCAACCATTAGCAACTTGTTCCTAGAAAATAGTGATGCCATCTCAAATGCTACCACATTTTCCTTTAATATTGATTAATCATGTAGACATGTAAAAACGACCTAGGCCTACAAGATCTATTTTTACCACTTTCGTCCTATCATAATTATGACATTTAATTATGTCCTTCATCCACTTTCCACTGTTAATTAAGTAATTGATTACTATTTAATTAATTCATATCTCTTTTATGCTTCATGATTATTAAATAAATAAATTATATTTATTTATTTAATACGTTACTAAGGGTCTATTTTCCTCTTACAATTAAATAAATTTATTAATTTATTTAATTACCTTTATTCATTTATTCTTCTTGATTATTAAATAAATGAATTTTATTTATTTATTTAATATGTCACTAATTCTCATAATTAAATGAATTTATTAATTTATTTAATTATCGGTCATAATATTCTAAATTAAATAATTATCTTTAATTATTTAATTTCTAAATTTAACATTTCCCTCATTTTAAATAAATGAAATTATTTAAAATGGTATCACATTCTTGACTGTCAGTTCATTTTGGTAAATAATCTGGAAAAGATTATTTATTGTCACACCAAATCCTTATTTTGAATTAATTTAATTCAAAAAGGTAATCTTCTTCCAAAAATCAAGTAATTGAGAAAATTCTTGATTTTCCAAATTTGCTTTTTAGTTCAACCTTTATCCTTTTTATTTTTTGAATCTCACAAATCAAGTAGTCTTTATGTTCTTGATTTTCAAAAATCTTTATCTTTTTGGCTAATTATCACATTTATTCTTGACTAGCGATTTGATTTTATCAAAGGACATCTTATACACTCATTTAACAATCTTTCCCTAACCGTAATTAGGGATTGCCACATGAAATCTCATCCACTGATTTTAGGCTTTGTTAGCTTTTAATCTCGTCCATCCATCCAAAATTACGTTTTCTATAAAATGTCAATTTTGCTCACAATTTGGGGACCACTTCATCATTATAATACATTTATGTTTAGATTTTAATTGCATAATTTGCATTTAGTTCATTTTAATTTGATTATAGTCATTTGTCATAGTGATAGGTATAGTTATCAAATCCTTCAAAGCTTGTTTAGGATATTGGCATAGTCACAAATTGCTCACACACTCGATCTGAGGGCAACAATCAACAAGTTAGAAGGTGCTATGGAGGTGAATCATGGAGGCTTCATAGAAAATATGGTATAACTGTTTCATTTGTTTTTAGCTTCCATTGTACTTCATAGTTATTTGGGTTTTTTTTGTGATCTAATCCGCTAACCTTTACCTAAATTTAACCCTTTGATGCATTGATGAACCTGACTCCTTTATTTTTTTGTTTTTTGTATGGTTTTTTTTGTTTTTTATTTTTTTTGCAGGTATAGGTACGAAACCCCACATTCGTGTTTTCTCAAGACGCATCTGATGCGTCACGATGCATTTGAAAGCTAAAGTGATGCAAACGCCCTGATAGGCCGCATAAGCATTCTGAAAAGCCACATTTGATAGAATGAGCCACATTTGATCCTTCAACTAACACATCTATATTCCTGAATCACACTACCTATCAAATTAGAATGTGAGAGTAAAACACATTTGTTGCAAGAGCGACGATTTTCTCTAGGGTGATGCATTTCCTGGTAACTATTTCTTCTTTTCTGCATTCGAGTTTTCTACTTTTTTTTTTTTGCATTCTAATGTTCTTTTTTGTATTTTGGTTTTTCTTCTACATTTTGCATTTTGGTTTTTTGTGTTACTAATCTTTGTGGAAGTTTGTGGCGGTTACTTTTCGTGGGTCCAAGACTAGTTGATAAGACTCTAACATGTGATTTTGCAGGTTCGAGTGTCCAAGATTCATTCCAAAAACATTGTGCTTGTGTTTTTTAGATTAAAACACATTTATTTTTGGTGCATTTAAAATTAACATGTCTTCCATATTGTCTGATTGTGTTTGAAAGTGGTAGGAAAATATGCTCTCACCCTATGCAAACTAGGTGATGAGAAAACTAGACCCACTTTTTTTGTGTAACCCTGATTCAATAACCAAAGTATCCTCTCCCCTTGCGTAGTCATGTGATCCTAGGTGAGAATAAGAGATATGCCACTTATGATTCACATCTAAAGTGGTAGGAAAATATGCTCTCACCCTATGCAAACTAGGTGATGAGAAAACTAGACTTTTTTTGTGGGTATTTCATCACCTAGGTGTAAGAGATATGATTATTTCCTCTAGAAATTGGCCTTGCCTGGGGATTTCATCACCCCAACATGACTCAAACCGGAAACAGAGCAAAAGTTAAGCTACCCCCGACCGGTATATAAATGTGAATCTTAAGAGAAAACCTAAGATTATGAGTGTGGACATGTCATACAGACATAGTAGTACTCTTGTAAACCCTGTTGAGCTTAACCTCTTCAGGCTGGAGTGCCACATAATTGGTGACTAAACTCTTTCCCCATGTATGGCCACTTGAATGGGGGTCTCAAATTAAATCTTGTGTAGTAAGCCCAAAACCTTATATTTTCTAGTACAACACCGATCAGTGTGAATCGTTCCACGTCTTCACAATCTTTAGTAGAGGTGATCAATCTGCCATTGGAGTTTCATGGGGCTTGGAAGCTTGGTTGGCTTGAGAAGAAAGTGCACTATAAGGGGGAGCCCATGTAGCCAAGCTTCTAGATTCACATACTTAGCCATAGGATCGTACTAATATGCAGCTGGAAAAACCCATGTGGAGTCTAGCAAATACTGTCCTAGCTTAGCCATAGGATCGTACTTGTTCTCTTATGTGTTTGAATACTTTTCCAAATATTGTTCCTGCCAAGTGTTTGTTGGTTACTAAAATGAAACAAATAACACTCGAACATATCGAAACAAACAATTAAACTTTCAACAATTTAGTTTTTTTACCAAAAACATAAGAAATTTGACCTTTGTATATTTTGCAACGCATTTTTCAAAACCCAATCGCTCTTCCGCACTGCATTTTCCATATTATACAACATATCTGATCTGCTAACATGCATTTGATACTCCAAACACCACATTTTCCTATCTCGAAATGCATTTCCATTCTGTAAAGCTGCATCTAAAATACTAAACCACATTTGACTTCTAAAAATCTACATTTGTAAAACTGAACCGCATTTACCATTTCCAACACCGCATTTCATCACTACAACACATTTGCTGCCTGTAATGATGCATTTTCCTGTCAACAAACCAACCACTATTTCATAACAGAATTCAAGTCCAGACATCTTAGCCTACTGTCAAAACATCTTTTGCAAAAGTATTTGTCAGAAACCAGAATTGAAATTTCTCAAAACGTCCATCATTTGCATTCATTAGCTTACACTTTAACCATAGGTTTAAAATTTCCATATTTTAGTTGCATTCCCTAGGCATCATAATCATCATTTTTTTCCTTATGTTTCATCTTGGAAAACTTTGGATTAGGCCAAATCTCCACACTTTGCATAAACCATTGTTTCAAAATTAGGGTATCTTGGGACATAGTCATTATTCCTCTTTTCGGTCATTGTCATTTTTGTCAGAACCTCCAACTCAATAGTCTAGTTAGGTAGGCTCACTTGTCATTTTGAACCTATCTATCATAATCCTCTAAATTAAATAATTATCTTTAATTATTTAATTTCTAAATTTAACATTTTCGTCATTTTAAATAAATGAAATTATTTAAAATGATATAACATTATTGACTGTCAATTCATTTTGGTAAATGATATGAAAAATATTATTTATTGTTACACAAAATCCTTATTTTGAATTAATTTAATTCAAAAAGGTAATCTTCTTCCAAAAATCAAGTAATTGAGCAAATTCTTGATTTTCCAAATCTGCTTTTCAGTTCAAAATTTATCCTTTTGATTTTTCAAATCTCACAAATCAAGTAGTCTTTATCTTCTTGATTTTTGAAAATATTTATCTTTTTGTCTAATTATCACATTTATTCTTGACCGCCAATTTTATTTCATCAAATGACATCTTGACCACTCATTTAATAATCTTTCCCTAACCCTAATTAGGGATTGTCATATGAAATATCGTCCACTAATTTTAGGCTTTGTCATCTTTTAATCTTGTCCGTCCATCCAAATTTACATTTTCTATAAAATGTCAGGACTTGTCACCAATGCTAGATTCACAGTGATTTGATTCATGCTCTAGCACAAGAGCTTCAATCGATCACGTCTCCTTGGCCCTTTGCACAATGGGGACTCAACCTTGTGGGAGAGATCCATCCTACCTCATCAAATGGCCACAAATTCATCACCACCACCACTGATTACTTTACGAAGTGGATCAAACCCATCCCCCTGACATACATAACTGGCAAACAAATCTCCAAATATATTCTTAACTATATCATTTTCTGGTATGGCCTTCTATAATCCATCATCGCTGACAATGGACGTTCATTTAAAAACCAAGACATTCATGAGTTATGTGAGTGATTTCATATCCAACATCATCTTTCCTCTCCATATTACCCACAAGGAAATGGTCAAGCTAAGGCAGCAAATAAAACCATTGTTAAAATCCTTATAAAGACTGTCAATGACGTTGGTCGTGACTAGCATATTCAACTCAATCCTACTCTGTGGGCCTACCACACCAGCATTTGTATGCCTATGTGAGCCACTCCATTCACCCTGGTCTTTGGAGGTGAGGCCATATTTCCCATCGAGGTTGAAATTTCTTCCTTACGAGTCTCCCTGAAGGGTCTGACCAATGATGAGGAGTATAGACAGTCACCCTTGCACGGGCTAGAGATGTTAGAGGAAAGAAGGCATAATTCCCTAAACCATCTATAGGCATATTAGAACCATCTATGTCACAATTACAACAAAAGAGTAATGGTCAGGAGGTTTGACATTGGTGACCTAGTCCTCATGCAAAACCCTAAGAATCAAGCTGACAAAGAAAAACCTAAACAATTTGGACCAAATTGGCTAGGTCCCTACATCATCATATCCTCCTTCAATTCTGGAGCTTATCAACTGGTGTCTCCTGATGGAGAAAAATGATAGAGCCTATCAATAGTCTACATCTCTGGAATTTCTATGCATAGCATTAGAAGCTTGAGCTGAAAACTTTAAAAATACAAAAGAAATTAAAAATGATAAAAAAAAATTGTGGCCTTGATGAAAACCTGGCAAACAGGTGTCTTGGCAGCACTAAAAAAAATAAAAATGAAAAAATGACAAAAAAAATAAAGAGAAATAATTTGTCCAATAGTGAAAACCTGGCAAACAGGTGCTTTGGATAAGTACCATGGTGAAAACCTGGAAAACAAGCACCATGCGTAGTCAATCATTACTTTACCATCTACTGTTACTTTATTTGTCCTGGCCAACAATGAAACACATTCTCTGTCACCACCATGACATCTTCCATGACATCATACCCTTCCTTTCATGGTTGAAAAATGGTTGACATGAAGTCCTAAATACTATTCATCTGGCACCCCATGCATATCCCTTTCACGTCCTTTAAAGATGGCTAAGTCTTGGACCTGACTAGGGGAAAAAAATTTATCATGTGACTGCAGTGGGTATCATGCATGTTATGGGCACTTATAAAAGTTTTGAAAAAAGACAAAAACATCACAAAAAGTCCTAAAAGGACAAAAACATCACAAAAAGTCCTAAAAAAAGACAAAAACATCAAAAAATGTCCTGAAAAAAGACAAAAACATGAAAAAGTCCTAAAAAAGGATAAACATTATAAAATTTCCTAAAAAAAGACAAAAAACATTATAAAACATCCTAATGAAAGACCTAAAAATTGAAAAAAATCCTAAAGAAACCATAACAAACGTCAAATTGTCTCAAAAATGCAAAAAACTGAGTAATTTCTTGTCAAGTCTGTCAAATCAGTCAATCTTTGTCATTTGTCCAAACTACATTGTCTTTGCGCATTTGCTACATAGGAAAGACTCATTTTCGAGTCCTTGAGACATTAGATCAGTCCTTTTAGGTTTGTCAAAACAAAATCATGATGCAATCTTTGGTCATCAAGACAAATTCATTGGTCGTGTCGAACTAGGTCTCTGAGTGTATGACGTAGGCAAGGCCATTTTTCGATGAGCCCCCAAGGCTGCACTAGGTCAGTCCATTAGGGTTCATCACACTAGCACACACGTCAAAACGTATTCAAATCAAACAAGTCATCTCCAAATAAGCCAATTACTGCAACCAAATTATGCTGACCATTTAATAAACATGGAAATCACACCAACATGACAATATCGACATGTGGTCAACACAAGTCAAACTCAGTCAAAACAAGTCAAATAATCATAACTTGTTAAACTGTCAACTCTTGGTTATCTTTCAAATGTGTCCTTATGAAGAATAGCCTCTGTCATTTATGCCTTAGGATATGTCCTTCCTAGGCATCGTCATTGTCATCTGACATTTTTGAGGGATCCTCTTAACATTTAAGGATCACTCCTCTTGACATCGGTATCTTTTAGATGTATCCTTCTGAAGAACAAACTTTGTCATTTATGCCTTAGGATGTGGCCTTCCTCGGCATCATCACTGTCACCATCACTAGCATTTTGAGGAATCTCTTTTGAAATTTAGGGATCAATCCTCTTGACATCAACATTATTTAGGATGTGTCCATCCTAAATTTGGCAATCTTTAGCATTTTGTCATATTGGCATTGTCAAAACCATGACAGCCTGGCATCTTGATATCATCAAACCTAACATCTTGACATTAAGACACTTGGGATCTAGACACACTTGGAAAACACTTAGCACTTGTCTTTGGATTTTTCATCATGTTACTAGTTTTTCAGCGAGATTTCAACAACATGATTTAAAGAAGCAGCGACGTATCATGACACTCATGTTACTAGTTTCTCAGTGATGTCCTAGCTACGGGATTTAGAAAAATGACTTATCATGATAATGGCTTTATTTTTTCCTTTTGGAAATCATGCTGCTAGTTTCTCAAGAATGTCCTAGAAATAGGATTTAGAGAAGCAATGATGTTTCATGACTTGTATTTGTTGACTTTATTTGTCTTTTTCTATTTGCAGTTGGTTATGACAAAATGACTGGGGAAATTGTTCTTTTGGTATGAGTCATTATCATCCTTGTCACTGACTTCTTGTCTTATGTGACGGTACGACCTTGCAGACCTTGCTTTATGTCATATCATGGTGTTTGTTGGCCATCACAACAATCTGCCTAGTGATGATTAAGAGTAGTAAATATAAAAGTCTGACATATGGTAAATTTTTGAAGGATTTGGTCTAGGAACTAACATGCATCTCCTTCTGTCTTGTCATCTTCTCTTGTCCATCTCTCGATGATATCCTATGAAATACAAAACCATAGGTGCATACATAATCACATAGACATTATATTAGGTCTGTATATACATCATCCATAGGATTAAATCATTCACATTTCACATACATATTGCATTATACATAGTCATGCATTAACATAAGCATAAACATGGCATTGATTTAAATAAATACAATATCATATCATCATCATTCATGGCACAACATCAACACAACATATAATTAAGCATTGCATTATCAAGGCATCACATCATAAGTAACCATCATAGGACATACAGACAAGACATAAATAATACCATCATCCATCATAAATGCATAAATCCACATAGGCACCACATTACATACATCATAATGCAAAAATTAAATAATATCAAATAAAACACATGTAGGCCACATCAAAACTGCATCATATAGCATCATCTCAAAATATATAATGTCACACGATAGATTCATGAGATATCCAAAAAATAGAGCACACAAGCGCGATAGTCAATACATGAATGTAGTAAGCATGGCCCTATGAAATGCTCTCCTCATCCCCTCATGGTGAAAAGTGTGGTCACTAAGGAATTGTGCCCAACACTGAGGTAATAGGTGAAAAATAGCAACCTCTGTCTGTGAAACCAGTGGAACTAACACTGATGGCATCATCTCCACGGTAACATGCATCTGTGATGGTACGATGACCTGACTCTATGAAGCTGAATGATTTGGCACTGGAGGTAGACCAGGTGTTGATCTATGGTCTGAAATTGATGAACCATGTTACTATTCTGACCTGTGACTAGAAGAACTCCTATGATGAGACCTTTGACTCGAGGTAGGTCCTAAAGAAGTTGAGCCCCCTGCATTGCCCAAACTGCCACTGCCACTCCATGACCTGCTACTACCGCTTGTCCTCATTTGTGTCCTATTCAAGGTGGGATCTCTCATCTCAGTTGGTACGGCTTGCTCTTATAAATCCCTGTATCACCCAAGCCGTACACTGACCCTAGAAAAATCTCATGCCAGATCTGCTAATGGTCTTGTACATAGTCATGAAAACTCTGTACACCACTGCACTGCCTCCTACTAGTGGATCACTGCCTGATCATGCTCTACCCACGCCACCTCTAGCTCTAACTGCAGTGCTCTAACCTATGTGAAACTCTCATCTAGTCTCCTCTGTACGTCTACCACCCTCTAGTCTCTCATGGCATCATGGGGTAATGTTAAGCTAGTTGCTATATCCTCATCTCCCTCCACCATCGTCCATCTTAGGAGCCTCTCGGCCTCATCCATAGCATCATCATCATCTCTATCATCATCCTCCTCTACAACCTCCTCTCCATTGACTCCCTCATCCTGGGGTATATTAACCTGCACCTCAGCCTCCTATCAAGCCACCTACTCTCCAATCTCCTCCTCGTGCTCCTATCTCTCCTCCTCTCTGACCTCCTCCTCAGCCACATGCTTGTGACCTATATCCTCCTTCTCCTACCAAGGCCCCTCCTCCTCCTCTCTCTCCTCCTCCTCACCTGCCTTTGGGATGGAATCAAATGCCCCTCTCATTGCATGCTGTCTCACCCTCCTGCCATGCCTCCCACCATCTCTCCTCCATCTCCGGCCATCCCCTCGATCATCCCCATCATCTTTGTCATCTCCACCCCTGCCTCCATCCCTACCTCCATCTCTACCTCTACCTCTACCTCTATCACCATCTCTGCCTTTGACTTTTCCTCTCTCACCATCTATGCCTCTACCTCTGTTTCCATCTCCGCCCCCTCATCTAACTCATGCCACACGGGATATCACCAATCTCCTATCAATCAACGCTGGTCCATATGGATCTATCAACGACACTAGTCGACATGCCTACCACCACAAGTCATAATCCACAATCGTCCCTAGATCTATGATCCCTCCCCTCCATCCCCACTATTGTGTCACTAGACCATCAATCTACTGCTTCAAAAAAAGTATGGGAATAGGAAGACCCCAAGCTCCCTCCCTCGAGGATCTGGCATACTCAGTTGTGCCTATAGGTACACCCTGCTACTCTCCAAACTATCTTAGGACACGCTATGGCAGATACATCTCTAGGATGAGCTGACTATGCACTATCCTCTCAATCAGATAGTGATACTGTCAGCAAAAACTAAGATGGTCATCCTTGTGATCCCACTGCTCAGTCTCTATAGAGCCTCCAAATGAATGTAATCATGGTGACAATCTGATGGCGCCACAAACATGTCTCTCCAATCCTTGTCTGTTGTAAGACACCGACATAGTAATAAGCATAAGGCATACCCCTTGTGAGTTGTGGTCTCTGGATGGGAGGATGAAATATAGTTGCATGCTCCTAGGCCCATATCATTAGAAGTGTCGTGCCACACCCAATGGTCTGTCCCCTCCTCTAAGCCACCTCGTGAAGCTGATGGTAGAGAATACCTAACAAATAAGGCCCCCAGGCATAAAATGTCTGGTCTCACCTCATGCCCACTAGCACATCACTCCAACTAGTGGGAAACCGGGCATAATGCTCCGCCATAAACTCCTAGTGGATCTTATATCTCTCGATGTTGAGTCCTACACCTTGATCATGATAGTAGGTCGTGAAGGTCTAATAGCCATGCTGAGGGTCATAGATGATCCTCTCTCCTCAAATCACAAAATGAAGGATACAGTAGACATCCTCCAATGTCACGGTAGCCTCTTCAGTTGGTAGATGGAATGAGCATGTCTTTGAATGTTATCTCTCACATAAAGTAGTCAATAGTCCCGTATTTGCCCAAATAATGAGCATATAGGAAACATAATATAGACCTAGCTACATCAACCATCACTACTGAATTTGATAGCATTTTTCAATGACCATTCATCGGTAGTTCGACAAATCTTTGTTGGACAAGCAACAAAATGGTAAAAATATTTTTGTTGCTATATTTTGTCGAGAGGATGACGATGAATTAAACTTCAAAATAACGGCGATCAATTGCTAGTCATCTCCATAGTGAAATGGCTCAGACTTTCATCGGAATATCGACAAAAACTTCATGTATCCACCAACAAATTACACCAAAAGTTCGTCGCCAGTTCAACAAAATGGGCAAGGAGTAGAGTGGAGATAACACCAGACGTTCGTCACCATTTCGACGAAATGGGAAAGGAGTAGCATCAAAAGAACACCAAATTTTCATCAAACTTGCAGTGAAATAGGAAAGTAGTGTCAAAACAACACTAGGAGTTCGTCAAAATGGTGACGAAAAGAACAAGTAGTAGCATCAGAAAAACACCAAAAGTTTGTCGAAAGTGCGACGAAATGGGAAAGTAGTAGCATCGAAACAACACCAAAAGTTTGTCGAAATGGTGATGAAATGGGCAAGGAATTACGACGAAACCTTCATCGCAGCTATAGAAACTTTGTCAAACCTTTTCGTTGATTCCTCGGTGTGTTTCGTCAAAATTGCGATGAAGCATCAATTTTTTTTTTTTAAATTGTGGAAATGTACCATTATAGAGACTAACGACTGATCATACATACACACTGCATATTGGTTTGATGCTTCAAATGATGCATTTCTTATATTGAAAAGTGCATTACCTTATTGAGCTTCTCTTTGTTTCAAGAATATTTTAATATTCTCTACTTAGCAGGGCCAACAACGTGATGGTGGAAGCTCATTTGGCCCCTCCCCCCCCTCACATCACTCTCAATTCCCCATACCCAATCATATAACATTAATCATTCATTCATCCATTAATAACATATAACATTCATTCATTCATCCATTAATAATATCTAACATTCATTCATCCATTAATAACATATAACATTCATTCATTAACATATAATATCTATTCTTTTAGTTTTACATATTATCAAAAAATATGGTTGTCACAATATGATTACAACTCACTTTTTTTTCTTTCTTTAAAGCTACATAAAGTCAAGAGGAGCATCATTTTCTAAATCAATATATGCCCCTTTAGTTATTGTTCTAATTATCTCTTTGCTCACATCTTAATGTTCGCAGAGTCTTCTACTCATGACGCCGATGCCACTACATAAGGATCTAATGCAATAAGAAAGAAATGTTAAACTCCATATGTTTTATTATTATTGTTACAAGTATTTCATTAATTGAAAGAACATTAGGAGTGGTTCACTTTACCTGATGTAATATCCTACATCATGTTCCTGAACTTTTGTTATAGACTCATGTTCAACATGTTGAACACCCTCTAAATCCTGATATGTAGTTGAAACACGAAAGGTTACATTAATTAATACACCAATTGAAATTAAATATTTTTAGGAGAACATGAGGGTGGTCCTCTTTACTTGATGGGGCCACATCATATTCCTGATCTTCTCAAGCCTGATCATGCTCAACATGTTGATCACACTCTACATGCTCTAAAATTGAAACACAAAAGGTTATATTAATTAATACACCAATTGAAATTAAATATGTTTAAGAGAACATTAGGGTTGTCCTCTTTACCTAATGGGAACACATCATATTCTTGATCTTCTCAAGCTTGATCATGCTCAACACGTTGATCACTTCACGCGGCTCCAAAGTTGAAACACGAAAGGTTACATTAATTAATACACCAATTGAAATTAAATATGTTTAAGAGAACATTAGGGTGGTCCTCTTTACCTGATGGGGCCACATCATGTTCCTGATCTTCTCTAGCCTGATCATGCTCAACACGTTGATCATGCTCTACATGCTCTAGTACTGTGTGGATGCACACCATGACCTTCATCTGTAGGTTGTGCTCCACCCTCACCAGACTACATTCTAATGTCATGTGTAGCATTATCATTGCTTGAATGTTTAAAACAAATAGGCATGTAATTACTTTATGGTGGAAATTAATATTGAATAGATTGCACAAGTATTCAATTTTAACTAAACTTTATTGAGTTTATTTACCTATTTTTTGGATGCAATGGAAGGTTGTGTTTTCCCAGTCAAGACTCTTAGGTGTTCAGCCATGACTCCATAGCCTTGCTGGAAGGAAATCTATAGGTCCTCTTCTATGGGAACTCTATTGAATTCAGAGCCCTACATTTTTGCATAAGATCATGAATTTTGTTTCTATGGTGTGATAAAACCAAAATTGTTTTCAATTTATTATAATTTGGATGCAATATTTCATTTATTGATACTTACAATTCGTGCGGCTAATTTCATATAACCACTAGAGCCAAGTTTGTGTTGCTCGTGTTTTTCTAGTCTTGCCTTTGTTGCCTTCGATGTGTCA
>VDFB02358134.1:35124356-35302601 GCA_007258455.2 Sequoia sempervirens | reverse complement strand
CATGTGTGTGAGTACTTACCAACCATGAGTGTATTTTTTCACCTTTCAAGACTTCTCACCTAGCGAACAAGCAAGAGTACCATCGCCTCATAGTGAGTATGCATTTTTGGAAAAAAAAAAATAGGTCTGATCCACAACATGTTGGAAAAAAATTCAAAGCTTGATACACCTTTTTTCTGCTCATTTGTACTAATATTTCTTCTAGCATATTGTTATTGCATGATTGTGTATCATGTTTTGGAGTAAATCATTCACCTAGTGTCTGTCCTTTTGTGCTTATGTCAGTTTTACTTAGGATCTTGGATCCTAGGGGCTTGACCTATTGGATGTTGTGGATATGGCTACTGATATGTGGTTGTCATTGATGTCAACACTATTAGCATTTGGTGTATCAATTGTTGTTTATGTCAAGGATATTGAGAAAATTGTAAAAGAAAGTGTTTTGTGTTCCTAGTGGAACTGTGCAAGTCAAGAAGGCGTTTTGTTTTGTACATTGAATATTATCTAGTGTGGATTAAAGGATTTAATGTTGAATTTTTCTAGATCATCTGTGAAAAGTTTCAAAGGTCTGCATGAAGTTTTGAGTATGTTGTGTTCTAATAGTGTTTTGCGGGTCTTTGTCAGTTTTTCTGAATGAAGTTTGTGTAATTATTGATATTTGAAGAGTTTTGGATGCCTCTCTATTGTTTCCTAGTGTTATATGGTGTCTTTAGATCATTCTCAATCCTTGTGGTGTGTCCACATTATTTACAGAGTTCATGGTTGAAGATATTTTGTGCACATGTTCAGTTTCTCTTGTTCCTGGCGAACATGTTGGTGATAGCATGTTGTGGATCTTTGGGGTAAAATTAATTTGAGTCTTCTCTCATTAGATATGTTAATTTGGGTCTCCACTATGTTGTGACCAACCTTGCTGGATTCACATTAAAATTTTATTTGTTGACTTGGGCCGACATTGAAAATATATTTTATTTTCCCAGCTGACTAAGTTGAATTCAAATCCCATGCAACAGGTATATAACGATGACTAGTTCATTGTTGAAGGTGTTTCTTTATGTGCTCTTATGCATACATGTGTGAATACCATTTGATTGCAAAGTAGTGTGTGAAGAAGATTGTACGAAGTGCAAAGAAGTATTGAGCTTAATTGGAACTGTAATCAGGATTAGTATCATGCCCACATTTTACACACTAAACAACCTAACAAATGTGCAATGACTTTACTAAATTTGTAGATAATTTTCTTTTTTTAAAACTTAAAAGATGAAACAATACAATTCACCACTTATAGTTATAGTCAATGATCATACTAGTTAAAAGGTAGAAATGATTCACTATTTTTAGTGACAGAGTCTACTTACTTTGGGTTGACTTAGCATACCTCTTACATTCCATCATGTCAAAATTTCCTCGCTCGCAACACCTGCAGCTTAAGGTCTACATGTCTTGGCACACATATAAGATCACTGGTAGTTAGCACAAGATCATCAAGATAATCTCTACAAATCAAACGATAGATTACCATATTAGGAGAAAATAACAAATCCCAACAAGACTCTGAAGAACAATCCTAGGGGCCCAACCTAATGCCTTGGGGGCTCATCGCTTGATGGCCTTACCTATGTATATATTTCGCAGAGGCACCATAGTTCGACCACTTGAGCTGCTCCAACTCATTGACTGACCAACCAAGGGTTCACTCACGAGATTTTCAAGGAGGAATCTACCCCAACACAAAAGTAACACAATACCACTAATACATGCTAAACTCAATCCTCTATTCATAAGCATCATGTGACTCATAAAAAAATACATACTAGAGGAGTGGGTATGCAACCCTTTCTAGGGTCCATCACCCTAGACACTTTCTTAGGTGGCTGCCACACACTTAGGTGAAGCCAAAGACTGACGAACTAGGTAAGCATATTCTTGCAAAAATAAAATAAAAATAAAATAAAAATAAATAAATAAATATAGCCTACTCAAATATTTATTCATACTTGCACAAGAAAGGTCACAAGGCATAACAACATTGCCTTTTAGATAGATAGCTCATGATAAAACATATACTTATATTTATTATAGCTATCCACCATGAAAGAAAATAATGATTTCACATCATTCTTTTATTTGCATATGACAATTGTTATGAATTTTATTAGCTTTTTCTTTTATAGCTTTTTCTTTTATCTTTCTATTTAGGATACATCATTAGGATACATCTTATTAGGATACATCTTATTAGGATACATCTTAAAGCTTTTTCTTTTATCTTTCTATAAAATTCTACTGTTACCTAATATTCATCATACATTTAATCTTATTTTAAAATAAGATATATCTCTTTATAAGGGAAATGAGGGGTATATTCCCCTTTCCTTAATTTAAGGAATGTATTTAAAATAAGATGTATCTCTTTATAAGGGATATGAGGGGTATATTCCCCTTTCCTTAATTTAAGGAATGTATCTCTCTAAATACGAGACTAGACCTAAATCAAAGTCTTATCAAGGATAAAGTGACTTCTAAAAGGAAGAAAGAATTCCATCGCCCATTCACATAGCATCATTCGTTAAAAACATAGTTTCTTATTTTTATTTTTATTATTATTATTTTTTCCTTTCAATAAGTCTCATTTTAAATTTGTGAATTGTTTTCTCTATCCTTTCACTTGATTCTTGACATATTCCCTTTTTAACATTCCATATTCTTAGAGTGACTTAAGATAAAGCATGTAATTTTTTCTAAAACATGTTTTCAAAGGGATGCCCTAACCCTATAGTATTTATTTCTTAGTTTTTTTCATTTCCTGTTCTCTTTATGCTGGGAGCTACATAGAAAACAACTTCATTACTATTCATTTTATTATATTTTCTTGTAGTGATGCTGGTTGTGGAGAGCCAGAAACAATGTTTTACTTTTGTTTACAGCATGAATATTTTTATGTTTAAAATGAATTGATGTTTCAAAATGTATATATTTTTCTTCTATGAAATATTGGAGGGAGTTGCCTAAAAGAAATGTGATCTCTCTAGAACTGTTTTACATGGTGCCTCAAGGAAATTAGAATTTTCATAGTATATATGATAAAATGCAGCAAGAAAATGTGGTTATTTGGAGTGAAATGAAAGTGCATGCTAGTAGGATTACTCTTTTTCATAACATTCATTTAAATGCAGCAGCCACAGGCGAACCCCCACAATGCAGTGATACGAGATCATAAAAGCCAGGGTATTTTACATATTTAAGACATTAACTTGATGTTGTTATATGCTTAACTACATGGAGTGAAGGATGTCATAATGTTAAAACCTAAATGTGCTCATTATTAAGATCTTGATAGTAATTTTTTAATTTTAAATAACATACTCAAAAACCATCGTAGAACCTTATCATCACCCTGAATAAAGTAATGAAAACAAGAAAAGCTTACCTCAAAGCAAGCTGCAGACATGCACTTCTCATGTGATACCTTTGTAAATGGCATTGAAAAATTCCATAATAAAATTTCATAGAACATGAACCTGTAATTTTGCTAGCTTGTAATGTTGGTCTTGTGCATTCAAACAGGGAGTTTGATATATGAAGTTCCAGGAGCAGAAAATTTGATAATTAATTTTTTCTAGTGCAAAGCATGTTAACTGTAGAAACTAGAGAAAGAGTACCAGCCTTCGCAAAAGTCGATTCTCGTCAGTATAAGTTATGTGATTTTGGAACTTTCAAGAAAATGCAAATTGACAGGTGGAAAGCCAGGTTGCACTACAATTCTAGTAGCCTCCTTTCTTGGTGGATGCATATGAAAAATGTGGAAGAAAGGACAAGGCACATGTACTATTGACAGAATGCCTCTAGCGAAGAATAGAGAAGGCATGTGTACGGCCTTTATCGCCACATACTTGGACCTCCTTGCAATTGAAACAAACTGAAATAGATAAATAGGGATGTGGTAGCCTTTTCAAAGAAACTAAAGCAATAAATAGAACAGATATTGTGCCACCCATTGTAATATACGAGGAGAGGTTATTATGGCACCATTAATAAGGTAAAATAAAATGGCTTCATCATAATAATGTCTAGGAGAAAAAGATGCACCATTCATATTTTAGTGGCTCCTTACTAACTGTTTTAAGTCAAAAGTGCAGTCATATTCAGGAAATTCAAATTGTATTAGTTTAACCATATATATATTATTTTTTAACTCACAAGTTTTAGACAACTATACAATAGAAGATTCTTCATAATAAATGAATTCCACATTTTTCCATAATAGTTGAATATACAATTTACGATCATATTAATATTATTTAATGACGGTTACAACTACCTAGTTAGATATTAGGAGAAAGTATGTTCACATAAATTTTAACAAACTTAATTCTTTCAAAATACCTTGATAAAAACAATTGAATTT
This sequence comes from Sequoia sempervirens, assembly GCA_007258455.2. NCBI lineage: Eukaryota > Viridiplantae > Streptophyta > Pinopsida > Cupressales > Cupressaceae > Sequoia > Sequoia sempervirens. The sequence continues at coordinate 35,298,190 of VDFB02358134.1, read as the reverse complement.
TTCATTATATAGTAAATTAAAAGCCTTATTCAAAATCTAAAGACCTATGTGCATTAATAAATTGAAACTCCATACTGTTTAGCTAAGTCTAAACTCTATGAGTGTCATATATATATAGTATAATAATATAATTTAAAGTACTCTTATGAAATATTTTAACATTAAATTAAAAGAAATCATCTTATTAGGTTTAAATACTTAACTTTTATTAATTTGGCATCAAAATTCTATTAAATATATAAATCAAATTTTATTGTAAGACTTCTACAATATATTCAGATATAATAATAGTTGAGAATGGAAACTACATATTCATACGTCAAATGCAACGTATGCTATTCAACATGACTTGTACCATTATATAGTTTTCAAACATTGATATATATATGCCAACCAATAGCTTACTATATTGTAATTGGATATTGTATGCATATTATAAAATACTATCACAATGATTTGGATTATAGTTGAATAAATAAATATGAAGAACATAATTTTATTTTTATGAAGCAAAACAAGGTAATATTATTACTTACCTTATCCATACGAAGCTTGATCCAGCCCTCTTGTTTCCCTTATGCTAAGTCTTAAATTATACTCATGTCCTCAAGGAAACCTCCTAGAGTTTTGACTATACCATCAACTCTCCAATCTTCCTCTTATGAACACTCAAAGATTACCTTTCAATTATCAAGATTATTGCTTGAAAGAAAAGGAGGACTTGGTAGCATTCTCCTGTGCACTCAATCACAATCATTAGTATATCATAGTTACATAGTTGAAGCAAAATAAACTTAATCATATTCCACATGCCATTTACAACATTAAATAAAATCTAGGGTCAATAGTAAGTAACCTTTAATGGTACATGCCAAGTCATGAGAGGGTATATGAAATGGTAAAAGTATGCCTTTCACTGTTTATATCTATTGACTAAATATCACAAATTTATGCTCACCATTATAACATCACTATTGTAAACAAGATGGTAGGTTAAGAAGAGTAGTTTTCTCTTAATAAGTAATTATACATATTAACTACCACTAATTGTATTACATATGCATATGAAAGAGAGATGTGTAGCATAAGAAATTCTTCAGGGACTAGAATTCTTTAACCTTTTTCATGAGAAGAATGTTTAGCTATCACAATCAAATCATTACTAAATGCATCAACTTAATTATCGCTTAATAAATATCCCCTTGATATAGTTAAAGTATTTTCTACTATTGAAAAAAAAGGGTGGGCCTTACACTTAGAGAAGAAGCTATTTTCCTAGTTCACAAATCTTGGATGGTTTAAATCCAAACCCTATTGTTGGACAGTGAGTACTCTTTTGTAATTGAGTAGTGAGCTCTAGGTAGTGTGCCTTAATGGATGTGCATTCCCTTTATTATTTATTTTATATTTCTAGCAGAGTATAATCCTGTGGACTAACATCCACCCTGGTTTTTCCCCAACAGGGTGTCCACACAAAAAATTTGTGCTATTTGTCTCTCTAATATGTGCATTGTTTATGGTTAATTGCTTATTGATCAGATCTAAGACTAAGTTAAGATTAAGAATAAAATATATAGTTTATGTTACAACTAATTCACCCCCCTCTTAGTTGTGTGTCCTTGTTTTTCCAACATGACCACCTCCTTCATTCTTGTTATCCTAGACCATTCACATTGGTACTATTGGACCCCTCTTGAATTTCTACTTTAGTGTGAGTTTCAAATAGGTTCATCCTCTAACTAAAGTTGGGGCTAAATGTGGATACCAAAAAAGTATTCCTTTTTCCTTGCTCGATTTGGGAATAATTAATGATAAATTGGACTTAACATCCCCTTGATTTAGTGTAGTGAGGTGTTTTTCACATCCACACTAGGTCTTGGGCTCGTTTTAAGCTAAATTAACTTAACTTTTCACTCATTCAATGTTGTAAAATGCATTTAATGACATTCTCAGATTAATCTAGAAGGCTTGTAAATTAAACTCAGTTTTAATGTAGTTGTGTAATGTGTTTTACACATTCACATTGGATGTTGTACCTTTCTAGGCAATGTGGACCTCATTTTATTGTTGTAGAGTGTATTGAATAACACTTTCACATTGAACATTGTGTTCTTAGCCCTAATAACCCTTTATATCATCATTAATTTGCCCCTCTAACCCCATATTGTGCATCCTGAGGCTTATTTTGATCAAATACCCATTAAAATCAACATAAAAACTAAAATTCTTCATTCCTTGACATCCCAACTGGAAAAGAGCACCTGTGGTCCCCATTCGCCACTTTGGACGAATGAATCCCATCCTGGTTTCCATCAATGCCAAAGAGGGAGATTGTTAGTTGTTTTGGATATGGTTGTTGATATGTGGTTGTCATTGATGTCAACACTATTAGCATTTGGTGTATCAATTGTTGTATATGTCGAGGATGTTGAGAAAATTGTAAAAGAAAGTGTTTTGTTCCTAGTGGAACTGTGCAGGTCATGAAGGTGTTGTATTTTGTATGTTGAATATTGGCTAATGTGGATTAAAGGATTTAATTTTGAATGTTTCTAGATCATCTATTGGAAGTTTCAAAGGTTCGTGTGAAGTTTTGAGTATGCTATTTTCTAACAGTGTTTTGCTAGTCTCTGTCAATGTTTCTGAATGATGTTTGTGTAATTATTGATATTTGAAGAGTTTTAGTTTCCTCTCTATTGTTTCTTGGTTTTATATGATGTCTCTATACCATTCTCAATCTTTTTGGTGTGTCCACATTATTCAGAGAGTTTGTGGTTGAAGATATTTTGTGTGCATGTTCGGTTTCTCTTGTTCCTTGCTCACATGTTGGTGATAGCGTGTTGTGGAACTTCGAGGTGAAATTAATTTGAGTCTTCTCACATTGGAGATGTTAATTTGGGTATCCACTATGTTGTGGCTGACCTTGGTGGATTCACATTAAAATTTTATTTGTTGATTTGGGCCAACATTGAAAATAATTGAAAATATGTTTTATTTTCCTGGCCAATTAAGTTGAATTGAAATCCTGTGCAACAAATATATAAGGATGACTAGTTCATTGTTGAAGATGCTTCTTTGTGTGCTCCTATGTGTACCTATGTGAATATCATTTGATTGCAAAGCAGTGTGTGAAGAAGATTGTGTGAAGTGCAAAGAAGTGTTGAGCTTAATTGGAACTATAATCAGGCTTAGAGAAGAAGCTATTTTCTCAATTCACAAATTTCTGATGGTTTTAATACAAACCCTATTGTTGGAAAATGATTCCTCTTTTTTAATTGAGCATTGAACTCGAGGAAGTGTGCCTGAATGCATGTGCATTCCCTTTATTATTTCTTTTATACTTTTAGCAAAGTATAATATTGTGGACTAACATCCACCATGGTTTTTCCCCAATAGGGTTTCCACACAAAAAATTCATGTTTTATTTGTCTCTCTGATGTGTTGATTGTTTATGGTTAATTTTTTATTGATCATATCTGAGACTAAGATAAGATTAAGAAGAAAAAATTTAGTTTCTATTAGAACTGATTCACCCCCCCTCTTAGTTATGTGTCCTTGTTTTTCCAACAATTTGTATCAGAGCAGGTTCCTCTGAAGAAAGTCTTATATCTTGAGGTGTCCGAGATGGCAACAACATTGAAGGACAGTCCTAGATTTGATGGCTCTAACTATTTACTATGGAAAGTTAGGATGCAATGCCACTTAATGTGTATTAGTCATGCTATCTAGAAGATTACTAAAAATCAATATGTTATTCCTTAGAATGGTCCTTCTTCATCTGATGAGAACAAAGACATTGAAATCAGTGTAAAGGATATTGAAGCTTTGGTGAGTTCCTTAACAGATCCAGAGATGGCTAATATGTTAGGTTTGAATACAGCTCATGAAATGTGGATGAAACTGGAAAATTTGTATGAAGGAGATGCACAGGAGAAGATGGCTAGGCTACAAAGCTTGAAAGGAAAGTATGAGAATCTGAAGATGGTTGAAGATGAAAATATCACTTCTTTTATGCAAAGAGTAAATGAGATAGTGATGGGTATTACATGTGACGATGGTTTTGTGGATGAGGATTAAATTGTGGTTAAAGTACTTAGATCCTTTCCTCCCTCCTACAAAATGAAGGTTCATGCTATTGAAGAGTTTAGATCAATAAACAAGCTGACAAGAGATATGCTGATAGGGAAACTTTTTTCTTTTGAGATAAGTGAGTTTGGTGAATCCACACCAAAGACTGAATCAACATTCAAGGCTACTGTGTCTGGAAGCAACAAATTGAGATATAGTCCAGGAGAGAGTTCTAGGAAGGCATCCAAGTATGATGAAGAACTAAGACAACTCAAAGATAAAGAAAGAGAAGTAGAAGAACTAGAAGCAATGACTGCAAATCAAGAAGGAAGAGGAAAAGGTAAGTATGAAGATGTATTACCTATTAAATGTTTTTCTTGTAGTAAAATAGGTCATTTTTCCTCTAGATGTTCTAAAAGAGTTCCTATATCTAAACCTAAGAAGTCTATATTCTTGAAGAGATGCTACTTTTTTGAAGAAGCAATGATTGATGAAGAATTTGATAAAGATAATGGAAAAGAAGATGATTGGAATTTCATAGCTACCATTGAAAATAATCTAGTGGCTACTAAATCTACTAAAGATGAAAAAGATCTTATAGCTCAAGTTGAAGGAAAAGATGAGTGGGTAATTGATAGTGGATTCTCACTTCATATGACTAGTGATAAAATAAAATTTGTGAGTCTGGAATAGTATGATGGTGGAGTTGTAAGATTTGGAGATAATAATGCTAGTGTGATTTGTGGCAGAGGATCCATTTTCCTTGGTGGTAAGGATAAAAATGATGATGTCCTATATGTTGAAGGGCTTAAGCACAGCTTGTTGAGTGTTCAAAAAATGGTTCATAAGGGATATGATCTATAGTTCAAAGATAGAAGATGTAAGATATGTGGAAGTTCCAAAAACCTAATTGCAATAGGAAAACAAACACAAGGTAACATTTTTCATTTGAATACTGCTAGTGGAAGTTGTTTGATTGCTAAAGTAGATGAAAGTTGGCTGTGGCATACGAGATTGTGTCATGTAAATTTTGAAAAAATTATCAAGATAAGTTTTTCCCAAGTAATAAGAGATCTTCCTAGATTAGTAAAGCCTACTAACACAATCTGCAAGGAATGTTAGATGGGGAAACAAACTAGAGTCTCCTTCTGGAGCAAACATTTTCATCCAAATAATTTGTTGGAGTTGCTACATACTAACCTTTGTGGTCCCTCCAGAGTTAGAAGTATTCATGGAGAAAGGTATTTTATGTTGGTTATTGATGATTAGTCTAGAATGATTTGGGTTTCTTTCTTAAGAGAAAAATGTGAAGCATTTGAAAAGTTCAAAAGTTTCAAGGATATGGTTGAAAATGAGAAAGGTCTAAAAATCAAGCACCTAAGATCTGACAGAGCTGGTGAGTTCATTTCTAAGGAATTCAATTCTTATTGTGAAGAGAATGGAATTAAAATACAATTATCTGCTCCTTGAACCCCTCAATAGATTGGAGTTGCATAGAGAAAGAATAGAACAATTTTGGATGCTGCCAAAACCATGATGATGGAAGCAAATGTGTCTTAAATGTATTAGAGTGAAGCAGTAAGTACTGTTGTGTATACCTTGAACTGAGTGAATGTGAATGGAAATTTTGGTAAGACCCTTATGAGTTATGTTCTAGTCACAAGCCTATTATTAAGTATTTCAAGATCTTTGGAAGTAGGTGTTATATCAAGAGAGATGATGATATAGGAAAATTTGATGCTAGAAGCGATGAAGGGATTTTCCTAGGTTACTCTACTAAGAGCAAGGCATACCGGTGCTATAAAAAAATATTGAGAAAGATGGTTGAAAGTGCAAATGTTAGAGTTGATGAGGACTCTATCAAGTCATCTAGACCATGCAACTATGATTTAGATGAAGATGACACAAGTCAAGCAAGAAGCACTTAGACATCGAATCTACTTCAGATTATTCCATATGTTTCGGTGAAGCAACCTCAATTTATTCCAATAAATCAAGTTAGTCAGGAAGCTTAGACAAGTGCAGAGGTGTAGACAAGTGGAAGTGTAGAATAAAGATCTCAAGAATCAAAAGATCAAGGATGTCCCAAAAATCCAAGGTATGTAAAGTTGAATCAATCTGAAAATTAAATCATAGGAGATACAAGTAAATGAGTGCAAACTAGAAGAAAAATTATAGAAGAATGCTGTCTGATATCCAAGGTTGAACCAAAGAGTGTCAGTGAAGCCTGTCAAGATGAACATTGGCTAGAAGCTATGAAGGAGAAGCTGACAGAGATTGAAAAGAATGATACATGGCTACTAGTTCCCAGGCCTAAAGACAAAAATGTGATTGGTACCAAATAGGTATTCAGAAACAAGTTGAATGAAGAAGGTGAAGTGTTCCAGAATAAAGCAAAACTGGTATGCAAAGGCTATTCTTAGATGGAAGGTATAGATTTTGAAGAAACCTTTTCCCTTGTAGCGAGAATTGAAGCTGTGAGATTATTTCTAGCTTATGCTACATACAAAGACAATAAAGTCTATCAGATTGATGCCAAATTAGCATTTCTGAATGGAGAACTAGAAGAAGAAGTGTACATTGAACAACCAAATGGATTTCAATTGATAGATAAAGGAGATATGGTTTGTAGACTAAAGAAATCACTATATGGAGCTAAACAAGCCCCCAAAGTATGGTATGCTAGATTGGAGAAATATCTACTGAAGCTTGGATTCACAAAAGGTATTGCTAATAGAAAATTATATTTCAAATTAGATCATGACAAGGAGTTGGTTATAGAAGTTTTTGTTGATGATATCATTTTTGGAGGAGGTGATAATCTATGCATGAAGTTTGTTGACAAAATGAAGAGTGACTTTTAGATGAGCATGATTGATGAGATGAAGTTCTTTCTAGGATTGGAAATTACTCAATTGGACCAAGGTATTTTTATATCTTAGTCCAAATATGTGAAAGAGCTAATGAAGAAGTTTGGAATGGAATACTTTGAACCTATCAGTACTCCCATGGTGATTGGATGTAAGCTTACAAAAGATGATGATTCTCCCAAAACAAATCAAACCTGGTATAGTTCAATGATTGGTGGATTTCTCTACTTGAATCAGACTAGATTAGAAATTATGAATGTTGTATGTATGGTGGATAGATATCAAGTTGATCCAAAGGAATCACATGTGACTATTGTGAAGATAATTTTCAGATATCTGAAAGGAACAACTGACTTTGGACTTTGGTATCCAAAGGATGATGATCTTACTTTGTGTGCATACACTAATGTTGATTGGTCTGGTGATGTAGATGATAGGAAAAGTACTAGTGGTGGAGCCTTCTTTCGAGGGAAGAATTTGGTGTCTTGGTTGAGAAAAAAGCAGAATTCAATTTCTCTATCTACTGCTGAAGCATAATACATTATTGTTGCAAATAGCTATACTCAAGTGATATGGATGAAATAGATGCTAAAAGATATCAGGGTGGTATAAAATGAATCTATTTCCATATACTATGACAATTCAAGTGCAATAAATATCTCAAAAAATCTGGTACTACATTCTAAGACCAAACATATATCAATATAGTTTCATTTCTTGAGAGAGAAAGTGAATGAGAAAGAAGTCAAATTGGAGTATGTGCCTACCAAAGAATAGGTTGTAGATATATTTACTAAGCCATTGCTGAAGGATACTTTTGAGTATCTCAGAGGAATGCTAGGGGTAATCACCCCTCCTGATAAGAACTACATATGCATTTACTTCCATCAATCCAACAGCTTCATTGCTATATTCTGATCTCGATTGATGTTTTCATGGTTGCTACTCAAGGGTAGTAGTCAGATGTGCGGATATGTGGTTCATAGCATGTGTTGTGGAAAGGTCATGGTTACCTTTTCCAGTGATCTCAAAGGGGGAGAAGTATAGTATGAAAAAAATTTCTAAGGAGAGAATTCTTGTAGAGAATTACAAAAGAAGAAGTGAGTGTTGGGTTGATGGTGCATTTTTCATATCTTGTGTTGCCATCAATGCCAAAGAGGGATATTTTTGGATGTTGTGGATATATCTTCTAATATGTGGTTTCCATTAATGTCAAAACTATTAGCATGTGGTGTATCAATTGTTGTATATGTAGAGGATGTTGAGAAAATTGTAAAAGAAAGTGTTATGTGTTCCTAGTGGAATTGTGCAGGTCAAGAAGGAATTTTGTTCTATACATTGAATATTAGATAATGTAGATTAAATTATTTAATGTTGAATTTTTCTATATCATCTATCGGAAGTTTTAGAGGTCCACGTGAAGTTTTGAGTATGTTGTGTTTTGACAGTGTTTTGTTGGTCTTTGTCAATGTTTCTAAATAAATTTTGTGTAATTATTGATATTTGAAGAGTTGTGGATGCCTCTCTATTGTTTACTAGTTTTCTATGGTGTCTCTAGATCATTCTCAATCTTTTTGGTGTGTCCATATTATTCAGAGAGTTTGTGGTTGAACATATTTTGTGGGAATGTTCGGTTTCTCTTGTTCCTGGCTGACATGTTGGTGATAGCATGTTGTTGATCTTCGAGGTAAAATTAACAAGGTGAAATTAATTTGAGTCTTCTCACATTAGAGATGTTAATTTGGGTATCCACTATGTTGTGGCTGACCTTGGTGGATTCACATTAAAAGTTTATTTATTGAGTTGGACCGACATTGAAAATAATTGAAAATATTTTTTATTTTCCTAGCCGACTAAGTTGAATTGAAATCACATGCAACAAATATATAAGGATGACTAGTTCATTTTTGAAGGTTCTTCTTCATGTGCTCCTATGTGTACATGTGCAAATATCATTTGATTGCAGATCAATGTGTGAAGAAGATCAAGTGTGAAGTGCACAAAAGTGTTGAGCTTAATTGGAATTGTAATCAGGCTTAGAGAAGAAGCTATTTCTTAGTTCACAAATCTTGGATGGTTTTAATCCAAACCCTATTGTTGGACAATGATTCCTCTTTTGTAATTGAGTAGTGAGCTCTAGGCAGTGTTCCTAATGCATGTTCATTCCCTTTATTATTTCTTTTATACTTCCAACAGAGTATAATCTTGTGGAATAACATCCACCATGCTTTTTCCCAAACAAAATTTCCACACAAAAATATGTGTTATTTGTCTCTCTGATGTGTGGATTGTTTATGGTTAATTTCCTATTGATCAGATCTGAGACTAAGTTAAGATTAAGAAGAATTTTTTCAGTTTCTATTACAACTGATTCACCTGCCCTCTTAGTTGTGTGTCCTTGTTTTTCCAACATGACCACCTCCTTCATTCTTGTTATCCTAGACCATTCACATTGGTACTATTGGACCCCTCTTGAATGTCTACTTTAGTGTGAGTTTGAAGAAGGTTCATCCTCAAACTAAAGTGGGGGCTAAATGTGGATACTGAAAAAATTATTCCTTTTCCCTTGGTCGATTTAGGAATAATTAATGATAAATTAGACTTAACATCACCTTGATCTAGTGTTGTGAGGTGTTTTCCACATCCACACTAGGTCTTGGGCTCATTTTAAGCTAAATTAACTTAACTTTTCCCTAATTTAATGTTGTAAAATGTATTTAATGACATTCTCACATTAATCTAGAAGTTTTTTAAATTAAACTTGGTTTTAATCTAGTTGTGTAATGTGTTTTACACATTGGCATTGAATGTTCTACCTTTCTAGGCAATGTGGACCTCATTTTATTGTTGTAGAGTGTATTGAATGACATTTTCACATTGAATTTTGTGTCCTTCACCCTAATCACCCTTTATATCATCATTAATCAGCCCCTATGACCCCATATTGTGCATCTTGAGGCTTAATTTGATCAAAGACCTGATAAAATCAACATAAAAACTAAAATTATTCATTCCTTGACATCTCCACTGGAAAAAGAGCCCCTGTGGCCCCCATTTTCCACTTTGGATAAATGAATCGCATCCTGGTGGGACTAAGTCATCCAAATTGGCAAATGAGTCCCATTTGGCCCATTTTCAAGGTATAAGTGGGAAAAATTAGGTTTTCAATTTAATTTTCTTCAATGTCGGCCTTAGGGATCAAATTTATGTGCTTTTGAGTAGGATTTCCTATATAAACAATCTTTTAAACACCAATTCATAATTCAGTCATAATTCATTCATCATTCATTATCCATTTCAAGTCAACCAAGCTAGGGTTAGGTATTTTCAAGACTTCACAAGATCAATTGTAAGTTATTCAAGGTTAGATTCTTCATCCATTACTGTAGAAATTCAAAATCTATCACCATAGAAAGTTACTAATTGCATTATTTCATGATTAATTATCTTATTTCATTATTTTAGTTTAATTACATAAAATGGGTTTGATAGAGGCAAACCCCCATTCCCTAACATTCAACATTTATCTCTTTCTTTGTGTGATTGTAGATCTAGGTACCTTGGAGGCTTCAAAAATAATTCAAGAATAGGTTGCAATATTGTTGAAGCCATCTCCTTACTGGCTATGTCAAAATGTCCACCAAAAGTCACGTATAGTGCCAAATATCAGAGTTTCAAAATGGGACACCTGGAGAAATAGAAAGAGAAAACTGTGAGCTTCTATTTCCACTTTTGGGTTTTCAAAAAAGCTAAAGTAGACTCATACACCATCAATGGAATATTAGTCTCACTATACCTATATTTTAGAGATTTTTGTAGACTCAGATACCCATTTGGTTGAAATAGGCTCTGGTGTAGTTTTCTAGATCTAGAACTAATTCACTTAGAGTAGAGTATGAGTCCCGGTAGGTCAAAGTTTTAGGATCAACAACATTTCTAGTCTCCATTCCATCCTTCACAAGTTTCCAAGTGCACAATTTTAGTTTTATAATTTTTTTTTTGTTTCATGATCATTTCTAGGTCATTTAGTATATGTTTCCATATCGCTTTTTTTTTCAAACATCTTGCATTTTCCAAGTTTTTCATTAGTATTTAATCTTCTTTATCAATTTCCATCCTTAAAAACAATCTCCTTTGATAGATTTCAATCTCTTTTATATTTTAATTTGAAGGATTCGTTTTTGAGTGTGAACTTTGTGAAATCGGATTCCTTTTCCTTCATTCCCCCTTTTTAGTGTGGATAATGGAAGTTGCGCACTCTATTTCCACAGTCCACATTTTGGTGAAGATGACTTTCAAATTCATTCTTTTCTAATTTGGAGTCCATTATTATCCTAGAATTTGCTTGCATTAACTTTGCAATAGGGTTTGCATTGATTAATTTCCATTCTATGGTTTCAAAATTTTCATTAGTGAAAGTGCATATAGGTTGCATTTTTTCATCTCAAATCATTAAAAAAATGAAATTATGCATTTGCATCTTAGGTTTGAATCATACAACATAGGAAACTTAAAAATCAATCGAAATATATGAAAATTATGATAAAAATCCCCACTGGGACTCTTTCACCACCTTGGTCGAATTAGTGCACCCCTGAAACTTCCTTTTACAACACTAAAAACCTTGTTTTTGCACTTTTGTTTTCTACCATTAACTATTTGTATCATTTGGTAATGTTTTTGTTACATGCATTTCAATAGATCTAGCTTAAATTTTCTCATTTCATGCATTGCTCAATTTCAAAATTGCATTTACAACATTTAATCTTTCAGGTTGTTGCATAATGTAGTCAACAAATTACCTACTTTCACATCTACAAATTTCATTTAAACATTTTAATTTAGGTCATTGTCTTGCATTTTCTTTATTTTTTCATGATAGTATGTTTTCTTTCAAAAGATGTGGCTTTTATATGATTAAAAATGGATTGCATAAATACAACATCCCCTCTTATGAGTTAAATTTAGATTACAATAATAATGTCATTAAGAAACATGTTTAAACCATTGGAAAAATCCTTAATATTACATTTCCCACTGGTGAGGATACTTGTGTAGATAATCATAAAAATCGAACTTTTTCTTCTCCTAATACCTCTCCTATTAGTGATAAAGGTATCTCGGAGAAAGAAGATGCAAACATTGAGGGTCTTAATTATCCCTCTCCTCATTTCCCTTTGGAAGATATTGGAAACCAAGAAGATGAGATTATAGAAACATTTCTAAACATCACCTTACATAGTATCCATAGCCATGCCAATCAAAATTATCTTTATCCTAATATCCATCCTCGATGCAAAGATGATAGGTTGGTGTTAGAAGATATACGTATTAAGAATCATTAGAACCTTGACCCTCCCTTCCCTAATGCTCCTACTATTCAAGAATATCTATTCAGTAAGCATGAAAATAATAGTTTTCCTTCTCTTGATGTCTCCATTAATTGTTATGAAGCTTCTTTACCTGATGTAACCATGGATGGAAGCTCTCCTACTAGGGTAGATATTATGGCACAAGAGCATGTAACCTTTCAGAAAAATGGTGGTCAAATAGATCCCCCCCCTAATCTCTCCACCATCAATACACAAGAAAATCCAACCATTGAATACTCTGTTACTTGTGATGAAGTTATTTTGAAAGAACCAATCCTTGAATGTCAAGAGCATTTGATTTATCGTTCTCTTAAAATCTATCCTTGTAGGGAAGATATCATGATGCCACAAAAGGAAAGCATTAAAAATAATGGTATTATGCCCTTAGACATGAAGATGATGAAGTAGCATTGGACTCTCCTTGAATAAGGGATGTTAATATTATTCAACATCAACTCATCCTTTACCCATGTTCAAACAAAGTTCCAATTCAATATAAACTAGAACTTTTCCTTTACTCACCTAGGAATAATGTTTTTCTAGTAGTCAAGTCATAATACTGTTTATCATACATATAACACTAGCAACAATACACAACTGTAACAACCAACACCTACACCCTCACCTTTGCCTCCCATATTTTCTAGTGCCCATCATTTTCCTTTGCATAGTGGGAAATAGTATGATCTTGTTGAACAACTTAACAATACTCCTACAAAGATATCTCTATAGGACCTAATTTACAATTCACCTAATTATCACACTATGCTTCAAACTTCCTTGCAACAAATTCCTATCCCTTCTAACACCCAACCAAATGACATAGCAACCATCATTGAAGTAATAAATTATGACATTGTTTTCCACCCAAGTGAATTTTTCCCTTTGGAAGTGCAAAAATAAATTATGCTTTCATGATCATAGCTCAATAAAAAGGAATAGGGATAAAGTTAACCCTTGCTAACAATGGCTCCACCCTTAATGTGTGTTAGTGTAATCATTTTGGATAGGATTTGTATGGATAAATAAAAAATTTAACTAGATTATATCTATTAGGGGATTTGAAAATGTAGGAAAACAATTTCTTGGTGTGATCACTTTTCCTATTACAGTTGGTAAGGCCACATTGGGAACACTAATCCATGTTATGCCTCATGATCTTTCATATAATCTCCTTTTAGGCTGATCTTTGATTCATGCAATGAATGGAGTGCATTTCACTCTTCATTATAAAATAAATAGATCTACAACAACAAAGTGTACACATTCAAAGAATACCCTAACCCAAAAAGTTGTGTACACTTTGAGAAAAACAAGGATAATCCTTTAGAAACACCAACACCAACTACACAAGTGGAACCCATGGAATAGAAGAAAAAAGAAAAAAAATTGAAGTCACAAAGCTATTAGATGATAATACAAGATCGTACACAAAGACTTTGAAAAGGAAAGTGGAACAACAGTAATGTCAACACAAAACTTGGAAGACCCTTCAAAAGAATCAACCTCAACCACTTTAAAATCAAAACACAACACATTACACAATAACCTTTGATGAAGTTGATTATGAACAACCACTAGATTGAAAAGAATTAAAGAAGCTTTATGGAAAAGGTTATGAGTTTACTAAACAACTTGGCTATAGTGGCAAATGATGTGATGCTAGAAAACAAGGTATCTACAACCCTATAGATCCAAACATGAAAGAAATGACTCATGGTCTTCATTATTGTCATTTGATAAAAATAAGCATCCTTGGATTAACATCATCATCACAAAACATTCTTCTAAGCCGACTTTAATAGTAGTACATCATGAACTGATAGCCACTAATGGTCTTGATTGTTCTCCTTTGCCTAAAATGAAACAAACAAATAAATCTTCTCTTAATGTCAATGTCATCTTGCAAAAAAATAATCATTTGAAATTTACACCATCCTATAAAGGAGAGAACAAAATCTCACAATCTAAAGAGTCTTGCATAGATATGACATATTGTACCAAGAGAAATATTAGTCACATAACAACGAAACATATACCATTGGTCAAGAGGGTATCTTGTCGAGACTCCTCCAAGATGAGTTTATATCCCTTCCTCTAAGAACTCAAAAGAAATTCTATTACAAGACTTCATTTTGCTCATATCATTGAGTTCACAGTTAGTATACAAGTGAATGTAAGGATTTGAGTAGTAAAATAAAACTTCTTAAGGAGTTTGGTGCTCTCCCTTATGTGGAGGCACCTAATTCCTCTAATATATATTGATTTTCACTCTACCAATACATCTTATCAATAATTTTAGCACACCCTTGTCCTGCACTAAGTGGGGGCAAGGGTTAAGGTAGCCTTTTCCTCCTATGTCACTTGTTGTTGTCTCTTTTGGCTAGTCATTCGCCTTTCATGAATATATAAGAGTAAGTTCGGGATGTGTATGACATGCCTTAAATTTTCTCACATGTGACATACTACCTTATTCATGACATAGCTTATTGGAAACAAATGACTTGGCATAGGGCTTATAAAATACACTCTCATGTCTTCTTCTAATTTCAAGCAATTTCTCATAGTAATGATGTTAGCATTTACTTTAAGGTGGGGGCATACATCAACACTAATATTTTATTTTGTGGTTTTCTTTTCTCTTGGAAACATTAGGTACAATGTTTCCCAGGATAAGATCTTGTACTTGTCCTCTCTTGGAAACAAGATGATACAATGTGCACTTGTCCTCTCTTGGAAGAATTATGTACAATATTCCCTAAGATGATCCCTTGTACGAACTAAGTAAAATCCCTTTGAACATTCTTTGCAATATTATACATTTACAAAGTCTATGAGTTTCAAGCATACAAAGTTTCACTTGCCTCATGGAGCTCGAAGATCATTTTTGTGTGTCTTATTAAAGTTATCATGAGGTATAAATTTTGTATGGTTGAGCAGGAAGCCCATTCTAAGGCATGAAATTCTCCATAGCCATGTGCATGTGTGTGAGTGCATACCAGACATGAGTGTATGTTTCTCACATTTTAGGCCTTCTCACATAGCAAACAACTAGGAGTCTTGTCGCCTCAAAGTGAGTATGCATTTATGGAAAAAGAGCTTAGATTTGATCCTCAACGTGTTGGAAAAATGATAAAATCTTGATCCACCTTTTTTCTACTCATTTGTACTAATATTTCTTCTAGTTATTTCCATTGCATGATCGTGTATCTTGTTTTTTTGCAAGTCATTCACTTTGTGTGTGTCCTTTTGCACTTATGTCAATTTGACTTAGGATCTTGGATCCTCAGTGCTTGACCACCTCCTTCATCCTTGTTATCCTAAACCATCCACATTGGTACTATTGGACCCCTCTTGAATGTCTAATTTAGTGTGAGTTTCAAGCAGGTTCATCCTCTCCCTAAAGTGGGGGCTAAATTTAGACACCAAAAAAGTACACCTTTTTCCTTGCTTGGTTTGGGAATAATTAATGATAAATTGAACTAAACATCACCTTGATCTAGTGTTTTGAGTTGTTTCTCACATCAACAGTAGGTCTTGGTCCCATTTTAAGCTAAATTACCTTAACTTTTCCATAGTTCAATGTTGTAAAATGTATTTAATGGCATTCTCAGATTAATGTACCAGACTTGTAAATTAAACTTGGTTGTAATCTAGTGTTGTAATATTTTTTACACATTCACATTAGATGTTATGCCTTTCTAGGTTATGTGGACCTCCTTTTAATGTTGTAGAGTGTATTTAATAGCAATTTCACATTGAACTTTCTCCCCTTAGCCCTAACCTCCCTTTATTACATCATTAATAGGCTGCTATGACCCCATATTGTGTATCCTAAGACTTATTTTGATCAAAGACCTAATAAAATCAACAAAAAAACTAAAATTCTCCATTCTTCGACATCCCAGTTGGTAAAAGAGCCCCTATGGGACCGATTTTCCACTTTGGATGAATAAGTCCCATCTAGGTAGAACTAAGTCACCCAACCTGGTGAATAAGTCCCTTTTGGGCCATTTTCGAGGTTTGAGAAGAAAAAACTGGGTTTTAAGTTTAATTTTCTTAAATGTAAAACTTGTGGATTAAATTAATGGGAATTTGAGTAGGATTTCCTATATAAACAATCTTTTAAACCCTAATTCATAATTCAATCATCATTCATTCATCATTCATTATCCATCTCAAGTCAAGCAAGCTACGGTTAGGTATTTTCAAGACTTCACAAGATCAACTCTAAGGAATTCAAGGGAAGATTCTTCATCCATTATTGCAAAAATTCAAGATCTATCATCATAGAAAGTCTCTAATTGCATTATTTCATGCTTCATTATCCTATTTCATTATTTTGGTTTAATTGCCTAAAAATGGTTTCACTAAGGGAAACCCCCATTCCCTAACATTCAACATTTCTCTCTCTTTCTTTGTTTGATTATACATCTAGGTACCTTGAAGGCTTGGAAAATCATTGATGAATAGGTTACAAACTTTTTGAATTCATCTCCTTATTAGCTATGCCAAAATATCAAAAAAAGTCACTTACAATGCTAGAAATCAGAGTTTCAAATTGGGACGCTTGGAGAAATAGAAAGAGTAAACCAAGAGCTTCCGTTTCCACTTTCAAGTTTTAAAAAAATCCAAAGTGGACTCATACACCATCAATGGCATATGAGTCCCACTGTACCTATTTTTTAGAGATTTTTACAAAATCAGAAACCAATTTTGTTGAAATAGACTCCATTGCAGTTTTCCAAATTTGGGATTGATTCACTAAGAATGGTGTATGAGTCCCTATACCATATAAAAAGGGAAACATGCTTCATTTGGGGAATAATTGATGATAAATTGGACCTAATGAGGCCTTAATTTTTTGTTGCAACTTGTTTTTCACATCCACACTAGGTCTTGGACCCTTGCAAATTGAATAAAATTCATTTAACAATGTCTTGTAAAGTGTTGTAAAATACTTTAACATTTTCCTAGACTTAATGAACCCATATTCCCTTAATTCCACATTATAAAATATGTTTAATAACATTATCACACTAATCTATAAGTTTTTTGAATTAAACATAATGTTAATCTAGTGTTGTAATGTGTCTTACACATTCACATTGGATATTGTGCTTTTCTAGGCTAAGTGGATGTCATTTAGTGTTGTAAAGTGTATTTAAATCAATCTTTCACATTGAATTCTATGTCCCAAGCCTTAATTGACCTTTACATAATCATTAATAGGCCCCTATTACCCCATATTGTGCATCCCAAGGCAATATTAGATGAAATACCACCTAAAATCACCATATAAACCTTATTTCTTAACTTCCTAGTATCTTAGTTGTCAAATGGGCCCCACTTGTGGAAAATGATTCCCTGCCAGGTGGGACTAATTTTCGCAAGGTGGTGAATGAGTCCCATTTGGACCAAATTTGACCTTTGAGTGGGAAAAATCTAAAATTTAAGTTTATTATTTTTAAATGTCGGCCTTGAGGATCCAAGTAACGGGAAAATTGGGAGAATTGACTATAAAATCAAGTCTCTTCACCCTAATTTACATATCTTAAGTCATTCATAACCATTCTTCATTATTCATCTATCATTCTTCCATCTCAAGCCAAGGAAGTTAGGGTGTCATCATTTCAAGTCACTAAGATAGCATTTTTTAGACATTCAAGGGTAGATTCTTCATGTTTTTTGTAGAAATTCAAGATCAATCATCATGTCAAGGTAATAACTCCATTATTTCATGCTTCATTACATTCATTCTCCACTTTATTTTAATTACCTAAAAGAGGTTTCACCAAGGAAAACCCCCATGCCCTAACATCCAACATTTCTCTTTCTCTTCTTGTGTATTTGAAAATTTAGGCATCTTGAAGGCTTGGATGTTATTAAGAATCAAGTTGAAAATTCTTTTAAGTGTTTTCTTCATTTTCTAAGGAAAAATATCAATCAAAAGTCACTTTTAGACTAAAAAACTAGAGTTTCGGAAGCAGACACCTATAGAAACCCAAAGTGCAAAATGAAAGCTCTTGCTTCCTCTTTTGAATATTTAGAAATTAAAAATTGGAATAATTTTATATCAATGGTGAATGAGTCCCATTTCCAAGATTGAACATGATTTTTTGCATTTTTGGATACCCTTTTGTCTAAAACGAGTTTTGGGTCAGTTTCACTAAATTAGGACTGATTCACCTAGAATGGTGAATGAGTCCTAGTAGGCCAAATTTCTAGCATTAGCAACATTTAAAATTTCATTTCCATCCTCCTTCAATATCTCAAGTGCACATTTTAAGTTTCATCCATTTCTGTTTCAGCTTTGGATTCATTTCTTGGTGTTTTTTAATTACAAAATGTGTTTTCAAACAACATGCATTTCAATATTTTTTACTTAATAATCAATAAATTTTGTCAATTAGCTACATTAGATCATTTTTTTAGTCACAATTTAATCATACATTCACTAGTTTGAGTGAGCCAACTAGGTTTTGTGGTGTGGGATCTATCTCTTTCCTTTAAGTGAAATACCCTAATTGAGTAAAGGAGACAGCATTCCAAACTTCATAAAATGTATGGTTCATTTTGATGAACCTACTTTTTGATCATCTTATTTTCTAATTTGGAGTCCATTTTCATCCTAATCCTAGCTTGCATTGGTTAATTTGCATCTGGGGTTTTAAATTTTTGCATTACTGAAAAGGTCATTTATAGTTTTGCACATAATTTCCTTAAAAATTTATGAAATTATGCATCTCCATATTAGGTCTGCATCATACAGCATCAAACACATAAAAACAATTCAAAATTTTCAAAAAAATTGCAAAAAAACCCTTATTGGGACTCATTCGCCATGTTTCCAGGCGAATTAGTCCCTGTCTATATTTTTGACTGACTATTAGAACATCAAAAACCTCATTTATGTGCTTCCTAAGCCTCCTAGTATCATATAGTATAAGTCTAGAAACTTTCTAGAACATTTTTATTTATGTAGCTAGCTCAAAATAATCATTTTAGATTACTCATTCTTCAAATCACTTCAATTGTAAACATCCTTACATTTGAAAATGCTTCCATTTATGCAATTTTGCATAACATTGATAAAAGTACTTTTCACTTAAATTACATATATTTAATATTTCTATTCATAAAACTTTGTATAAGTTTGATAAAAGTGATTTTCATTCTTGCACATTGTTTGCATTCTTAAAATCTTGCATATATTGGATACAAATGCTTTGTATTTTTGCATGTACATTGTTCATATTTTTGAAACATTGTATGAAATGGTTACATGTTCTTTTCATTCTTATTCAAACAATTCTAGTACCTTACCTATTTAGACATGTTAAGAAAAATTTCATATCCCTTCCCTTTGAGAGAGTTTGAGTGAAAGAGACTACAACTTGGGTCATTCCTAATAATCATACTTGTTCTTCTCCTAATATCTCTCCTCTTGGTGAGGAAGATATTTTAGTAGAAGAATCAATTAATGAGAGTTTTTAGAATCCTATTTTTTTCTCTCCTTTTACCTCTCTTAGTGGACAAAACATTCAAAAACAACATAGTGCACCCTTAGATGACCATGACACAAACATTTTTTCTTCTTCTAGTATCTCTCCTTGTTGTGAACACAATACTTTGATGTTAGAAAACCTATTTTGTGAGGGTCATGTGAATATTATTTGTCCCCCTTCCCATAATGAAACCATTGTTGAGCATGAAAATTAGACCCTTGATCACTACCCTACTTCTGATGAAGTCATTTTCAAAGAACCAATCTTAGAATGTCAAGAAAATTCAGTTTGTAGTTCTCCTCAAAACCATCCTCCTAGGAAGGATACCATGATGCAAGACAAGAACCACAATAATGATATAAACTATCACTTGCTAAGGGATGTTAATATTATTCAACTTCAACTCATCCTTTACCCACCATCACATAAACCTCTGTCTCCACCTGAACCTAAGTTTACTATTTAACCACCTCAGAATAATGTGTCATAGAAACTGAGTCATAATACCATTGCTCATACATATAATACTAGAAATAATCCAAAACTACAACACAAAACCACAATACCCCTACCCTTTCCTAAACCCATCATACTTAATCCCATCTTACTAGGACCTCCTAGTGGAAAGGAGTACAATCTTGTTGAACAACGAAAGAATAATCTTGCTAAAATCTCATTATGGGAACTTATTCAAGCCTCCCCTCACTATCACAACATGATCCACTTAGGCTTGAAACAAGTTTATGTCCCTTCTAATACACAACCCAATGTTCTCATAGCCATGATCCAAGGAATAAATGTTGATATTTTTTTCCACCAAAGTGAGCTTTCTCCTTTGGAAGTTCAAAAAAAATGAACCTTTCATGATCATCACTCAATACAAATGAAAAGGGATTAAGAAAACTATTGTAGATACCACCTCTGCTCTTAATGTATGTGGAGTGAACCTTCTCTATATAATTGATGTCAATAAATCCGACATTTGACCCGATCCTTTATCCATCAAGGTATTTGAAAATGT
Source organism: Sequoia sempervirens (assembly GCA_007258455.2). Taxonomy (NCBI): domain Eukaryota; kingdom Viridiplantae; phylum Streptophyta; class Pinopsida; order Cupressales; family Cupressaceae; genus Sequoia; species Sequoia sempervirens. The sequence goes on along the minus strand of VDFB02358134.1, from coordinate 35,277,354 downwards.
AAGCAAACAACTGCTTGGTGTGATAAATTTACCTATTACAGTTGGAATGGCCACATTGGATACAAAAATTCATGTTATGCCTAATTATATTTCATATAACCTTCTCTTAGGTACACCGCGGATTCATGCAATGAATGGTGTGCCTTCTAATCTTCATCAAAAAATTAAATACATCTACAACAACAAAGTGTATATACTTGAAGCTAACCCTCTTCCAAACATTTTTTTAAACATTGAGAAAAACACAAAAAATCCCTTGAACACATTAACACCAACTACCCAGGTGGAACCCGCACAACAAAAATACAAACAACAACATATTGAATGAGTCATGATGATCTTAGAAGATGATTGGGGTTCCTTGGATTTTGAACATGACTTTATGGGAGAGTACAAAATCATCCACAAATATTCAAATAAGGAAAAAGAAACCACAATAGTGTCAACAAAAACTTCAGATGACCTTTCAAAGGAATCTGCCTCAACCACTTTATAAAATGAATGAAATTACACAACAAACTTTGAATAATTTAATCACGAACAACCACTGACTTCAAAATTAATGAAAAAATTTTATGGACATTGTTATGAGCTTTTGAAACAACTTGGCTATAGTGGAAAAGGATTTGGTGCTTGAGAATAGGGTATTTGCAACCCTATAGAGCCTAACACATAACATATGAATCATGGTCTTGGTTATTGTCCTTTGGTGGAAGTAATCAATCCTTCCCTCAACATCAACACTCTCACAAAATATCCTTCTAAGAAAACCTTAACCATTAGGCATCATGAACTCATTGACACTAGTTGTCTTGATAATCATCCTTTACAAAACATGAAACAAACAAATACACCTCCGCTTAATGTCAATGTGATCTCACAAAATATTCATGATTTTAAGTTTTTAGATTTTATACCCTCCTCTAATGGAGAGAAAAAATTCTCACAATCTAAAGAGTCTTGTGTAAGTATTACATCTAATACTAAGCAATATGTATCTTTATCACAAACCACAGGATCACCTTCTACTATTGATCAAGAGGGTATCTTGTCAAGAATCCTCCAAAATCACTTGATAAACCTTCCTCCATGAACTCAAAAGAAATTGTATTACAAGACTTCATTTCTTGCATTTCACAGAGTTCATGGTCACTCCACTAATGAATGTAAAGATTTGAGTAGTAAAATCCAACATCATAAGGAGTTGGGTCTGCTTCCCTCTGTGGGGGCACCTAGTTCCTCTAATTTACACTGGTTTTCACTCTAGCTTGCATCTCATCAACCATTTTCACTCACCCCTATCCTTCACTAAGTGGGGGAAAGGGGTCAAGTAGCCTTATCCTCATATGTCACATGTCATTGCATCCTTTGGCTAGTTTTTAACCTTTCATGAACATATAAGAGCAATCTTGGGATGTGGACAACATGCCTTACATTGGCTTGCATGTGATATACTACCTTTTTCATGACGTAGCTTATTGGAAATGTATGACTTCGCATAGGGATTTCTGAGTAAGCTCTCATGTCTTCTTCTTATACTTCAAAGCAATTTCTCATAGTATTGGTGTTTGCAAATGCTTTAAAGTGGGGGTATACATTACCACTCACATTTCATTATGTTATTTTCTTTGTCTTGCTATTTCCTCTCTTGAAAGCATTAGGTACAATGTTCCCTAGGATGAGACATTTCCATTGTCCTCTCTTAGAAACAAGATGAGACCGTTTGCACTTTTTCCTCTCTTCGAGAAATTAGGCATGATGTTCATTAATATGAGACCTTGCATGAACTAAGCAAGATCCCTTTGAACATTCCTTACACTATTTTTCATTGACAATTTCTACGAGTGTCAAGTATACAAATTAGGCATGATGTTCATTAATATGAGACCTTGCATGAACTAAGCAAGATCCCTTTGAACATTCCTTACACTATTTTTCATTGACAATGTCTACGAGTGTCAAGTATACAATTTTTTTCTTATCTCATAGAGCTCAAAAATAATTTTCCCTTGTGGCACCTTATTAAAGTTATAAGGAGGTATAACACTAGTATGGTTGAGCGGAAAGCCCATTCTAAGAACCGACTTTCCCCATAGCCACCTATGTGCATACCAACTAGTGTATGTTTTATCTTTTGGAATTTTGATGCAGAGGGTCAAGGATCTCAAAAATTTCACAAATAATTAAAAATTAACAAAGCTTTGCTCTTAAATTTCTCAACTAGTCTCCAACTTGGAAATAGGGTCTTCACCTTGCAACTAAGGATGTTCTACCTCCCCTTGTGACTTTCAATCACTGAAATGAATTCACCAGACCTTAAATAAACTTGATTCAAATGGATTTCAAACCCTAACCAAAATTTTGAACAAAACTCCTTTCTGCTGCTCAACCAGTCCTACTAGCCCTATTAGGCCTTTGGCGATGGAATACTGTCTTTTCTCTCAAACTTTGCACTTTAACCTCCAACTTAAAGATTGTATCAAGTGTGTTTTGTGATGCCTAGCAACATATCAACTTACTTGCACCACTTGTTTTAGACCATCTTGTTTCTAACCCTGTTGTTTCCTTGAAATGAGGCCTAATTAGCCCTATTTAACAAAGCAACCCATCTTTAGATCTGTCTCCTGGCCTTGAAACTCTCAACAGTCTCCTAAAATACTCCCAAATCAAAGATTTTCACACTTTTAGTCTACAAGAATACTCACAACATGCCCAATTACAAAACCCTCACTAATTTGGCTTAAAACTAGGGCTTTTGGTTTTTAGGGTTTCCTATCACTTCCAAGTCTTGGTTTTTGACTTCTCACCATCCTTTCATCATTTCACAACTACTAGAACTCAGAAACATGCCTCTTATTAAGGAATTTTGCTCACTGCTATACCCTAGGGTCAACTTTCTTCCCTCTTCCTTTGCCAATTCACTGTGCACAGTCAGTTCTTCACCTTTTCCTGCATATTTTTTGGTTAGTTTCAGTTTGTACAAGTTATATTAGATCCATTTCATAGGGTTCCAGTAATACATTGCTTGAAATGGATCATTATTTCATTGAAAGACCCTCAAAACAGTCTATTTCAGCCTTTTCATGTAGACAGTCAGCAAGAACACGTGCTAGGATTGATTTTTATGAACTTTCAGAGCATCCAACAATTTAAAAACATGAAATTTATAATGCTTAGGCCTTCACATTTAATGAAACTTCAAAGAGAATTCAATAGACTGCAAAAACACAAGAGAAAAATGCAAAAACAGTGATTTTCTGCCCTTTCTTGGAAACAGTCCGTACAATGTCCTTCAATCCTCTATCCAAATCCCGTACAATTGAATTCCCTAGGGTTATAGATCAACTAAAAAACTGTTCCAACTAACAAAAATCGGTTTACACCTCATTAAAGCCAATTAAGCCCCTAAACTCACTTTCCTGCCCAAACAAATTTTGAAATTTTAAAATAACAATCTTGAGATTTATTAATAATTATCACCTAAAGACCATTGGATATCTAATATCCAAGCTTATTTAACCTATTCAAAGCCTAAGAGGATTTAAACAAATCCCTTAAAACATACTTTTCCCCTTACATTGCATTTTGACTGGATTCCTTATCAGGAATCTTGACCCTTGTAACATCTTCAACACACTTATTAAATTCAAATGCCATTATAGGTTTCAACACATTATAATTAATGCTTTGACATGCTTGAAATGTCCTCCTAACCCCTGCTCTCTCCTGATTCTTGAAGTGTTCCCTGAATGTCCTGGGTGCTCCTGCACCATTCTCCCTAGGAAAGAAAGAACTCTTGTCCCAAGAAGTATCCCATGTGTTGCCACTAAGAAATTTCTTGCTCATATGTGCTTTCATCTTCCAATGAGAAGGCAGGTAGTCCCCTAAAGTTACTAGTTTTCTCTTCTGCCAATCTGCATTCTTGACAGAATCAAAACAAGGATTAGTGTGTCTTCTTTACTGCTTGGAAACAGTGAGTTCTTGTGCCCTATTGCTGCCCTCATTCCAATGCCTCCTTTGTGGAAGAACCTCACCACTATTACCCTCATTGATGGGGCACTCAATGCTACCAATCTTAATACTATTCAAATCCCACAAGGACTGATCTGATGGACTATCCACCTCATAACCCTACTGCAACTCACCACTTTTCAGTTTGTTAATGCCTTCCCCTATTTCACCTTGCTTATTCACCTGCAAACTCTTCTCAAAACAGATTACAAACCTATCATTAGACTGTTCCAAAGGTAAAGGAACCAACTAATATTTAACATCTCCCTTGTGAACCAAATAGGTGTTAAGAAATCCATCATGCAAAGTTCTTCTAATATACTGCCATGGCCTTCCCAAGATAATATGACCACAAGTCATTGGAATAACATCACAAAGCACTCTATCCTGATATGAACCAATTGAGAAATCAACAAAATCTCTCTTACCAATCTCTACATGTTGTCCTTGAGTTACCCAAGTGGCCTTGTAGGGAGTAGGATGATCAAAAGTTTCAATCCCTAGCTTGGTTACCAATACAACTGAAACTAAATTGCTATGTGACCCTGAATCTATAAGCAACCTGCATATCTTACCATGACTGAGACAATTTTTTTTGAAAATGGTTACCTTTGGTTCTTGATGAAGTCTTTCTCCTTGCTTGATCATGAGAAACTCACCATCAGTCACAGGGTCTACCATGAGTGTTCTTGGTTCCTCCTTCTTATCTTCTTCTTCTTGCACCAAGGTAGCTCTCCTTTCTCTGCCTTTATCAGCTTGTTCCCACTTAGGAAATTTGAAGGAAGGATGCCCTGGTTCATTGCAATTAAAACATCTGCCTGTGAATGGTTCTCTACCTTGTCCAAATCTGCCTCCTCCTCTTGGAGTGTATCCACCTCTTTGATCAGAAAATATCTCCTTACCCTTGTCATTGCTGCTTTTATCATTACTGCCTTGTCCTTGCTCTCTATTACCTCTGCCCCTGTTTGAGTTACCTCCTCTTCCACCATTGTTTGATCTTTCTTGCTTCCTTTTCACTTTTTCTTCTGCTCTAATGGCCAACTGAAAACATTCTCCTAATGTTCTTGGCAATTGCAAACCAATCTCATCTTGCAGATTGTACCTTAAGCCATTGATGTACCTGGCTATCTTCTCATCTTCTTCCTCATATCCTCCTCTAATACTAAGCTTGTGAAATTGCTCAGTATAGGACATCACATCCAAGTCCTTTTGCTTTAAATTCTGCCTCATTCTTTTCACATGAATGGTATAATCAGATGGTAAAAACTGCTCCTTGACCAAACTCTTCATTCTTGCCCATGTAGAGACCTTTGCCAATCCTCTAGCCATCCTATCATTCTGGAAACTTGTCCACCATGTCAATGTTGTGCCTCTCAACTTAGTTTTAGCAAACTTGACTTTCCTTTCTTCATCCATCTCCTCAAATTCAAAGTAGTTTTCCATGGCATCAAGCCATCCCAATACCTCTTCACTATCCATCTTCCCTTGATAGATAGGTAAGTAAATGTGACTCTTCCCTCCATGACCCTGTACTGCTTTCAATAACCTCACTAACCTCCTTTCTTCAAGGTCCTCTGTATCATCAGCTTGCTGTTCCTGATTTGCCCTCACATGCTCTTCATCCTCTTCATTGTTTTCTTGGTCTTCTTGGTCTTCTCTCCTCCTACTCCTCTCAAGGTTATTGATCCTTGCTTGCATAGTGTCTCTTTCTCTTCTCCATAGCCTTTCCTCTCTTGCTCTTGCTGCTTCTTGTTCCCTTCTTTCTCTTCTCTCCCTCTCCAAGATCTCCTTCAACTCTTCCAACTCTCTTGCCAATTGGTTTTTTGGTGCCATTGCTACTTCTCCAATCCCTAAAGGACCTACTCATTGCTCTGATACCACTCTGATGCAGAGGGTCAGGGATCTCAAAAATTTCACAAAGAATTAAAAATTAACATAGCTTTGCTCTTAAATTTCTCAACTAGTCTCCAACTTGGAAATAGGGTCTTCACCTTGCAACTAAGGATGTTCTGCCTCCCCTTGTGACTTTCAATCACTGAAATGAATTCACCAGACCTTAAATAAACTTGATTCAAATGGGTTTGAAACCCTAACCAAAATTTTGAACAAAACTCCTTTCTACTGCTCAACCAGTCCTACTAGCCCTATTAGGCCTTTGGCGATGGAATACTGTCTTTTCTCTCAAACTTTGCACTTTAACCTCCAACTTAAAGATTGTATCAAGTGTGTTTTGTGATGCCTAGCAACATATCAACTTACTTGCACCACTTGTTTTAGACCATCTTGTTTCTAACCCTGCTGTTTCCTTGAAATGAGGCCTAATTAGACCTATTTAACAAAGCAACCCATCTTTAGATCTGTCTCCTGGCCTTGAAACTCTCAATAGTCTCCTAAAATACTCCCAAATCAAAGATTTTCACACTTTTAGTCTACAAGAATACTCACAACATGCCCAATTACAAAACCCTCACTAATTTGGCTTAAAACTAGGGCTTTTGGTTTTTAGGGTTTCCTATCACTTCCAAGTCTTGGTTTTTGACTTCTCACCATCCTTTCAACATTTCACAACTACTAGAACTTAGAAACATGCCTCTTATTAAGGTAGTTTGCTCACTGCTATACCCTAGGGTCAACTTTCTTCCCTCTTCCTTTGCCAATTCACTGTGCACAATCAGTTCTTCACCTTTTCCTGCATATTTTTTGGTTAGTTTCAGTTTGTAAAAGTTATATTAGATCCATTTCATAGGTTTCCAATAATACATTCCTTGAAATGGATCATTATTTCATTGAAAGACCCTCAAAACAGTCTATTTCAGCCTTTTCCTGTAGACAGTCAGTAAGAACACGTGCTAGGATTGATTTTTATGAACTTTCAGAGCATCCAACAATTTAAAAACATGAAATTTATAATGCTTAGGCCTTCACATTTAATGAAACTTCAAAGAGAATTCAATAGACTGCAAAAACACAAGAGAAAAATGCAAAAACAATGATTTTCTGCCCTTTCTTGGAAACAGTCTGTACAATGTCCTTCAATCCTCTATCCAAATCCTGTACAATTGAATTCCCTGGGGTTATAGATCAACTAAAAAACTGTTCCAACTAACAAAAATTGGTTTACACCTCATTAAAGCCAATTAAGCCCCTAAACTCACTTTCCCGCCCAAACAAATTTTGAAATTTTAAAATAACAATCTTGAGATTTATTAATAATTATCACCTAAAGACCATTGGATATCTAATATCCAAGCTTATTTAACCTATTCAAAGCCTAAGAGCATTTAAACAAATCCCTTAAAACATACTTTGCCCCTTACATTGCATTTTGACTGGATTCCTTATCAGGAATCTTGACCCCTGTAACATCTTCAACACACTTATTAAATTCAAATGCCATGATAGGTTTCAACACATTATAATTAATGCTCTGACATGCTTGAAATGTCCTCCTGACCCCTGCTCTCTCCTTATTCTTGAAGTGTTCCCTGAATGTCCTGGGTGCTCCTGCACCAACTTTCCTACCTAGTGGACAACAAAGAGTTTTATCACCCCAGAATGAACATGTATTTTATTTTTGGACAAAAAATCCTAGATCTGATCCACAACTAGTTGGACAAATGGCCAAAGCTTGATCCACCTTTTTATTTTCACTATTCTAGTTCTTTCAATTGTATGATAGTGTTTCTTGTTCACTGCAAATTTGTCCTTTGTGCTTATGTTGGTTTGACTTAGGATCTTGGACCCCAGGGGCTTGCACAACCTCCTTTGATCTTTTTCATCCTTTTTCACCCACATTGGTACGATTTGACCTCTCTTGAATGTCTACTTTAATGTGAGTTTGAAGCATGTTCATCCTCTCACTAAAGTGGGGACTAAATGTACCATATGAAAAAGGAAACTTGCTTGATTTGTGAAATAATTGATGATAAATTAGACCCAATGAGGCCTTCATTTGGTGTTGTGAGGTGTTTTTCACATCCACACTAGGTCTTGGACCCTTGCAAATTGAATAAAATGCATTTAACAATTTATTGTAAAGGTGTTCTAAAGTGTTGTAAAGTAATTTCACACTTTTCTAGACTTAATGAACCCATCTTCCCTTAATTCAACATTATAAAATGTGTTTAATAACATTGTCACTCTAATACAAAAGTTTTTTGTATTAAACTTAATGTTAACCTAGTTTTGTAATGTGTCTTACACATTCACATTGGATATTGTGCTTTTCTAGGCTAAGTAGACCTCATTTAGTTTTGTAAAGTGTATTTAAATCACACTTTCAAATTGAATTCTTTGTCCCAAGCCCTAATTGACCTTTACATCATCATTAATAGGACCCTATTACCCCATATTGTGCATCCTAAGGCAATATTTGATGAAATACCCAACAAAGTCACAATATAAACCTTATTTCTTAACTTCCTAACATCTTAGTTGTGAAATGGGCCCCATTGGGACTAATTCACAAACTATGGCAAATGAGTCCCTACCAGGTGGGAGTGATTCATCCAAGGTGGTGAATGAGTCCCATTTGGAAAAAAATTGACCTTTGAGCAGGAAAAAACAAAAATTTAAGTTTATTATTTTTACATGCCAGCCTTAAGGATCCAATTAACAGGAAAATTAGGAGAATTTCCTATAAAATCAAGTCTCTTAACCCTAATTTGCATCTCTTAAATAATTCATAACCATTATTCATTGTCCTTCCATCATTCTTCCATCTCAACCCAAGCAAGTTAGGGTTTCATCATTTCAAGTCATTAAGTTAGCAATTTTTAGACATTCAAGGGAAGATTCTTCATGTTTTTCTATAGACATTCAAGATCAATAATCTTGGAAAGGTAATAACTCCATTATTTCATGCTTCTTTACATTATTTCTCCATTTTGGTTTAATTACCTAAAAGGGGTTTGACCAAGGAAAACCCCCATGCCCTAACCTCCAACATCTCTCTTTCTTTTCTTGTGTATTTGCCGATTTAGGAATCTTGAAGGCTTGGAAGTTATTGAGAATTAATTTGAAAAGTTTTTTAAGTCTTTTCTTCATTTTCTAAGGAAAAATATCCATCAAAAGTCACTTTCAGACTTGAAAACGAGAGTTTTAGAAGTGGACACTTGTAGAAAGCCAAAGTGCAGACTAAAAGTTCTTGTTTCCTCTTTTAGATCTTTAGAAATTCAAAAGTTCACTCATTCTCCATCAGTGGTGAATGACTACCATTTCCAAGCCTGAATAGGGTTTTCTACATTTTTGGATACCCTTTTGTCTGAAACAGGTTCTGGGTCAATTTCACATAACTAGGACTAATTCTCCCAGAATGGTGAATGAGTCCCAATAGGCCAAATTTCTACCATTGGAAACATTTCAAATGTCATTTCTAGCCTCCTTCAATATTTCAAGTGCATATTTTTAGTTTCATCCATTTCTATTTTAGTTTTGCATTCATTTCTAGGTGTTTTGCATTACATAATGTGTTTTCAAACAACATGCATTTCAATAGTTTTCACTTAATAATCAATATTTTTTTCAATTAGCTACATTAAATAATTTTATTTAGTCATAATTTAATCATACATACACTATTTTAAGTGAACAACCTAGATTTTGGGTGTGGGATCTATCTCTTTCCATTAGGTGAAAGACCCTAATTGAGCAAAAGAGAGTTATAGCATTTCACACTCCTAAAATCTATGGTTCAGTCCTAGTAGGTCAAAATTTTAGGATTAGAATCATTTCTAGTCTCCATTATAGCCTTCACAATTTTCCAAGTGCATAGTTTTAGGTTTACATTTTTTTTGTTTTCTTTCAGTGAACCCCAATCCTAGACCTGCACAAACATAGCAAACAAACACAATATTAGATCCATATGCAAGTTAGAACTAAGATTCCCCATGAAATTCATCTACAATGATCAAAATAGGAAATAAATGAAGAACAAAACAAAAAAGGTAATTAAATCCTATATAGGCATGCAAACTCTCAATCCCATGGGGGAATTGGTGTGAATTTTACGTGGAAATTGGCCCTTTCCCAACTCCTGTCCAAGCTTGGTGAAGATTGATCCACTTGATGATGAAGAAAAATGTGATTCCTTCATAAAATCTAAAATAACCAAGCTATAATAATGGAAAATACTATGGAAATGGATGAACTTGCTCAAAATGTGAAGATAACAACTTTGCTCTGAGTTGTGGATCCAAAATGAGAAGAAAATCCTTCTATAAATAGTAGAACAAGATGGAAGAATGAGAAAAATGAAGTAATATGGGATCATTCAACATCAATTGGCCAAGTGCCACTTGTCAATATGTGAATAGTTGAAGCTTGAGCACATTTCTATGAATGTGCACAATAAATGATATTAGGTGGATTTCAAATTTGTGAAATGAAAACTGAGGGGGATGAAAAATTCCTTAAATGCCACTTGGCTCAATCCACAATGACATGTAAGAGGCATAAATGCCTTGTTGGAAGGACAAACCATCTTGGAGGGATTTTCAAATTTGGAATAATATTCCCCTAAAGATGCCATGTTGAGAGAAAATAGAGATTTAATAAATCATTTAAATGCATTTTCATGTGCAAGTGGAAAAATCTAGAGGATTTAGGTGATTAGGATTAAATTAACTAGGATTTGATTTATTTAATAGGAGATTCGGTGATTTGAAAATTTGATTTAGATTTTAGTGTTTAAATAAATCAAAGTGAGAGGAATATGATTTAGATTTAATTAAATAAAATATTTTGATTTATTTAATTAAAGGGGGATGATGTTAGATTAAATGAAATAAAGATTGATTTATTTAATTTAATAGAATGACTTTAGAGATTTAATTAAATGAATTTCTTAATTAAATAGAAACTAGAGGGGTAATTAAATAGCATTGATTTATTTATTTAATGAGAGATAATGACTTAATCAGATAAATAATGATTTATTTAATTAGGATACTATAGGTGATGACTAGCTAATAAGATGATTCAAGATGAAACAATGTTAGTAATCAGGATCAAGTGTGTTAGTATATTTTCCATGTCTACATTTTTCCATTTGAAACAAAGTACTCATTGTGTTGGTTCAAAGAATAAATGGTCCTGATCAAAATTCAAAAAAAAATTGATTTTCAAAATTTCCCCACTACTACCCCAACGAGAAGAAATATTCCATTATACTGCCCCCTTGAGAGATCAGACAAAAAATTTGATTTTTGGTTGATCTCAAGAAAAAAAGGAGGAAAAATTACCTGACAGGTCCAGAAAGGCTCCGTGATGCCAAAAATGTGCAAAAACATGAAAAAAAAAATGCAAAACTGCCTTTGGTTTGGTGAAAATGGGCTCGGGGGGACAAAACCCTAGCTGGATGGCTAAATGGAGTAAAAAAACCCTAGTTTTCAAGCTTGAATAGGCCATGAGGGGCCACTTCTAGTTCATTTTCCCACATAGCCTTTTGAGAATTTTGCGATTTCGAACTCAAACCCTTGCGAGATATGGCACAATGACAACATCCACAACACATCTATTAGCAAGTACGAGTGTACCAAAGGATTTTTGACATAGGACCCGTGGTATGTCATCTTACCCCAACTATTGTTTCATTTTTCGTGCACATTTATTAGCTTAGAAAGTCAACACTTGGTCAAGCAGTCCTATATGGAACCATTAAAATGTTTATTTTGGTGTTGTGCATAATCAAACTATGTCGAAGTCATGAATAGCAACACGACATTACAGTTTGGAGTTAGGGTTCATACTCCAAACTGGACTGCATATAAAAATAGCATCACAGTAAGCCACTTTGTAAATTAGAGTTTAGGATCAAATAGAGTCACACTCAAACTATGTCGCAGTGATGGAGTTTTGGAGTTTAGAGCCTCGAGAGGCACAATTTGTAACTTTAAAACTCCACCACAATTGCAAACAACATAGTTGCTAGTTCAATTGTGAAAACTCTAGACATGATATGGGGGATAATTTCCAGTGAAAATTGAAGTATCCCAATTCTCTCCAAAATCAGCACCATAAGAAAGAGCTCAACATCTTGATTCCAATGCAGCTTGAATGGAGCAAAAAGGAGTCCGTTTGCACAAGTTATGGCTAGTCAAAGGCAGGGTCAAACTGGGATCAGAGGGCGTCCAGAAGGCAAAAAATGATGTCATCAAAAGTTGTCAAAGTTGGCGTCATTTTGAAGAGCCCATCACAAGCTTTCCAATGCAACTCGTTTCGTCGAACTCTGATGTCATATGCTCAAGTAATTAGCAGTCAAAGTTTTTAGTTGACATAGTTTACCAAAAGGTACAGGTGATGACATCAGCATGACATCAACATGCTGACATGGTAGACTGTACTATGATGTTGTTGAGGTGGACCAATTAGAACTTGACACATGTCATCCATACAATGACATGGCAGAGGACATGGCATATAGTACATCCCAGTCAGCATTATGTGGTGGCTGAGTCAGCGGTATCGGCCAATAAAATTCTGCCACGTGGCAGTCTTCTGGAGTGACACGTGTACCCTATTTTCTCTGTCAGCAAAGATAGTTTTTTTGTTTGTTAACAAAATGTTGTTCAATGGCCCATGGGATTCGAACACATAACCTCCTCTGAAATGGCCGCAACCTCAGTCGTTACACCACATACAACGCACTCTGCTATGAGTAGTAACCGATTTCTTTTGATGAGGATGCAGTTTGAATTTGTTAGAAATGTGTGGCCGACAAGAGTTGAACCCCGCACTGGCTAGTTCTAGAAAGTTTTATTGTCGCCGCTAGCCCATGTATGTCATTTGAAATATAAATGGCATGGGTATTTTATATTGTTTAGTTAGGAGATATGCTTTAAAAATAAAACAAACTCTCCTAACTTAAACACAAAACCCTTAAATAAAACAAAATAGATAACCCCCCAAACAATGAGAGCCAAGATTCATTAATTTGAAAGGCTATTATAATTTAAGGGACATTATTGAGATTTTTTGGAGATGGAGGGAATATTGTAAAATCATATGGTTTTCTACCATATTTGGTAAATTTGATGTATAAAAGGGGAGCTTAGGTGTGAGTTTGGGATGGAGAATTTCAAGACTTTTCAAGTTAGAGAAACAGGTGATTCGAGAGGAGTTCTAAGGAGATCATTTTGAAGCCATTTTTTTACGTTGGAGCAGTGTTATGCTGCCGAAGTGATGGTCTTGGTGCATCATTGTAACTGATTTATGCAGATTAATTGGATCGGTCGTACTCTATTGGAGCCAACCTGGAGATGTAGTCACGTTTGTGGAGAACTCCATAATCAAACTTTGTTTACATCTCTTTCTCTATTCTTCTCTCTCATTTTGTTGGCATCTCTTTGTTATTTCCTGTTACCTTAATTATTTCTATGAGTTAATTTGTTCTGATTAACTTGGATAAATCTTTGTAAGAGTTAAGCATTCAATTCTGCAATTTAGTCTAGATCCTATACAGATCAAGACATGATCTTGATTTTTTATGAAGCTTAACGCGGTGACTTTAATGATGTAGGAGGACATGAAGATTCTTCATTCACATGATCACAGATCCTCCATACTTCATAGATTAGTTTCTATGCATGAGTGACTTTAGGAGCACCTGGAGGCAATAGGACTCTGGTACATTTCATAAGCACTATCAGCGAGGACACATTTGGCAATGATGACAGTACTCATAGAGCGATGGCATACTAAGACATCATCATTCTACCTTCCAACAGGTGAGGCCATAGTGGCATTAGAGGACATGTGACACACACTTCATTTACCTATCCATTGTGAGCTAGTGATCTACGATGTTGAGGCCAGTAGGGATGCATGTTACAACATGATGGGCCTTGATGAGATCATCTTTTTAGAGGGCCAGATTAAGCTAGAGTATTACAAGCTCACTGTTTTTCCCTTTCACTTGGTCATTGCAGCCATCATTTTAGGTCTTGTGGAACTTGATCGAGAGGGGTGATATTTCAGTCCAAGATGGGGATTCAGTTGGGAGCTGATGGTTTGATGGAGGGTATGCTTTGTATGGGGACTAATAGTTCCAGACTACATATACTGAAATTTACATGAGTTCACATACTGTGATGGCAGAGCCATTAAGGTTGGGGTCACACTTCTCCATATCTAGGCCTAGGGGGCATATCATCATAATCCATGTATGAGTCGTAGTTGTTGATATGGAGCCAAATGACCCAATCATCTAGACATATAGAGGAGGAGTTTATTTTACATTCACAGGATAGGTCAACATACCTCATTGGAGGAGGGTCATTTATGACATGAGAGCTTTCATATGGTGTTCATATCTTACATGGTCAGTGTGGTATGACAACACCCAATAGTTTTTTTTCACGAGATAGGACAGATTGATGCAGGACTGAGAGCATACGATGATCTATAGGTACCTACATGGCCGAGTGCAAAGATAGTTTGGTGAGCCTCAAGACAGACCTGATGATCAGTACATTGCGATATTTGCATGTACTATGAGTTAGACTTTATGGGGCCACTATATACCTGCAAATGAGGCAGTATAGAGTTTTCGATAGCTAGTGGCCAGGCCATGGCCTTATGATAAATGCCAAGTAGATGATGGGGTGACTCAGACATAGAAAGATTCTTTTAGGCCACCTTTCAGCTTGACAGTGCCAGGGACACAAATGGCATGATGGAGAGCCAAAGGTAGAGGGGTAGGATGAGGCTAGGGCTAGCGAGGTCGAGGGGATGGAGACAGGGGCCGGGATGGTGGTGGACCACATCAATAACCGTATCAGAGTAGGGGACCACAGGATCAACCTAGGCAATATCAGGACCAGCATAGGCATGACCAAGATAGACAGGTGGATTAGCCACCCCAGAGAGATTAGGGACCTCTTTTGCCACCCCTAGCTGATTAGAGGGATTCCCAAATACAATAGTTAGAAGCATAGTTCCAAGGGCTATAGGAATAGGTTTTCGCCTTGATGACAAAGAGGGACCAACTCAAGATAGAGCAAGACTAGCTCATCTAGCAAAGATAGGTCACATAGATTAGGGTAGCACAGGAGATGGGCCACATACAACAGCTTGATAGCATGTCTGCCTCTTAAAGTTCAGTTTCATTGCAAGAATACAAGGAGATGATCTAAGAGGTTTATTACTACAGAGTTCACTATCATTAGGTCATGCCCCGAGCATCCTAGGTTCCATATTTTTCACAACAGATAGGGTACCAGCCTCCATAGGACCAAAAAGAGAGACAACCCAGTGAGGGCAAGGGAAACTAGCAAGTTTGGCTCTTTTTTGGTCAGAGACATTATTCTTTTTGTGCTTTAAAAGCTCATTTTTTATAGCCCCATGGGCATTTGTACTTATATTGATACACACATGACTCCAATTTTGTACCATGATAGTATATTATTTTGATGATATATTATATGATATGAGATGATTCGACCTGATGTATGATGCATCCTATTTCATTTATCCATTATGGATGCATTTTACTTTCTATATGCAATGGTTTAGATGTGATGTGATGATTCTATCTTATGTGATGTAATATAATGTATGTTTCGTGAGATGCTTAGAATAACCAATCTATATTAATGATAAAGTGTAATGCATGCAAAATGATTAATGTTTCCTATATGATATGCACTGTGTTGATGGTTTGTGGATGCATGATGGATGCATTAGTGATGATTTTTTATTATTTGTCATGGTACCATGTTAGCATGAAAAGAAGATAGAAGACAAAAGAGGATCCAACAAGTTAAATGATGATGATTATTTTCTTACCAAGGAGTTGGGATTTTTAAAAGGGCCAATTACCTTATGTTTGATAACACACATAGGCATGATGCATATAGGTATAAAGAACTAGGATGGTGTTGTACCTAGTGTGATTGAATTTGACTCGACAATCAAATAGGATTACTCCTATTCACACTTGGAATATGGAACCTTATTTAAAATGTAGTTTAGATATTCTAAATATCTCATTTGAACCAAAACATAGGAAGGCAATTCTTCCTATGTGGTCAACAAGATAACTAAAACACCCTCCCTACACCTAAACAAAGTAGGCACGACCAAGTTATATTAAAATAATATCCAACAAGAAAAAAAGATAAAAATTTATTGTGATCATTGCCCCATTCCTTTCTCTCTAAATCCCTTCATTTGGGACATCATAGAGAGGTCATTAAAATGATTGCAAATAAGATAAGTCGAAATACAAAGATAGAGTAAAAAAACAAGATAATGTTCTTCGTACCACTAGCCAAGACTAAACTACATTGATGCCTAATGTTGATGTCCATTGTAGGAAGAATGCATCCTAGGACATGACATTATCAAATGATTGATTTGTGACTGATTGGATGATAGGCTATCGACACAAAGAGTTGACCAACTTGTTTACTTACTAACCTAGACTTAAGACCTTAACATTTTGAGTTTTCACTTTTAACCTGCTAGACTTGTTTCTGACTATTTCACCAAAGGTTGACGATGACGATTGAATTATTCTTAGTGATGTTTATTATGGGTGAAAAGGAGATAAGAAAAATGGATTTTTTCAAATATTTGGATGCTTTTGATGTTTTTCAAATGTTTTGAGACTGTTTTTGGTATTTTCAATATTTTGTAAATGTTTTAATTTTCAAATATTCCAATTTTTAGGTGTTTAATGAGATTTTGACCAAGTCACTAACTTATAGACCTATACGAGGGGCCTCGAGGGATGATCAATAGATTATGCTTGCCTACATTATACACATAGAGACCACATAGTTTGATTGACATGGACTTGATTATTGATGAGATATGAACAAATGGATTGCTAGTTTATTATGATGGAATCCTAAAGGACTGACCTAAGTGTCTAGGGGGATGATCAATGATCAACCTTGCCTATGTTTAAAGCTCAGAGATGACGTAGTTCAACAAGATGACTTTGTTTTTGAATTTTTTGACTTTTTGACCTATTTTGGATTTTAATATGTTTTGGATGTTTTAGATTTTTTGATTTTCTGATGTTTTTGGATTTTTTTGATTGAGGGACTTCAAGAATATACTCAAATCCGATATGATGCAATAACATTCCCCTAACGTGATGCAATAGAATACTCTGATAAAGGAAGGACAAACTAACCTTAAGGATGGGCCAAATAGTACTAGGAGGGATCATGACACGAACACATGAGCAAGCCATGGTGCAGATGTGAATGGATGATGGATGGAGATAGATGGATGATGGAAGTGTGTTGGATGGATGATGCAAAATAAGCCATTAAGGTGTTGATGGTTGGAAAGTTCTTATTTACATAAGACACATGTTTTCCAGGTTTTCACTAAGGTACTTGCCTAGAGTGCCACAAAAGTGTTTTTCACTAGATAACGATTTTTCTCTTTACTATTTTCAATCCTTTTTCTAATTTTTTTGGATATTTTTTGTATTTTTTATTTCTTTTGTTGTCACCAAGATGCTTGTTTTTGAGGTTTACAAGAAGGTGACCATTTTTTCAAGACATTTTCTAATTTATTTGTATTTTTGGATTTATACCTTGGAAGATGTAGTCATAAAACTTTTTGAGATGGGAGTTGTTCATACGCTCCTCTAGAGGCTCTCCTTCTAGTGTTGATAGTTGATATGCCTTTGAGTTGTGGTTTTCTCTGATCATGAAGGGCCCCAACCAATTGGGTTCAAATTTTTCCTTATTTTTTGGATTAGGGACATATTTTTGGGTTTCCTTTAGCACAAGTTCTCTGACCTGGAAGGTCTTTCTCTTGATTTTCTTGTTATAGCTTGGTTTTAGTCGATTTTGATAGACTTGCAAATGATTTAATGATTCCATACACCACTCATCCAGTAACTCCAGCTCATTCAGTCTTGATACCTTGTATTCTTCATCTATGATGATGTTCTGTAGTGATATTCTCAGTGACGGGAGATCGATCTCAATGGGTAATATGGCTTATGATCCATAGACCATAGAAAATGGGGTGGCACCTATTGGTGTGTGGATGCTAGTTCGATAGGCCTAGAGGGAAAGATTTAGTTGAAGACGCAAGTCACGATCTATGTAATTGATTGTTTTCTTGAGGTTTTTTAGAATGGTTTTGTTGGTGGCTTCTTCTTGGTCATTTCATTGGGGATAATATGGGGTGGAAAAGAAATGTTGGATTTTGAATTTTTCACAAAGGTCATGGAGATCCTAATCTAGAACGGTGTCCCCTTATCCGAGATAATGGCTTGGGGGACACCATAGTGGCATATTAAGTAGTTTAAGATGAACTTCAATATCTACTTTCCAATAATGTAAGTCATGGGTATGGCTTCCACCCACTTCATGAAATACTTAGTGGTGGTGATGATGAATTTGTGTCCACTAGAAGAGGTGGGGGTGATTTTTCCAATGCGATCAAGTCCCCACTATGAAAAGGTCCATGGTGTGATAATCAGATGAAGTTCCTAAGCTGGTGCATTGATGAGGTCCCCATGTTGTTGACATTGTAGACACCTTCTGACATAGTCATGTGCTTCTCTTTCCATAGTAGGCCAAAAAATCCCATCCTTAGCAATTTCTTAGCCAGTGTTATTTTGCTCGAGTGTGAACCACAAATGTAGTTATGTACCTCTATTAAAGTAGTCAAGGCTTCGTCAATGTTTAGGCAACGTAACAGGTTTCCTTCAATGCTTCTATGATAAAGGGTATCTCCTAGGATCACGAAACAAGATGCTTTCTTGACAAAGGTTTTCTTAAGATTTAAGGTTATGTCAGCTGGGAGGACTCCTATTATCAGATAAGTGTATAAATCATGGTACCAAGGATCACTGGGACCAATTATTTCACACAAAAATTTAGACTTCGGTACCTCAAATTCAGGAATGAGAAGCTATTGTACTAGGAGTTCATGCTTTGAGACATTGTGAGGGATGTCCAATAGGGATAAAAATTTCTCCATGGCGTCTGATGCTCTATTGTTTGGTCTAGGTATCTTCTCGAACATGATCTCAATGAAGGACTCAAGACTTTCCACCAACTCCTATAGAGTTAGCTTGTCATCCTTAGTTTGATACTCACCATTCACCTGATTGATTATAAGTTATGAATCACCATATACCTTGAGAGCCATGATATGCCACTACATTTCTATTCCGAGTCATATGATTGGAGCCTCATATTCTACGATATTGTATGTGTAGGGAAATTCCAACTTGTAGAATTTTGCTATGCAATCTCCCTATGGAGTAATGAAGAATACCCTAAGTCTTGATCCATTTCGTGTGTAGGAACCATCAAAGTACAACTTTCAATGGTATTTTATGCTCAAGTTGAAGATGGATTCATCAGGGAACTCTTAAATTAGTGGATTTTTTTAATACATTGGTGCTTTCGCTAGTTGGTCTACAATAGCTTTCATTTTGATGGTCTTTTGCTCTAAATACTTGATCTCATACTCTGATAGGATCATGACCCACTTGGCCATCCTTGTTGTGAGCATTTCTTTGGAGAGCAGGTACTTGAGTGGGTTGATTTTGGCAATGAGTTTTATTTTATGTGTTAACATGTAGTGTTTGAAATTATATGAAGCAAACACCACTATGAGACAAGCCTTTTTGATGAAGGAATAATTTCACTCATGCCCTACCATGGTTCAACTGATGTATTAGATGGACCTCTCTATTCCATTTTCATTGTATTGAGCTAGGAGAGTGCCAAGAGTTGTTCTCGTTGCTGATATGTAGAGGATTAGAGGCTTTCCTGGGATTGGCAGCATAACCATTAGACATGTGAGAAAACACTCTTTGATGTTGTTGAAGACCTAATCACACTTCTCATCCTATTTGTAAGCTACCCCATTGTGGATTTGGTGAGAATATGGGATTGAAATTTTCGCTGATTGGGCTATGAACCAGTGGATTGATTGGAGCCTACCTTGTAGGCCTCTTAGCTACTTCAAAGTCTTGGGTGCCTCCATCTTGAGGATTGATTTTAATTTAGTGAGATCTATTTCAATTCCTCTCATGGACACGATGTATTCGAACAGCTTCCCTAATTATACGCTAAAGACAAACTTCTTTGGATTAAGGAAGACCTGGTATTCCTCAAGTTTGTTGAAGATAGCACATAATGCTTGTATGTGGTCGCTTCTCTTTTTGGATTTTTCCAATATGTCATCAACATAATCCTCCATAGTCTTATGGACCATGTCATGAAATATTAAGGTCATGGCCCTTTGATATGTTGCTCTAGCATTCTATAGGCCAAACGACATCATGTTCCAACAAGATGTCCCCCATGGACAAGTAAATGATGTTTTTTGTTGGTCCTCTTTGGCTATCATGATTTGGTTATACCTAGAGAACTCATCCATCAATGAAATAATCTCATGTCCTATGGTCATATCTACAATCATGTCAGTATTGGGTAGGGGGAAGTCATCCTTGGGATATGCCTTGTTCAGGTCTGTAAAATTTGTGTAGATACATATGCCCCCAATAGGTTTTGAAATAGGTACCAATTGTGAGACGCACTCTAGATATTCAATTAGTTGTATGAACCTTGTATCAAGTAACTTCTTCAATTCAATTTTAACCAACAAGGCCATCTAGGGAAGCATTTTTTTGAGCTTTTGTCTGATGGACTTTGCTTCAGGGTAAACTGCTAGATGGTGGACCACAATCTCTAAATCAATCCTAGGAATGTCAACACAGGTGCATGCAAAGTTGACCTTTCTCTCTCTTAAGAAGCAACTAGGTGCTCTTGTTCTTCTGACATCAATGATTCAACATAAAATGTGATATGCAAAGTTTCCTCTATTCCCAAGTTGACTAGGTTGCACTTCTTGACTGGAACTACTAACTTTTCCTGATGTAGAGAATTGAGAGGAATATTGAATCCTTCATCCTCGAGCACCTCAAAGAGGTTTTAACCATTGGATACATCCTTTACTTTTACTGTTTATGGGTCAAAGAATGCTATAGTGTTCCTTTCACTAAAAGACCTTGAGATTATTCTCAAAATTTTGATTTTGTGACTAAAGGATTCAATCGTTTCCCCATAATAGGCTTGTGTGTCCAATATGATGTCAAACTTGGCCTTGTGATCTCTGTATGGCCCATATCCCATAGTCCCATGAACTTTGAGAGTGACTCATCATTTTTGAAAGTGTATAGAATCAGTGGTCCCCATTGGTTGTAATTGATGAGCTAGGGATAAACTAGGTTTATTTCATGGGTTTGATTGGCTGACTCAAGTGGTAAGGTACTAATCATAAGGAGAAATCTATCCTCGAAAAGCATAGGTAAGTTAGTTACGGTATCTTCCTCATCATCAGTACTACTACAAACATCAGTTATGTCAAATGTGAAGTTGTCTATGACTTGACTTGTGGATATGGGTAAGTGAAGATTAGTTGTTGTTAGTTGAGGGGGAGTCTTGACTTCTTTAACTAGGGGACCTCGACCATGTATGGTTACACTTATAGGGGTACATCTGAGGCCAAGATTTCTCAAGTGTGTCTCAAGAATGATTGGTACTAGGAGACCATTGTCATTTTGTCCAAGGCTTTGGTTTCTGTCATAGCCCATGGCAAGCATCATTTGTAATCCTTTACTACTATCATCCATAGGTAGGTCAACTGATGGTTTATTTTCTTGGTATAGAAGGTTTGATGGGCCCTCTTCTATTCTTTCTTGACCTAGGTTTCCCCAGCTCCTGAAGCTGGAGGAGCCTACTATAAAGGTTTGGGAAGAGGAAGCATTATTTGACTATGGTAATCCTCATGACCTAGGAGATTGTGGTAACTCTCCTACCACAAAATAATTTTTCAAAATTGTGTGATCCCCACACCCATTTTCCTAGATAATGACCTTGATATCAGAGATGGCATGGATGGTCTATGTATGGAGTTGAGGGACCCTCATCATTCTTAGGGACTTGGGGGATTTTGTAATATTTTTCTTCCATATTTTTGCAATAGTAAAAGTGTTCAAGATCCCCATCGACAGTGACCTCTTCACCTTGGTATAGAAAGGATACCAATTGGTGGAAGGTGGAAGCAACAACCTGTATCTCATGAATCCAAGGACACCCTAGGAGGATATTCTAGGTCAAAAACTTGACAATTTTTTTCCATGATGGCCGACCCTACCTGAATAGGGAGTTTGATAGTGCCCTGAGATGCTCTTTCTTGATCATCATAGGCTCTGATGGTTATACCTTTTCCTTCTTCAATATCATCTTTGGAGAAGCCCAGGATTTTTATTAATTTAAGGGTGCATATGTTCAACCCTACACCTCCATCTACCAAGACCCTCTCGACTTTGTTTTTATGGATGAAAGCCTCAAGATAAAGTGCATGATTGTGAGATGGTTGTGTTGGAAGGTTTTATTCTAAAAATGTTAGGAGGTGAGGCATGGAAAGGTGTAAAACCATGGATTGGAATTGATCTACATCAAGATTGGTGGTGATAGAAGATGAGGCTAGGGCTTCTTCTAGGATATTTCTATGAGCTGGTGAAATATTTAGCAACTCCATGATGGAGATATGAGTTGGGGTTCTTTTCAAATGGTTGAGGACATTGTAGCATGCTCTTGGGTTGGAAGTGGGTGCTCTAGGAGGCTAAGTGGATCCTACAATGGTAACTTTTCCACCTCTTTTGGTGACTCCACAATCGGCTTGGGCTCCTTTAATAGTGATGATAGTGATCATTTCTTCTAGAGATGTAACAACATGGTCATAGACATGATTCACACTTTTCAAGGTACCCTTTAATTTATCATTGTTATTATTTCCCTTATTCTGGTTGGGCATCAAATTCATGTAAATCTTGAGATTTTAGTTCCCTATTGGTTGTTCTACATTTATAATCTTGTTGTCAATGAGGTCTTGGATCAAGTTTCTCAACCTCATGCAACTACTAGTTGTGTGTCCCTTGATTTTGTTGAAATCACAAAGGTGATTTTCATTGTACGATGGTGGTTTTACCAAGGGCTCTTGATAGTTTTCATAGGTGGGAATTGTGATTAGTTTTTCCTGCACTAGTCTTTGCATGATAGATTTAGCCCATTCCCCAAGGGGTGTGTTCTTCCTCTTGGGATAATTTTTGTTTTGTTGAGGTAGTATGCCTTGATTTTCCATGTTGTTGACTATTTGGTTGTTTAGCCACTGTATGATGGTGTTGGATTGTCGATTTTTCTAATTGTTGGCATGTGGTTTTTGAGGTGCTTGTTTGTATTGTTGAGGAGCACGAATGACAACTTTGGCATCGACAACACCATTGTTGGTAACATTTCTATTTTTTTACCATGTGCGATGCTTGTGATTATATTTAGTAGATGGTTGGCTTTCTTGATAAGAAGGTGTTCCCCCTTGTGAGATAAGGGCTTGTTCAATATTGAGCGCCTTGGGGATCAACTAATCATAGGTTGTGATGCATTGCACCTTTAGATGGAAGGACAAGAGTCTATCAAGATTTGCAATGATGGTGCACACTTGTTGTTCCTTAGGCATGGTCCATTTGCTTCTATTGGCCTTTGATCGCCATCTTTGCAAGAATCAAGGAAATGTCACTCGCTTAGATTATTTTATAGCTAATAGTTCTTCTAGGATGACATCCATACCTATATTGAAGGCATAGTTTTTCATAAATGCGTCTACAATTTCCTAGAATTTTTTTATTCTTGAGATATGTGTGAACCGGTTGATTGTCGGACCTGCCAAGCTTCGAGGGAACAGTCGAAGTAGGTAGTTTTTGTCATATGCAACCTCCATGCACTACACTTGGAACTTCCTAATGTGATCTTAAATGTTTCCTATCCCTCGATACTTGACAAATATTGGGATCTCAAATCCCTTTGGGAATGGTTTCATGATAATGCTCCTATCGAACGGATAGGGGCACAAGTTCTTTAGTGGTTTTGTGATTTTCCCTTGTGTTGATACATCATCTTGAGGATCAGGGGGTGGGATGAAGGTGTTCTATGGTGGTTCAATCATTGGGGGGATGGGTGGATTGGTTGGTGTGTTGGTGGATAGTTCTTGCACATTTTTGATGCACCAAGTATGCTTCTAATTGCTATTGTACCAAAAAAACTTGATATTGGTAATGTTTTTGTTGCACTAATAATTCCTATTGTTGGGCTTATTGTTATTGTTGTGCCAACAATGCTTGTTGATGGGTTGCTAGTTGGACTGCTTCTTGTTTCTCTTCGTATTGCTTCAACACTTGTTAGTATGCTTGTTGTTGGGTTTCTTGTTGTTATGTAAGGTATTGTGCTTGTGCATGTGCCTATTCTTATACTTGTTCTTGTTGGTATGCTTGTGCAACCTAGGAAACCTATCTAGCTTGTGTGGCTTATGTGGCTTGAGCTGTTTGAGTAGCTTGAGAGGCTTGAGTGGCTTGATCTACTTGTGTAGCTTGGGCAGCTTGGGCGGCTTGTCATTGATGCAACAAAGCTTGAGCTTGGGTGGCCTATTGTGCTTGTTGTGCTTGTTGTGCAACTAATTTTTCTTGTGCTTGCTAAGTGGCTAGTTGTGCAGCTTGTCAGTTTTGAATTTATTGGAGTGTCTTTTAATAGGTAGCTTATTAAGTGACTTGCAACATGATGCTATATTGGTTTGACATGTTTGAGTTATGTGGCGGCGATGGTGGCAGATTTAGAATGGTATTTTTTGTTGTGATGAGAGGTACCATTGTATTAATGATTTAGATTTGTGTAGTGGATGGTGCGATTGATATGCTTGGTCCTTGAGAGACCACATTTTGGGGGACTGTAGATGTATTGATTGCTTGGGTTTCTTGGATGGTTGCCAGTTTTTTGTGCGATATTGATGGAAATATGGGAAGATTTAGTATGATGTTTTGGTTGATGATCAAGGGGTTGTTTTGGTTCTTTTGATTGATGTTTGGTAAAGGGGGAAGCCCTAAACTGAGGGGCGGTGTGGATGTTAATTTCAAAGGTGGAAGTGATGGAAAAGTGGGTGGTGCATTCTCTTTAGGAAAGGATGATGATGAAGGGTCAAAGATGCCCCCTAGTCTGAATAATCCACCTTCTCCCTATGATGTCAAGGGCAAAGAGATTTGTGTGTTGAGCAAAAATGTCAGTGTTGTATGAAAAGATGATGATGGGTCATTGGGATCTTGGAAGGTGAGCAGAACATATGGGTGTTGTGAATTCAATGGGACAGATTCACCCAAGATAGTGTTTCCATCCAAATCTTTGTTGTTCACAAGGGGGTGTGTTTGTAATGCATTAAGGAATGAGCTCCCTTGGTTAACAATAGGTTGAATAGGAGAAATGGATGATGTGATTTGGAGGATTCTTTGATTGATGCTTTGGAGTGAAGTTGTGGATGAAATTGGGGTATGATCCCAAGAAGTTGTTCCACAATGGTTCTCACATCATAATCGGAAGGGAGTTTAGCCCCCTATTTTTTTAATTCAATCATATATTTTGAGGGATTGAGCTTCATCATGATATTGACAATTCTATGATAATTTTTGAGATTTTGGACCATTTCAATGATCTCATCTTGTGTCATCCCAAAGGCATTATTGGTGATATCCTCTACTTGACCTTACTCTTGAGGATTTTGTGATGATAGAGGAATATTAGTTAGGGGACTACTTGATTCAATTGGATTTATTTGGGGAGTGGTTTGACTCAACTCACTCGAAGTTGATGTTTCTTTGTTGATTTCCATGTTCTTCTATTGTGATCTAGTTTGCACCATAAAATAGGGATAAATTTTCAAGAATGTGTGAGATGAACCTCTAATTATTTAGATTGATCTAACTTTAGGCATAAAAGAGAAAAATATAGGACAATTAAGGATCAAAGTGTGATGATAAAATGTGTGAAAGATGAATTATATGGATGTTTGAACTCTTACAATATCTTGAGGGGAATGCGAGACATTTGAGACTTTTTGGATTCTTGGATTCTTGGATTTTTTTTAATCTTAATTTTAGATTCTTGGTTTTTGATTTTGGCCTTGATTTTCTTTGGATTATTTTTTTATTTTTGGAATTGGATAATGAACAAATACATCTCAAGATTTTGGATGTTATCTATGGGATAGAATTTCTCACAGGAGGATAATTTGACTAAGTGTAGGGAGAAGGATGCATCTACCCACACCTAACCAAACAACATGATTTAATGATAATTTAACTAAGCATAAGGAGAAGGATACATCTACACATACATAGCCAAAATAAATGTTTTGATGTTTGATTTCAAGGACTTTGATTCATGTTCTTTCCAAAAATCCTAGCAAAAAGGATGGTTTCAAGATTTTCAAGAGTTTGTGAGATGATTTTGATTGATGTTTGAAACATGGATGCAAGTTTTGATTTGATCCTATGTGTACCTGTAAGTGTGAAATAATTAAATAATTAAAACAACTAAAACACTTCTTAATGAAACATTATATCAATATTTAACATGAATTAAACTAATTTAAAACACAGAAAGCTTGAAAGTGTCTAATTGACTCCTATCTCTAAAGATTTATCAAGTCACAAAAGGCTCTCAGATTTGGTAAGTAGGGTGACTATTTAAAATGCCAATTCAAAGAATGGAGTGATGTTAAATGAAATGATCTAATTATTGATAATGAAAGATAAATGATATTGATGCTACTATTAGCTATTCTGACATGAAAATTGATAAATGGAAGATATAGTAAAAGTATGATGCTATTGTGATACTAATTCTACTGATACTATGATTCTAATTCTACTGATGATATGATTTATGGATTCTTGATTGCTTGATTGATATTCCTACAGAGTAAGTTTCCATAAAATTTGGATCCATTGCTTGCTTTAGAACGCTGTATTTATAGATTGACGACAACAGTTTTGCATAGGGGTAGCGAAACAAAGGCTTGGATTCAATCTAGAGAATTGAGTGGTGAGAGATTGAGAAGCTAGAGCTAATGAAGGGAATGGTTTTTCCCCATGAAAACATCAGGAAAGATGATAGCAAAGATCATAGGAAGAAGATTTGAGAGATTGATTCAAATTTGTCTCCAATTTGTCTCCACAATTTCCGTGAATGCCAATTGAAACAAATTGGATTTTGGAATGTAAAATTTGCTAGGTGAGTGAATAGAGGAATTTTCTTTATGCTTTTATTTAAATATTTTTATTTATTTAAATTAGCAAAAGGGGGAATAAATAATTTAATTAAAAAAACTATAGAACTTGTTTATTAAATTAAAATAGAAGGATTATGATAATTAAACAATAAATTGTTAAACTTTCTCTATTTAATTAAGATTGGAATGATGTAATAATTAAATAACACCAACTATAAAATTTGTATATTTAATTAAATATAAAGAATATGATAATTAAACAATGAAGTGTAAAACTTTGTTTATTTAATTAATATTGAAAACAACGTAATAATTAAATAACACCAACTATAAAAGTTGTATATTTAGTTAAATATGAAGAATATCTATAAAATGATCTATAAATAAAAATTTATATTTATTTAATAGTAGAGGAAACTAAAGTAATTAATCAAATAAATCGTATTTAATTAATTTGACTATCCAGATCATTTTTAGGTGTATAGAGTGCCTAAAAAGACTCTTGTTTTACAAGACTTCAATTTTGAAGAACACGCTTTACCTCTCATACAAGATGCTCAAATTGTTGAAAAAGTCTTGGATTCTAATAATAATTAAATGAATGCAGATTGGGGTTTTTCCTTGAAGCTCTTCTATAAAACTTGAAGGTCAATATTTCTCTTAATTTTTAGGGCATAGACAACCTTTTATTGCCAGCCTTTTGAATGAGACCTTTGGTTTTTGGGTTTTCCATTCTGAAATTTTGGGAAATCATTTGAAAGAACACATGTGTAGGGTCCAATTGTTTTTTAACTTTGCTTAATGTTTTTGTTTTACCACAAACAATTATTGATTGGGTTTCTTCACACTAAATGTCTAATGTCTTAACTTCTTATCATCCCACAAAGTGTATTATGTGGAAATAAAGGAAATCAAGGAAAAAATTTCCTATTGTTGACTTTAGTAAGCAAATTAAGATATAAATTAAAATGCTTAGAAACTTCTCAAGATAGAATCCCGATGGTAAGCAATAGCACTTAAAATTTTTCAAAGGTATTTGCCTCCTAAATGGTTTGAAATTTTATGTTCATGTTGAATGTTTGTTTTCCCAATGTTTAAGAACAAGTAGAGTGTTTTTTATTCCAAGAACATACACAACCCAATGGATATTAAAGCTAGTATTTGTTGAGTTCCCACTTGGATAAAATCTAGCTACACCTGCTCTTAGTGGATGATTAGATGCTTGACCACAAAGGATCCCCCCTATACTACACTCACTTCTCGGGTCAACCAAGAATCAATTCCCATGAAAATCCCATGGAATACTTTTGATCTCTAATGAGAGTCATAAAAAATGTGGGACGGCTTCAGAATTACCATTCTTGTACCAACAAATAGATCAAGGATTTTTTCCTTTTCTAACCAAAGGTTTTAATGTGAGCATTTCATTTATGGGGGACCATCCATGTGAAAAGAGACCATTGCTACCCTTCTCATCAAAATAATCCTTGTGATACTTGCCTTTCCTCAACTACCCACACTTATATACCGGTTGGAAGTCACTTGTATTTAGCATGTTCTTGATTGGGTCATTCCCTTGGGTGATTACTTTTTCCCACAAGGCCAGCCCTCTAAGATTAAGAAAAGAAAGCAAACATATATGTAGTTCAATCAATCTTCATTGAGAAACAAAGAGAGAATGCATGCAATATGTTCCACTCACACTCCCAAGTTTTTTCCAATTTTAAGAACCCAAATGAAGTGTGTAGGAAATCACTTACACAACCTAATATCACCAAAAGCCATTTGATGCTAAAGATCGTCATGAGGCGTGAGACAAGCACATACATCTTTTAGATGATATTATTTTGGGTAAGTGATTACAAAGCAAAGAAACACATGGGTAAGTGCACCAAGATGGTTCCCAAAAAAGGGGCTTAAGTGGCCACTTTTTTTCTGAAATCAGGAAATACTGACCTTGGACGTGAAATTGAGGATAGCTACACTCAAAATTTTTAGATGGAACAAAAACAAGGACCGTGTGCTCGAGTCTACTTTCTAAACTACTAATTTATTTTGAAAATGGTTGAGATTAAGGGGTTCAAAGAGGACACACACAAATTGTTGTTGTTAGAAAAACATAACATAGCAACTCTTGTGTGACCAGAACACAGTGGACTTTGTAGTATTTTTAAAATCGCTTTGGTCGGAAGTTAGATAAATGTAGTAAGAATTTGGATATTTTTGATGATTTTTTAATGAATATTTGATTTTTATTAATTTTCTAAGTGGGCACTTCCTAAAAAGCATAATTTTGCGCGTCCCCTAAATTTTTGAAACTAATATATTTTTTTAATTTTTTTTTTTTTTTTAAAATTGTAGAATGGAGTCTAGTTTCTAAAAATGTAATTTATTTCAAATTTTGATGAACGGTTAATTTATAGCAAAAAAATACCAAACACTGCTTTTTGAAGAAAAACGGACATACAAACAAAAGAAATTATGGATGAAAGGCTTAACATTGTTAGAAAGTGAAAAAAATTACATCGTTGGAAAGATAATAAAGAACCTAACATTACCCATGTGTTCGATTTTCTTGATATTGAACTAGATGCAATCTTGATGGTGAGCACGAACCCGATTATGTGAAAATTTGTTGAATTTGGAAAAAACATGTCTCTGGTCTTTGGGAATGCCCTCCAAGCCTTTGGGATGGTATTCCAAGGCAAAACCAAAGCAAATTTACAAAGAAAAAAATAACGCGAACGCGTTATAACGCAAACGCATTTTAACGCGAACGCGTTATTTGTTAGTTTGGCCACAAAAGTGCGACCATTTCGGTGCACTTACCCACATGTTCATTTTAAAACCTTTCAGAGCAATGATTGGATTAATTTTAAAGAACCAAAGGAAGTGTGAGATTTTATTGTTCAATTGTTAATCTTAAGCAAAATCTAGTATGTTTCCCTAGAGTTCTTTTTAGACCCTTTATGTTGTTCCTTTTATTGCCCTAATAAAAATAGTGAATCCTAAAAAAGCCTGAAGGGGTAAAGTCCTTAGACTTGGAATTATAATTTCTTTCAAAAGTATCTAAAGACACTTGATACAATGGATAAATGATGTTATACTTCAAACCCTTCCTTGCTCCTTCGTTGCTTACACCTACAAAACCTTATTAATCCAAGAAAAATAAAAGCAAAAAATAGGTCAATAGCTCAAACTGATGAAAAGCCAAAAAGAACATTTTGAAATAACTTGAAATTTGATACTTTACCCCACCCCAACAATGCAACCTACATATACATCATAGTTTAAGGAAGTTAGGGGTGTTGTATCACGTCACTAGGTTTGACAAGGGTGCTCTGCAATAGAACAAAGAGCATGATTGTGGTGGTGTTTTGTTAGTGCCGTAGTTTAGCATTTGAAAACCCACCATTAGAAAAATAGCCTAGTATCAGTGTTTGTAAATTTGAATTTCTGGGTGGGAATCCCTCGACAACAAAATTTGGTGTTTGCAGGGTTGCTATATGGCATTGCTAGAAGGCTAGCATCATTGTATGGCACTACTTGACTAATAGCGACATAGTTTATTGTATACACAAAAAATTACAAAAACCATAGAATTTTGTCAAAAACCGTGTTAAGAACTTGATATTTTCCATCCTCCTAATGCCAAAATGTGAACCCCAATCCTAGACCTACACAAACATAGAAAAAAAGCACAATATTAGATCCATATGCAAGTTAGAACTAAGATTCCCCATGAAATTCATCTACAATGCTCAAAATAGGAAAGAAATGAAGACCAAAACAAGAAAAGTAATTAAATCCTATTTAAGCATGCAAACTCTCAATCCCATGGGGAATTGGTTTCAATTTGGTGTATAAATTAGCCCTTTTTTAACTCCTTTGCAAACTTGGTGAAGATTGATCCACTTTATGATGAAGAACAATGTGATTCCTTCATAAAATCTGAAATAACCTAGCTATAATGATGAAAATGCTATGGAAATGGATGGAATTGCTCAAAATGTAAAGATAGTAACTTCTCTCTGAGTTGTGGATCCAAAAATGAGAAGAAAATTCTTCTATAAATAGATGAACAAGATGGAAGAATGAGAAAAATGAAGCAATGTGGGATCATTCAACATCCAATGGCCAAGTTCCACTTGTCAAGATGTGAATGGAGGAAGCTTCAACACATTTTGATGAATGTGCACAATAAATGATATTAGGCGTATTTCAAATTTGTGAAATGACAAGTTTATGGGGGAGGTTGTCGGTGAGGAGGAGGATGTCGATGAGGAGGGGGATAGTGGAGATGAGAGTAGTGGGGATGAGAGTAGTGAGGATGATTATAGATTTGATAGTGGAGATATTACAGGTGGGTCGGGCCCTACCTTAGATTTTCCTGAGGAGACAGTGCCTCACAAGAGGTAGGCAATGAAAGATGTTTCAGATCAATTATAGATAGCTAGCCTACAGGTGCAGATAGACACCATTTATGAGAAACTTTTTTAGGTTCACAGTCTATTAGAACATACTCGGGATCAAATGAAGGAACAAGCCCAGTCACACACAAAGGATTTATCATCAGTGCAAGCTTAGTTGGGTATGATGCATACACAAATTGCAGCATTGATAGTTGAGAGGGATACTGACAGATTTATAGCGAAGGGTACTCAGGCTACATCTGAGAGATTATAGAGATTGGAAAATGGTGCCTCTTTAGGAGATTATATGAGAGAGGTTGCCCATATTGGTGGGGAGTTGGAGTATTATAAAGGTAAATATTATGATTTTTTCCCTTCTAAGTAGAGAGTGAGCTATAGGCAGTCCTGATCTGGTAGGACTCATTCTAGGACTATTAGTGCAGGTGTGGCATAACCTCTCCAAAGAGATCCCAAAGATCTTGGATCATCTGGTGGTGGTAGGAGGACTGGTCCTACTATTCCTACACCTTCTAGAGCCAACAATACTTAGTTTCAGATGTGATTCCTCTTTTGTTTTTGAGATGATGATGTACATTCCAATAACGTCCATTTTTTTGATGATATATATCTCTTCATTTAGACATCATTGTATACTTGACATTTTCTTTTGATCACCTATGTGAATTGGAATGCCTATCCAAAAAACACAAGAATTTACCACTTTCCTATGTGAATTGGAATGCCATCCATGATACTTTGTCGAGCACTTTTCGTGACAATTCACACAGTAATTATGATTAATTCACAAACAATAGATATAGAAAATATCATTCTCCTTCTTGGATTCTCTAGTTTAATACATCATCGAGTTGCTCCAAAGAAATGATAAAAATGATCAAAGTACAACATATCAAAATTTTGCTTAAAGTATTTCAATCATAATTCAGATTAGACCATCCATCCTTATTTTATGATGTTTCTATGTTTTCGAGAGTTTTGACCATAGAACTAACCTAAAGACCTATCCTAGGGGCCTTGGGGGCTGATCAAAGATTAGCCTTTCCTATGTTATACATGTAGAGACCACGTAGTTCGACTGACAGACTAAAAAGATCAATTCTAAAAAAATTTATGTGCATGATATTTTCAACATGTGTGATAGTGCATGTGATAAAACCTAATGGACTGACCTAGTGAGGCCTCAGGGCCTCATCGATTGATGGAATTTCCTATGTTATACATGTTGAGACCACGCAGTTCGACTGACAGAGACTCATGTTTTTTTTGGATTTTTGATACTAACTTTTTGAATTATTTTTGGATTTTTTTATGTGATATGGATGTTTGATGTTTTTCCAATGGTGTTTGATGTTCTATGTTGGGTTGTATTTCAATCAATTTTTGTGTTTATTTTTTCCTGCCATTGTTTGTCCTTTTGATTAAGCTCGATGTTTTATTGCCCCCAATGATGTTCAAATGTTTCCCCCAAGGTAGGGTGAGACATGACCACATGATATGATATGATAATGGATGTAAAAATTATGATGGTGAAAGTAACGATCATAACATGCATCCAAATAGATTTGGAGAGCTTATTCGAATCACAAATAGCACCCGTTTCTAAGTTTTCACTACATGTTTTTATTGCACTTTTTTAGTCTTTTTGATTTTTTTGTATTTTTGTATTTTTCTGATTTTTTTGTATTTTTCTATTACCAAGACACATTTTCTAGGTTTTCATCAAGGTAACCATTTTTAGAAACTAATTCATGCACTGTGCGATTCAGGTATAGAACTTTCTAAGATGGATATTGTTGATAGGTTCATCAAATAGATCCCCTTCAGGTGTAGACAATTGATATGCTCCTCATCCATACACTGATATGATTACAAATGGACCTAGCCAGTTACGTTCAAACTTCCCTTTCTTTTCTCTATCATATTTATTCCTAGGGTTTTCCTTTAGGACCAAGTCTCCAACTTGAAAGTCTCTAGGTTTTACCCTGTGATTTTAGCTCCTTGAAATTCTTTGTTGGTAGGCCTTCAAATGATTGACATCTTTTTGACGACATTCATCCAGTAATTCTAGTTCTTGTAGCGTAGCAACTCTATAATCCTTATATATAATGATACCTTGAAGTGAGACACAGAGCGATGGTATTTCTATCTCAATGGGTAAGATAGCATCTAGACCATACACCAAGGCATGTGGTGTAGCTCATGTTGGTGTTCTAATGTTGGTTCTATAGGCCCATAGTGCAAGATTTAACTGAACATGCCAATCATGTCCAAAATCGTTTACTATTTTCTTTAGTATCTTTAGAATTGTCTAGTTTGAGGCCTCTACTTGTCCATTTCCTTGAGGATAGTACGATGTTGAGAAAAGATGTTGGATATGGAATTGTTCACATAATTATTGGACATATTGATTTTTAAAAGGCCTACCATTGTCTGTGACAATGGACTAAGGTACCCCATACCAAGAGATGAGGTAGTTGAGTATGAAAGATGAGATCTACTTTCGAGTGACTATTTTTAATGGAACTGGTTCTGTCCATTTTGTAAAATATTATATTGTTGTGATGATGAACTTGTTTCCATTGGATTAAGACTAATTTATTTTTACTACTAGGTCTAGTCCCCACTAACAAAAGGGCCATGTTGATGTGAAGGGTTGTAACTCTTGTGTTGGTGCATGAATTAGATTACCATGAATCTATCATTTCTGACATTTTTAAAAATATTAATAGGACTCCTCCACGTTCAACCAATAATACCCTAAATAGAGGAGTTTCTTAGCTAGGGTTAGCCCACTTGAATGGGTCCCACAAACACCTTCATGGACCTATCATAAGGATTTTTCATATTCATGATGCTCCATACAACAAAGAAGATTACCATCTAGACCTCGATGGTAAAGGATTTCAGTGAT
Organism: Sequoia sempervirens; assembly: GCA_007258455.2. Classification (NCBI taxonomy): domain Eukaryota; kingdom Viridiplantae; phylum Streptophyta; class Pinopsida; order Cupressales; family Cupressaceae; genus Sequoia; species Sequoia sempervirens. The sequence continues at coordinate 35,242,896 of VDFB02358134.1, read as the reverse complement.
CAATGTATCTCGCGTGGATTGATAGATAAAGTTATGCTTTTTCTTTCTAAAGAGATCATGAGGAAGGATATTATTTTTGAGGTAAGTATAGATCTCTCCATATTGTGAGATTTGAGTGTCATTTATTTGGCATATGGTCTATTAATTAGGATTGTCGTATGCAAGGTTAGATACTTCTTCCACCATCAACTCATAACAACCTTGCTTTTTTGGTAATTGCATAAGGGAATTAATTATCGCCATGGCATCCACAACTTTGTTCCCTGCCCTTGGTATTTTCTTGAATTTGATATCCATGAAGTACTTTTTAAGATCAGCTATCATTTGGTTATATGGCATGAGTTTCTCATCCTTTTTCTAATACTCATCATTTACTTGATAGATGATAAGCTGTGATTCCCCATACACTTGTATTTCTACGATTGCTCATTCAATAGCTACTTTGATTCTGATAATCAATGCTTCACACTCAACTATAATGTTGGTACATGGAAACATTAGCCTATAGGATCTTGGGATGGTGTGTCCTTGAGGTGTGACAAATAGAATTCTTGCACCAGATCCTCTTTGTGTGTATGATCCATCAAAATAGAGCCTCTACTATTGTGTTGTAATATTTAGGATGTTTTCATATGGAAATTCAATGTTCATTGGATGATGATCCTATAATGGAGCTTCAACTAGTTGATTCACTATTACCTATCCTTTGATGGATCTCCTATCAACATATTAAATATCAAACTTTCTCAATATCATGACCCATTTTTCTAGTCTCCCTGTTAGAGCAGCTTTACTGAGTAGATATTTCAATGGGTCTATTTTTGCTAAGAGCCTAACTGTATGAGTCAACATGTAGTGTCAAAACTATTGGGTTGCAAATACTATTTCCAAACAAGCTTTCTCTATGAATGTGTAGTTTATTTCATATATGTTGAGAGTCTTGCTGATGTAGTAAATAGCTTGTTCTTTTCCTTCAGAATCCTCCTATGCTGATAGAGCTCCTAATGAAATGTTAGTTGTTGCGATATATAGTAACAATGGTCTTTTTGTTGTGGGTTGCATGAGTATTGGAGGTGACACAAAATACTATTTTATCTAGTTAAAATTTGTTTCATAGTCATGATCCCACTTGAGTGAAACATTCTTATGAAGTAGATGATTAAATGGGTGACTCTTGTCTTCCAAGTGGGAGATAAATCTCCTAATGGATTGTAAACTGCCTTGTAGGGTCATAATTGAATGATATTTTTAGGTGAAGAAATCTCCATTATTGCTTTAACCTTAGCTAGATCTACTTCAATACCTTTATCTGACACTATGTAACCAAGGAGTTTTGTTTATGTTACCCCAAACACACATTTATTTGGGTTCAACCTGACATTTAACTTCTTCAGTCTAGTGAAGATTTTATCAAGAATCTCCAGATGTCCTTCCCTAGTGTATTATTTTGCTAAGATTTCATCAACATAATCTTCCATGAAAGTATGCATCATGTCATGGAAAATAGTGATCATTGCCCGCTGATATGTCGTACCTACATTTTTAAAATGGAAGGGCATGACATTCCAATAGAATGTACCCCAAGGACAAGTGAATGATGTCTTTTCTTGATCTTCAGGTGCTATTTTTATTTGATTAAACCCTGAGAATCCATCCATTAAGAATAAAATGGTACGTCCCACTGTTAGATCAACAATTATGTCAATGTTGGGTAAAGTAAAATCATCCTTTGGGCATACCTTGTTTAAATCCTTGAAATATATGCATATTCTAATGCTATTATAAGGTTTTGATACATGCACAATATTTGTGATCCATTGTGCATAATCTATGGACTTGATAAATTATGCATCTAACAATTTCTTCAGCTCAACTTTAACCATTAGGGTGATGTGGTGATGCATCTTTCTTAATTTTTGTTTGATTGGTTTGATTCATTTTGGTAGCAATAGAAGATGCATTAGGATATCTGGATCGAAATTTGTCATGTCAAAATATGACCATGCAAAATTTATGTGTCGCTCCTTCAAGAATTTGGTGAATGCAGACTTCTCCTATTCTATCATGGATGCTACCAAATGTAGGATCATGGCCTTTTCAGTTGTTCCCAAATTTATAGACAGTTTCAGTTCTACCAATATTGATGATCTATCATGGTAATGCTCTGGGAGGGTGTCAAATCTTCCATACTTCAGTGCCTTAGAAAGGTTTTCAATATTGGATATGTTCTTTATTTTTTCTTTTTCAAAATCTAATGCTACCTTAGAAAGGTTTTCACCATTAGATTTATTTTTCTTGTTGTCATTTTTGCAATTGGAAGATTTGACACCCTACCATTGTGAACCATCGTTATGAGTGTTCTGGATAAAACTTGTATTAGGTTTTTCACTGCAAAAGATAGTTTATGATGGCATCATCATTCGAAAAGACTGGTAAATGAATAGGTTCGATGGGTTCTCAATCAATGAGTTTGGGACGCATTAATGGTAATAAGTCATTAGTTTGAGTAAGGCCGACAACTATAAGTGTTCTGATAGTGAGGTGGTCAAATTTGTTGGTAGGAAGGTTGAGGTCTATGATAGTACTCACCTCCAAGTCACCTGTGTCACTTGATGTCTAAGCATCCTCGCTTGAGTCATCAATATTTGTTGATCCCAATATAAATCACCTATTTCCTAAACTTTGTCCCTCCTATCGTAAGGGTGTATATGTTTGAATGACAACAATTTGTTTGTCAATGTATGATGTAGCAGATAAATGATCCCATTCATACTCATTGGAATTTGTATCAGAACCATCTATCATTTGTAGAATCATTTCTACCACTTTTAGAGTTACTTTCTTTTTTGTTTCCCCTATGTAGTCTAATCTTGTTTTGTGTTTAGGCTACAGTGTTAAAGGTTGAATAGGTTCTATAATACCATCCTTTCTCTTACCAATTGGTTATTTTCCTTCATAGCCCATTTTCTCTAACATAGCCTTCCCTTTTCCATACTAATCTATTTTGATGTTGATGCTTGCTGATGTTGAGGCTTCTTCATCCTTGTATAGCCAATTGAGAATGGATTTGTCTTATGACTCATCTTCAAGGGTACCTACTTTAAAAAATATTTCATTAAGAGTTGTCATTGGTTGTGATGAATGTGGTGTATTTGATGTGGTCTATCCATATTTTTTTTGTGACGGTAGTAATTGTAATAGACACAAAGATTGCTCAAGAGAATATTCTCCTAAGCCTTTGTCCTTTAACTGGACCTTGTCTACAAATTGTTGTGATAAATTATTTATAGGACCTTTAGTGTTTGATAAATTTGTCTTTGCAATAGTTATTTCCTTCGACTGATCCTTCTTCTCAACCCATTTAGATAAGAAATTGGGTTGTCTTTCACTACTCGATGAAGTGGAAGTGTCAAATTATTTGTTGTTGGGTACTAGAGTGTCTTGATTTTCTTTTAGCATGTTGCAAGTCTATGGATTATTGTTGTCAGTTGATATTGTAAACTCCTATCTGTTGACTGGAAATTTCAAACATTGATGATATGTTGAGGGTACCGCTTGCATTTCATGGATTCATGAATGACCCATTAGTATTTTATATGTTAGATCCTTGTCCAACATTTGACAAACAATGTTCTTGAAAATTGGTCCTACTTGAATTAGAAGTACAATCAGCCCCTTGGAAGACCTTTCCTCTTCATAATGTGCCTTTATTGTTATCTTTCTTCTAGCATCAATGGCATTGTCAGAATTGCCTAGTGCATGAATTAGCTTGAAAGTATAAATATTTAATCTAGCTCCACCATTTATTAAGACACACTTGACATGGTGTTTATGGATTAGAACCTCTATATGCAAGGGTACATTGTGTGGGTGATTTAATGACAAACCATCTTGTTTAGAGAATGACAAACAATGAAAGTTGCAATAATCAACATCATTCCACCAGGATGGTTTTACCTTCAGCTACCAATTTCATGCTTCTAGTAAATTAATAAGTTTTTTTGGAATGAGTTCTCTCATTGCTGATTCTAAAGTTTCTTCTAATGGGGTAAATATTTGTTGATTGGATTTTCTTTGATATGATGGTCGAGATTCCCCATTGTTGGTGTTATTGTTTTTAGTAGTGCTTTGATTATTGTTTTGATTCTCATTTTGATTTGTTTTGACAGTTGTTGTTTCCAAATAACATACTAGTTTTGTATTCTGCATGTCATTTGTAGCATCATTGCTTCTAGTATTTCTATTTTTTTGCCAAAATTTAGGTTTGGCATTGTTTCCATAGTGATTTGTGTTGTTTGGTGTATCACTGTAGTGCTTAATCACTACTCGTTTGACTAGGGCTTCTTTTATTTTAAGCCCATTCTCAATTAGTTTTTCAAATGTCGGGGGACATTGCAGTTTGAGTCTATAACTCAGTTGATCATTTAAGTTGTCGATAAATAATTCAATCTTCTCCTCTTCAGGTATAGATCCAGGATATATAGCAAACAAATTTCTCAAATTTTGTAAGAATGATAGGAATTTCTCACCATTTTTTTGTTTTAGGTTATACATATCTTTTCTGGTTACGTCATGTTGTATGTTGAAGGACAATTGAGAGATGAATTTTTTGACTAGTTCTTTGAAGGATCAAATCCTTGGTTGTAACTTGGAGAACAATTTGATACAATGGGATCCCAAACTCCTAGGAAATAATCTCATCAGGTAAATATCTTCTTGTACAAACTCTAGGCCCATTGTTTTGAATTCCCTTACATGGTCAATCGGGTCTAATTTTCCATTGTATTTATTATATTTAGGAAATTCATAGTGTCTAGGGAAAGGTATCATATCCACACTTCGATAAAAAGGGTAAGGAAAAATTTCCTATGATAAATATCTCTTGGTGGTTCCTCTTTCCATATTCTAAATCTGTTACTATAGATTTTTCATTTGAGTTGTTAAAGCAACAACTTCATCTATGTCCTGGGTGTGGTTTGATCCTGTTTCATTTTTTCTAGGTGTTTCCTTCAACCGATTGATGTCAAAATCTTTTAGAAGTTTGGCACCTAACTCTACTAACATCAAGAGATTTTTTTGCATGTCTTTTTCTAAGACCTTTTCCATAAATTAATAAAAAATTGGATCTTGTTGTGCGTGTTGTATATCTTCTTGTATTACGTTGTTTTCATGTTGTTGGAATCGGTAAAAGGGGTTTTCTTTAGTCATGTTTGGATTCTCAATTTCTTTCTCTATGAGTTTTTGTCTTTGCAACCTTGTCAAGATTGGCATACAAATTTTTGGTTGTTTTCTCTAAACTTGAATCTGAACTGTGTTGTAATTAGTGTCAATTTGATTTTAATGAAACCAAATAGAATGATGTATTCTATTGATGAGGCTAAGTTGAAAATCTGATTACCGAGTTTTGTCTTGTGATGGTAGGATGTTAAAATCCTTATGAGGAGACTTGACTCAATAATCTAGATTTTTTTTCATAATTTTACACTTTATATTTTGCAAGATCTAGATGTATGTTTGAAAAGAAATTGACTTGTAAAAACCTACTTTTTTTTAGGTTTTTAGGACACTATTTGAACTGTGAAATGTTTTTGACTAGTAAAAACCTATGTTTTTGATGGTAGCAAGTCTGACAGACATTTCTGAAAGGTTTCTATTTTTTAGTTTTATGGAAGTGATAATACAAAGGGTAGAAGTGATGAAACATAATGCAGAAGCACTAAAAGGTCTGGTAAAAGCGTTAAAATAGTGTAGGAGTGCTAAAATAGACCGCAGATGCATTGTAAGACTAGTATTGACACTAGTAATGTTTGATACTCACATAAGTACTATAAAATTAATCAGAAGCACTAAAATAGATGGTAGAAGCACTATTTTTTACTATGGATGTGCTAAAAGATAGCGCAAAAGTGCTAGAACAGATTGTAGAAGTGCTATGACACTGGTATTTTCTGGTACTAACAAAGTTTTTTTACTTGTTCATAGAAATGCTATAATATGTGGCAAAAGCACTGAAATAGATAGAAAAATTGTTGTTTGAACTATGGAAGCACTAAAATAATGCGCAAAAGTGCTATAACAGATGGTAGAAGCATTGTTTTTGGGATCACATTTTTGTTCAATTTTTCTCCCTGTGAGAAGATGAACTTTTTGTGGTGCAATTTTCTTTATTTTTAGTATTTTGGTAGAATATTTTTGTTGGTAACTCCTTGATTTTGGATGACAATCCTAATGTCTCTAAGTTTTTTCTATTGTAATAACTGATATGGTCTGTTAGAGTATTCTATTGCGGGTTGTGAGATGGAAGATTGATGAATAGGTTAACTATGGTTAGGTTCCTCTGAAAGAGCTCTTCTTTGAAAATAGGCTTAAGAATACAAGGGATCTAAAGCATAATCATTAGTGTACCCCCTAATGAAATTGTGAAATCTATGAATGAAAGTTCTATGATGAAGAAAAATCTTCCTTCTTTGATACAAGAAACGTCTTCTTTTCAAAAGGTTTATGTAACTAAGTAGCTTCTTGGGTTTCCTGATTCTCTTGGAAAGAGATTTCTTGACAAATCTTGTGGATTTCCAATCCTTAATCATATATTTCCCAGTTTTATTTTCTCCAAGTTGTATTTTCTAGGATGATCTTTTATCTAGACTTCAATGATTTTTAAATACACAAGAATCAAATGTAGACATTTTTTAAGAGCTATAATCTAAAAAGATAGTGTATATTCAAAGAACCACACATGGTCCTATTTTCACTAGCTTGATAAAAAAAATGCACTTCAGATAGACTCGCTCTTAAGGTCAAAAGGTCATTGTTATAATCAATAGCCTACAACTTAAAATTGTGTTGACTCACACAGTCATTTCACCCCCTAGATGGTGCTCGTGTTTTTTTATTTTCTAGGTGTGTACTCAAGGTTAGATTTCTTGATCCCCTGAGAAAACAGTCCTTGGAACTTATATGGTGAGTTTATTGGGGGAAAATTCTTCTCTCCCCTTGCACTGTGAGTATTACAATGTCTGGTTATTGACTCAGCTAGATACTGCACTGCACTATGTTTTTTAGAAAGGGTTTTAGTTTGGAGTGAAAAATGATAAAATCCCTCAGGAGACCTCCCAACCTTTAGATCAAAGATTCTAGGGATGGTTATCTTTCACACTTTTGGTAAATTTGGGTTTCCCCAGATTCACTTTTATTTTATAGTGGGTTGGAAAACCTGGCTTTGGTTGTTCCTACTCAGGTCATTCCCGTAGGGTGAGTACTTTTTCCCACTACAACAAGCCTTCTAAAGGATTTAATAAAGTTGGAAATGCATAAAATAAAGGATGAGTCTGGCATTTTGATCACCTAGTTAATGAGAGAGCATATTCCTTTCACCACACAAACAAGAAAAACAAATATTCAATTTTTAGAACCCAAATGACAAGTTGATATCTATGTGAAGATGTTGCTTCACAAAAGAAATGATGTAAATTTTAAATCTAAATTTAAATGTTTGGTGACTATCCTAGGATTGATTCATTTTAGTCTAATTGAGGAAGTGACGATCCTAGATTGATTCATTTTAGTCCAACTAAAGAAATGAAGTTACTGGTTGCTGTCCCTTTGGATCTAGATAACGATTTACACAAAAGTGTTAAGAAAAAGGTTAGAAGCACTATAGAAATACTTAGATGCACTATAGAAAATGTTGGAAGAACTAAAAGATTCATCAGAAGCACTATAGAATTCATCGAACATGCTAAAATGGATGTTGAAGGTGAACAGTCAGACTATACTGGAAGCTTTTAATTGAAGCACTAAAATAGTCTTCCAAAGTGCTATAGTTTTCATTGGAAACACTAAAACAAGAAGAAGCACTATAGTTTGTGCCAGATGAACTGTAGAATCTTCTGATCATGCTAAGAGAAACATGTGAGAATCTGTACGAATACTTTTTCAAAAAAAATTGTTAAAAACATGGGGTTAAGCCCCACGCTGGGCGCCAAAATGTAAGTTTGAAATAATTAAATAAGTAAAACAACTAAAAAAATTCTTAATGAAACATTATATTAGTATTTAACATGAATTAAACTAATTTAAAATAAAAAAAAGCTTGAAAGCATCTCATTGTCTACTATCTCTAAGGATTTATCAAGTCATGAACACTCTCAGATTTGGTAAGCAGTGTGACTAATTAAAATGCCAATTCAGAGAATGGAGTCATGCTAAATGCAATGATCTAATGATTGATAATGAAAGCTAAATGATATTGATGCTACTGTTAGCTATTTTGACATGAAAAATGATAAATGGAAGCTAGAGTAAAACTATGATGTTGTCGTGATACTAATTCTACTGATGCTATGATTCTAATTATACCAATGCTATGATTACTTGATTTCTTGATTGCTTTATTTCTATTCCTAAAGAGTAATTTTGCATAAAATTGGGATCCATTCTTTGCTTTAGAAGGCTGTATTTATAGATTCACGATACGAGTTTTGCATAGGTGTAGCACAACAGAGGCTTGGATTCAATCTGCAAAATTGAGTGGTGAGAGATTGAGAAGCTTGAGCTGATGAAGAAAATGGATTCTCCCCATGAAAAAATAAGGCAAGATGATAGGAAAGATCATAGGAAGAAGATGTGAGAGATTGATTCAAATTTGTCTCCAATTTGTCTCCATATCTTCCTATGAATGCCAGTTGAAATAAATTGGATTTTGGAATATCAAATTTGGTAGGGAGTGAATAGAGAAATTTGATTTATGCTTTTATTTAAATTAGCAAAAGGGGGAAGACATAATTTAATAAAACAAACTATAGAAGCTGTTTATTAAATTAAAATAGAAGGATTATGATAATTAAACCATAAAGTGTAAAGCTTTGTTTATTTAATTAAGATTGGAATGCTGCAATAATTAAATAACACCAACTATAAAAGTCATATATTTAATTAAATAGAAGGAATATGATAATTAAAAAATAAAGTGTAAAACTTTGTTTATTTAATTAAGAAAATGATGTAATAATTAAATGACACCAACTATAAAAGTTGTGAATTTAATTAAATTTGAAGAATAGAAGAAATGAACTATAAATAAATATTTCTATTTATTTAATGGTAGAGGAAATTAAAGTAATTAATCAAATAAAGTGCATTTAATTAATTTGATTATCCAAACCATTTATATGAGTATATAGTACCTAAAAAGACTCTTGTTTTAGAAGACCCCGGTTTTGAAGAACATGCTTTACTTCTCATACAAGATGCTCAAATTGCTGAAAAAGTCTTGGATTCTAATAATAATAAAATGAATACAAATTGGGGTTGTTCCTTAAAGCTCATCTATAAAAATTGAAGGTCAATCTTTCTCTAAATTTGTAGGGCATAGACAACCTTTTATGGTGAGCCTTTTGACTGGGACCTTTTGTTTTTAGTTTTTGAACTTTGATCTTTTGGGAAATCATTTGAGAGAACACGTGTAGGATCCAATTATTCTTTAACTTTGCTTAATGACTTCATTTTACCACAAAAAAATTATTGATTCTTTTTCTTCAAAATAAATGTCTAATGTCTTAACTTCTTATCATCCAACAAAGTGTATTATGTGGAAATAAAGGAAATCAAGGTAATTTTTTTCTATTGTTGACTTTAGTAAGAAAATTAAGATATAAATTCAAATGCTTAGAAACCTCCCAGGATAGAATCCCTATGGTAAGCAATAGCACTTAAACTTTTTCAAAGGTATTTGCTTCCTAAAGGGTTCAAAATTTTATGTTCATGTTGAATGTTTGTTTTCCCAATGTTTAAGATCAAGCAAAGTGTTTTTGATTCCAAGAACATGCACAACCCTATGGATACGAAAGATAGTATTTGTTGAGTTCCCACTTGGATAAAATCTAGCTAGGCCTACTCTTAGCGGATGATTAGATGCTTGACCACATAGGCTCCCCCTTACAGTGCACTCACTTCTTGGGTCAACCAAGAATCAATACCCATGAAACTCCCATGGCATACTTCTCATCTCTACTAAGAGCCATAAAAAATGTGGGATGGCTTCAAAACGATAGTTCTTGCACCAACAAATAGATCAAGGATTTTTTCCTTTTCTAAAGAAAGATTTTAATGTAGACATTTCATTCATGTGGAAAGAGACCATTTCTACCCTTCTCATCAGAATAATCCTCGTGATACTTGCCTTTCCTCAAGTAGCCACACTTATATACCAGTTGGAAGTCACTTTTCTTTAGCGTGTTCTCGATTGGGTCATTCCCTTGGGTGATTACATTTTCCCACAAGGTCAGCTCTCTAAGATAAACAAAAGAAAGAAAACATATCTATAGTTCAAAATCAATCTTCATTGAGAAACAAAGAGAGAACACATGCAATATGTTCTACTCACACTCCCAAGTTTTGTCCAATTTTAGGAACCCAAATGAAGTGTGGAGGAAATAACTTACACAACCCAATATCACCTACATCCTTTTGATTCTCAATATCATCATGAGGTGTGAGAGAAGCACATACATATTTTAGATGATATTATTCTGGGTAAGTGATTAAAAATAAAAGATACACATGTTCATTTTAAAACCTTTCAAAACAATGATTGGATTCCTTTTAAACCACCAATGGAAGTGTGAGATTTGATTCTTCAATTGTTAACCTTAAAAGAAAATCTAGTATGTTTTCCTAGAGTTCTTTTTAGACCCTTTATCTTGTTCTTTTTAGAGCTCTAATGAAATTAGTGAATCCTAAAAAAGATTGAGGGGGTAAAGTCCTTAGACTTGGAATTATAATTGATTCCAAAAGTGTCTAGAGAGACTTGATACAATGGATAAATTTTGTTATACTTAAAACTCTTCCTTGCTACTTCCTTGCTTCCACCTACAAAATCTTATTATTCCAAGAAAAATAGAAGCAAAAAATAGGTCAATAGATCAAATTGATCAAAAGAAAAAAAGAACATGTCGAAATAACTTGATATTTGATCCTTTACCCCAACCCAATGACACAAATTGCATATGCATCATAGTTTAAGGAAGTCAATTGCATTGTATAGCACTACTAGGTTTGATAGTGGCACTTTTCAATAAAACAAAGAGTCTGATTGTGATGGTGTTTTGTTAGTGGCACAGTTTAGAATTTGAAAACCCAACGTCAGAAAAATAGCCTAAAATCGGTGTTTGTAAAGTTGAATTTCCAGGTGGGAATCCCTTAGTGGTGGAGTTTGGACTTTGCAGCATTGCTATATGGCACTGTTGGAAGGCTATCATCACTGTATGGAACCATTTGAGTGATAGCAACATAGTTTCTTGTAGACACAAAAAAATTACAAAAACCACATAATTTTATCAAAAAACTTGTTAAAAACTTATGATTTTCCCTCTTTCTAGCACCAAAATGTGAACCACAATCCTAGACCTGCATAAACATAGCAAACAAACACAATATTAGATCCATATGCAAGTTAGAACTAAGATTCCCCATGAAATTCATCTACAATGCTCAAAATTGGAAAGAAATGAAGAAAGAAACAAGAAAATTAATTAAACCATATTTAAGCATGCAAACTATCAATCCCATGGGGAATTGGTGCCAATTTGATGTAGATATTAGCCCTTTTTCAAGTCCTTTGCAAGCTTGGTGAATATTGATCCACTTGATGATGAAGAAAAATGTGATTCCCTCATAAAATCTATAATAACCTAGCTATAATAATGAAAAATTCCATGGAAATGGATGAACTTGCTCAAAATGTGAAGATAGTAACTTTTCTCTGAGTTGTGGATCCAAAATGAGAAGAAAAGCCTTCTATATATAGAAGAAAAATATGGAAGAATGAGAAAAATGAAGTAATGTGGTATCATAAAACATCCAATGGCCAAGTGCCACTTGTCAAGATGTGAATGTAGGAAGCTTCAAGACATTTTGATGAATGTGTACGATAAATAATATTAGGTGGATTTCAAATTTGTGAAATGACAAGTTGAAGGGGGAAGATAAATTCCTTAAATATCACTTGGCTTAATGCACAAGACATGTAAGAGGCATAAATTCCTTGTTGGAAGGACAAATTCTCTTCGAGGGATTTTCAAATTTGGAAGAATATTACCCTAAAGATGCCATGTTGGGGTAAAATAAAGATTTAATAAATCATTTAAATGCATTGTCATGTCCAAGTGGAAAAATCGAGAGGATTTAGGTGATTAGGATTAAATTAACCAGTATTTGATTAATTTAATAGGAGATTAGGTGATTTGACAATTTGATTGAGATTTTAAGTTTTAAATAAATCAAAGTGAGAGGAATATGATTTAGATTTAATTAAATAAAATATTTTGATTTATTTAATTAAAGAGGGATGATGTTAGATTAAATCAAATAAATTTTGATTTATTTAAGTTAATAGAATGACTTTAGATATTTAGTTAAATGAATTATTTAATTAAATAGATACTACAAGGATAATTAAATAGCGTTGATTTATTTAATTAATGAGAGAGAATGACTTAATTAGATAAATAATGATTTATTTAATTATGTGATGAAAGGTGATGACTAGCTAAGAAGATGATCCAGGACAAAACAATGTTAGTAATTAGGATCAATCGTGTCGGTATATTTTCCATGTCTACACTTTCATGATCATTTCTAGGTCGTTTAGTATATGTTTGCATATCACATTGTGTTTTCAAACACGTTGCATTTTCCAAGTTTTGTATTAGTAGTTAATATTTTTTATCAATTTACAACCTTAAGAACAATATCCTTTGATAGGTTTCAATCTCTTTTGCATTGGAATCTCAATGATTCATTCTTGAGTATGAACTTTGTGAAATCAGATTCCTCTTCCTTCATTCCCCCTTTTTAGTGTGGATAAAGGAAGTTGTGCACTCTATTTCCAAATTCCAAAGATATATATTTATTGTTTGGTATAACTCAAACTTTAGGCTACACTACAAGTCATTTATATAATCTATTATTGATCATAATATTTTTGTGAAAAAAATTATATTCTTTATTGGTTTCCTCAAGTATATATTCTTACAATATTACAATCTCAAGCAAATGTAATCACCCACTTTAAAATAATTTATGATTTTTGTGAAGCTATTGTTTCATTCAATACTTATTGATGAGAAAATTCTCCTTAGTTTTAAAAAGTGCTTATTAGCCATTGTTTATATGATCCTCTAATCCAGAATAGTTAGGGTCACCACAGATAATCATGTCATGGAGGATGATACATATATAATTATACAAATGGGGAAAATTTTAAATAACAATCACATGAATTGTGAAACCATCATTCCTCTAATTGTATCCAATCCACCAATGTAAAATTATTATCTAATGTGGAACATGTAGATATCCTCTAATAACTAATTGATAAGCCCAATTTGCACAATCTAACTAGGCATGATATGGATATTTTTTATCAAATAAAAAACTAAAATAGAGAATAAGTACATGTAAAATTTATTTATAAATATATGATCATATGCAATAGTAGTAATCCTTATGGTGCCATTTAAATTTTATAGATTATCTATAAATTACTTTGATATTGAAACTAATATAAATGTATGGTATATTATAAACATTTTGACATTTATTAGATGATGTGATCCACTACAACCATGATATCCTACCTTTACATTTGTCTAGCCAAAAAATACATAGTTGAAATTTTTATGCTCACTTGAGTCTCTCTTATGGACATTGGCTTGATTTTGCCTAGATTTAATGTTGTAATGTGATCAACACATTCACATTAGGTCTTGGACCCTTGAGAATCATTAAGACTTCTAGGTTGTCTTGTAAAAGTGTTGTGAAGTGTTTTAACCCACTCTCAAACTTTTATAGGACCCTTTCATTATAATTCACTTAAATAAGCCCTTTTTATTACTTACCAAGTCTTATTTCAAAGTGTTGTAAAGATTTGTAACAAACTCTCATGCTTTTCTAGACTTTTCTTCACTAAATTAACCCTTTCTTATGTTTAAATGACCCCTTAATATACTTTTTGGCCCTACTTAAGTGTGTTTTTGAGAATATTCTTGGTAAACAACATTTAATACACTTTAATCCCCGACACCTAGTAAAATTTCCTTGCTATATTTTTTCTTTTGAATTTGCATGTGTGTATCATGATCCCTCATAATGTGACATTTGACGTTCTCCTCTCTTTGTGGGATTTTTCTAAATGTACCTTCATCCTTCTATATTTCGTACATTGTTTTTTCCTTTCACTTTTCTTTTTTTTTTTCCTTTTAGGGATGATGCAAAGCATTGAGATGCCCTATGTCTCCCCATGTTGAACCAAAAGGACATTCCATTTTTATTTTTTTGCTTTGTTTGTGTTTTCCTTTTGGGGATGACACAAAGCATTGAGATGCCCTGTCTCTTCCATGTTGACCCAAAAGTACTTTCCTTTTTTTTTTGCTTCGTTTTGTGTTTTCCTTTTGGGGATGACGCAAAGCATTGAGACACCGTATGTATCTTCCATGTTGACCCAAAAGGACCCATTTCTTTTTCTCTTGTCTTTTTTTTCTTTTTGGCTTGTGTTTTCCTTTTGGGGATGACACAAGGTATTGAGACAAAAATGTCACTCTCATGTTGACCCAAAAGATTTTTAATTTTCTTTCTCCTTTTTCATTTACTTTTTCTTGTGTTTTTATTTTGGGGATGATACAAAGCATTGAGACATCCTATGTCTCTTCCATGTTGACCCAAAGCAGATTTTCCTTTTCTTTGTTTTTTTCTCTCTTTGTGCCATTCATCTAGTTCTATGTATTTTGGGGATGATGACAGTTCTGAGCTCTCTAAAACAACACATTGTAGTAAAGAACATATTGACCCCAAATCCATAGATCCCTTATGTCCTTGATTTTTTTCTTTTTTGGGGAAACCACTCTTTCTTTTATTTCTTTTTCCTTCACATGACGTAGCCTTACTCAGAAACGTATGACTTGGCATAGGGGATTTCCAAGTTGGATCTCATGTCATGTTTATGTTTACATTTTTAATTTTCTACTTTAAAGTAATTTCTCACAAAATGATGTGTATCATTTCCATTAGAGTGGGCACATACATTGGTATTATTCATTTTTTATTTTTCTTCTTTTTGGTTCTTAGTGCAGCCTTGTTACTTCATACAACACATTTGTCACTTTATGGATGACATTGGTTGTGATTTCTTTCATGAGCATGATATATCTTATCATATTGCATTCCTCTTGGTGTTCTAATGTGACACACTACATCCCCTAAGTTTTAAATAGTCTATTCTTTGACTGGTCCTCTCTTGGACACATTATACACAATTTTCCCTAAGTTAAATACCTTGCATGAACTAAGAAAGACTCCATTGAGCATTCTTTTGCGTGTTGAATTTTTCATTTATATGGCCACCTTGCATAACACAGCTTGCATGCCTATGGTGCCCTCACACTTGTTCATGAGTTCTAAGTAGGTGAATCTTTGCTTGTCTCATAAAGCGTGAAAGAAAAATTTCCTTTGTGGTTCCTTATTAAAGTTATTAGGAGGTATAACTTTGTTATGGTTGAGAGGGAAGCCCATTCCGAGGCATGACTTTTCCCCATAGCCACTTGTGTGTTTGTGAGTACATACTAGCTATGAGTGTATGTTTCTCACCTTTTGCGCCTTCTGATCCAATCGAAAACCATGAGTTTCATCGCTCTAGAGTGAGTATGCATTTTATTTCCTAACAAACAACCTAGATTTGATCCACAGTAAGCTAGAAAAAGGATCAAATCTTTATTTCATTCCTTTTCATCATTTTCATGTGTATTCCTTTGTATTTATGTCTGGTTTTCAATGGAATCATGATCTTGGAGGCTTGATCATCCCTCTTCATTATAGTTTTCTGATATTACCAACATGAGTGTATTTAGATCCCTCTCGATGTGCATGATGGGCTACTTTAGTCTGAGTTTGAAGCAAGTTCACCCTCTCACTAAAGTGGGGGCTTAATGTGTCACCAAAACATGTATAGTTAAAATTTTTATGCTCACTTGAGTCTCTCTTATGGACTTTGGCTTGATTTTTCCTAGATTTAATGTTGTAATGTGGTCAACACATTTACATTAGGTCTTGGACCCTTGAGAATAATTAAGACTTCTAGGTTGTGTTGTAACCTACTTTAACACTTTTCTAGGACCCTTTCATTATAATTCACTTAAATAACCCCTTTTTATTACTCACCAAGTCCTATTTGTGTTGTAAAGAGTTGTAACAAACTCATGATTTTCTAGACTTGTCCTCACTAAATTTACCCTGTAATGTACTTTCTGGCCCTACTTAAGTGTGTTTTTGAGAATATTCCTAGTAAACAACATTAAATAAACTTTAATCCTTGACACCTAGTAAAATTTCCCTAGTGGGACCGTGTCACCACCTGGGGAAACTTAGTCCCACAAGGCACAAAAATTAGAATAATTTCAATTTTCTAGTGGGATTTTATTCTATTACTCTTTAGGTTGTCTTGTGATGTGTTATTTTCAAGAAATATTGGAAAATCAAATATAAATAATGGGTTTTTCCTCTCATTTTAGACCTAATTTATCCAACACTCAAGAAATCAATCTCTTAAGCATTCAAGCACTCTAAGCATCATCAAGTCATCATGTTGGTTATTTTTTTAGAACCAAACTTAATCTCAGTCGTTACCTATGAATTTTCCACAACTCAATTGTCAACAAGGTTGAGGATTGGCCAACACTTAAGTAAAGTACTTAGTACCTCAATTCTTCTCTTCAAGCTTTATCAGACCTAGTGGGGTAATCCTACACATGCTCATAATATCTCAAATTTGGTCAAAAGAATTTCCTCACATAGATGCATTCCTCAAGAAACCCACTTGATCAAAGGATTTCCATACCTGAGGTGAAAGTGTCATTTGTTTTAGGGAATGCGTTTATATACTGAAAGTGGGGCAGTGCAGTTTAGAGTATGCTATGAATTCTTCTTCATCTTGAATCTTAGGAAAAATTCATTACTAGCTTAGTAGCCATGAGATAAACTAAAGAAACAACTAGTGCCCTATCTAAGGGAATAACTGAGTCATAACTTGCAATCAATCAGTAATACAATTATGATTAAACATAAAAAAATAATGGAATATTAGCATGCCACTTTATAGCATCTAACTCATGGTTTTTAAAATATTATTTCCTTACCAAATCCTATATCACTTTCCCACAAACTAATGACCTTATTTTAGCATTTATTCAACTCATTGAACTAAAGAAAACAACAAGCCCATTCATTCAGTGCAAATGATAGAAGATAGATGAAATTATTATTAACAACTTCATTCGTAATTTAGAAGAAAGATACAAAAGAAAGCAACATTTTAAAACTAATATTCTCTTTCATTACTGATATTGCTCTACAAAAACTATATTTAAGATCTTCATACAGTATAAATTTTTCCCTAGATTGGCTTCTGATATATTTACTAATGTATCTATTTACATTCAATTTTCTCCAAGAAAATAGCATTCACATTGACCTATTCTAGACTCAAAATGTTTGAACTCTTAAGTTCAGCCATGAAATCCCCTTTATAAACAAAGGAGGAAAAAGCATCTGGTTGAGTTACGATTTCATTTCATTTCAAAAACCTAATTTCAACTAATTCCTCGAAGAAATCCCTAGGGAAATTTTTTATGCAATCATTTAGAAATAGGGGAGGACAAAAAACAAAATGCATGTGCACGAGACCATTAGTCATTGTCACCACATCCATGTTGAACAAAAAATATTTCATATCATATTAGCTAGAGGACCTCCACATTAGCATGGAAGAGAAAAATACAAACCACAAACATATTGAAACAAATACCTCCTATGAAAAGACCATGGTGTCACGAAAAAAAAAAACAAGGAGGTGACCATATTCAAAGTCATCAACACTAGTGAATTCCATACCATTCCTTTTCCTCGATGAAATTGGAGGGGCCATCACCACATCATCATCAGAGCTCCCATATGGCACCAGAGAAAGAAGGTATTGGTCGTATCCAAAGTCAGTGTCACCTTTAGCGTCTAAAGGAATTTCCAAGAGAACAATATGAGAATTATGTTTTCCCAGCTAGGCCCTATGAATTTTATCCTTTTTCCTGGCACTCTTCACATGCTAGTCTAGTTCTTTGCCTTTGAACTTGACCATTTCTCCTAGAATGGTCCTATTTCTCAAGTTGTATGTACTTTGCATAATTGATTTCTTCTTATGACCTCTAGCCCTCCTTTTACCCTTTGAAACCTCAGGAGAAGCCTAGAATTCTTACTTAGTTATATCCTCATGACACTCAAATACATTAAGTCATCTAGACCTTCTAATAGGATAAATTTTCACACCAATTTTCCCCATCTCCAAAACAAGCAAAATTTAACAATTTAAGACAAAGCCATAGGGAAAAACACCTACAAGCCTAGATAATTGTAACCAACCCAGCATAGAAATTCCTAACTAGACTGGAAAACCCGATTTAAATCCAACTTACATAGGACAAGAACACTCAATATTAAGCTTAGGAAAAACAAACAAACTCTTACTCTTCTTCACACTACACCTTACATTCACTGCAGACTAGAAAGATGGTGAAAATGAACAATGATCAACTTTCATTAAATAGACAATTGGAGCATGCTAAATTAATGATTCAAGAAATCCTTGTGTGAACGAGTTGATAACTTAACAACTTAGCTTTGAATTTGGGCCGTTGATCTTAAAACAATTAAAACTTCATCTATGGTGACCATGAGCATCATTTTTCGACCATTAGCAACTTGTTCCTAGAAAATAGTGATGCCATCTCAAATGTTACCACATTTTTCTTTAATATTGATTAATGATGTAGACATGTAAAAATGACCTAGGCCTACAAGATCTATTTTTACCACTTTCGTCCTACCATAATTATGACATTTAATTATGTCCTTCATCCACTTTCCACTGTTAATTAAGTAATTAATTACTATTTAATTAATTCATATCTCTTTTATGCTTCATGATTATTAAATAAATAAATTATATTTATTTATTCAATACATCACTAAGGGTCTATTTTCCTCTGATAATTAAATAAATTTATTAATTTATATAATTACCTTTATTTATTTATTCTTCTTGGTTATTAAATAAATGAATTTTATTTATTTATTTAATATCTCACTAATTCTCATAATTAAATGAATTTATTAATTTATTTAATTATTGGTCATAATATTCTAAATTAAATAATTATCTTTAATTATTTAATTGCTAAATTTAACATTTCCCTCATTTTAAATAAATTAAATTATTTAAAATGATATCACATTCTTGACTATCAGCTCATTTTGGTAAATAATCTAGAAAAAATTATTTATTGTCACACCAAATCCTTATTTTGAATTAATTTAATTCAAAATGGTAATCTTCTTCCAAAAATCAAGTAATTGAGAAAATTCTTGATTTTCCAAATCTTCTTTTTAGTTCAACCTTTATCCTTTTTATTTTTTGAATCTCACAAATCAAGTAGTATTTATCTTCTTGATTTTCAAAAATATTTATCTTTTTGGCTAATTATCACATTTATTTTCGACTAGCGATTTGATTTTATCAAATGACATCTTGACCACTCATTTAAAATTTTTTCCCTAACCCTAATTAGTGATTGTCACATGAAATCTCATCAACTGATTTTAGGCTTTGTCAGCTTTTAATCTCGTCCATCCAACCAAAATTACGTTTTCTATAAAATTTCAATTTTGCTCACAATTTGGGGACCACTTCATCATTATAATACATTTATGTTTAGATTTTAATTGCATAATTTGCATTTAGTTCATTTTAATTTGATTATAGTCATTTGTCATAATGATAGGTATACTTATCAAATCCTTGGAAGCTTGTTTAGGATATTGGCATAGTCAAAGATTGCTCACACACTCGATCTGAGGGCAACAATGAACAAGTTAGAAGGTGCTACGGAGGTGAATCATGGAGGCTTCATAGAAAATATGGTATAATTATTTTATTTTTTTTAGCTTCCATTGCACTTCATAGTTCTTTGGGTTTGTTTTGTGATCTAATCTACTAACCTTTACCTGAATTTAATCCATTGATACATTGATGAACCTGACTCCTTTATTTATTTATTTTATGTATGGTTTTTTTTGTTCTATGTTGTTTTCGTAGGTACAAGTACAGAACCCTACATTCATGTTTTCTCAAGCCGCATCTGATGCGTCGCGACGCATTTGAAAGCTAAAGCGATGCAAATTCCCTGATAAGACGCATAAGCATTCTGGAAAGCTGCATTTAACAGAATGAGCCGCATTTGATCCTTTAACTGACACATCTATATTCCTGAATCACATCTACCTATCAAATCAAAATGTGAGACTAAAACACATTTTTCACACAGAGTGACAAATTCGCTCTAGTGTGATGCATTTTCCTAGTAATTGTTTCTTCTTTTCTGCATTCGGGTTGTCTACTTTTTTTTCTTTTTGCATTCTGATGTTCTTTTTTGTCTTTTGGTTTTTTGTGTTACTAATCTTTGTGGAAGTGTGTGGAGGTTACTTTTCGTGGGTCCAAGACTAGTTGATAAGACTCCTAACATGTGATTTTCTAGGTTCGAGTGTCCAAGATTCATTCCAAAAATATTATGCTTGTGTTTTTTAGATTAAAACACATTCCTTTTTGGTGGATTTAAAATTAACATGTCTTCCATATTGTCTAATTGTGTTTGAAAGTGGTAGGAAAATATACTCTAACCCTATGCAAAATAGGTGATGAGAAAGCCAAACCCACTTTGTTTTGTGTAACCCTGATTCGATAACCAAAGTATCCTCTCCCCTTGCATAGTCATGTGATCCTGGGTGTAAGAGAAATGATTATTTCCTCTAGAAATTCACCCTACCTAGGGATTTCATCACCCCAATGTGACTCAAACCGGAAATGG
Organism: Sequoia sempervirens; assembly: GCA_007258455.2. Classification (NCBI taxonomy): domain Eukaryota; kingdom Viridiplantae; phylum Streptophyta; class Pinopsida; order Cupressales; family Cupressaceae; genus Sequoia; species Sequoia sempervirens. The sequence continues at coordinate 35,221,933 of VDFB02358134.1, read as the reverse complement.
AGCAAAAGCCAAGCTACCCTTGACCAGTATATAAATGTGAATCTTAATAGAAAAGCTAAGATTACGAGTGTGGATGTGTCATAAAGACATAGTAGTACTCCCATAAACCCTATTGAGCTTAACCTCTTTAGGTTGGAGTGCCACCTAAGAGGTGATTAATCTCTTTCCCCATGTATGGCCACTCGAACAGGGGTCCCAAATTAAAAACTCTTGTGTAGTAATCCCAAAACCTTCTATTTTCTAGTACAACATCGATTAGTGTGAATCCTTCCACATCTTCACAATCTTTAGTAGAGGTGATCAATCTGCCATGGGAGTTTCATGGGGGTTGGAAGCTTGGTTGGCCTGAGAAGAAAGTGCACTATAAGGGGGAGCCCATGTAGCAAAGCTTCTGGATTCACAGGCTATTGATATGCTGTTGCGGAAACCCTTGTGGAGTCTAGCGAATACTATCCTAGCTTAACCATAGGATTGTACTTGTTCTCTTATGTGTTTGAATACTTTTCAAAATATTGTGTCTACCAAGTGTTTACTGGTTACTGAAACGAAACAAATAACACTCAAACATATCGAAACAAATAATTAAACTTTCAACAATTCAGGTTTTTTACCAAAAACATAAGAAATTTGACCTTTGTATATTTTGCAACAAAATTTTCAAAACCCAATCACTCTGTCGCACCGCATTTTCCTATCTGGAAACACATTTTCATTCTATAAATCCACATCTGAATACTAAACCACATTTGACTTCTGAAAATCCGCATTTTCAAAACTGAACCGCATTTACCATTTCCAATGCTGCATTTGATCACTATAACGCATTTACTACCTATAATGATGCATTTTCCTATCAACAAACAAACCACTATTTTAGAACATAATTCAAGTCCAGACATCTTAGCCTACTGTTAGAACATCTTTTTCAAAAGTATTTGTCAGAAACTAGAATTGAAATTTTTGAAAATGTCCATCATTTGCATTCATTAGCTTGCACTTTAACCATAGGTTTAAAATTTCTATATTTTAGTTGCATTCCCTAGGTATCATAATCATCATTTTTTTCCTTATGTTTCATCTTGGAAAACTTTGGATTAGGCAAAATCTCCACACTTTGCATAAACCATTGTTTCAAAATTAGGGTATCTTGGGACATAGTCATTATTCCTCTTTTCGTTCATTGTCATTTTTGTGAGAACCTCCAACTCAATAATCTAGTTAGGTAGGCTCACTCATCATTTTGACCTTGTCATTTAGTCCCTTTATAAAGTCCTTTTGATAAGCAAAATTTTGACAAAAGTCAAGCTTAGTGTGGTTAGGGAAACCTTTCTCCAAACATTGTCCAAATTTAGTCATCATTTTAAACGTAGACTTTGCATTGTCCACCTCTAGTCCTCACTTTGAACCTATACTTTGCATTAATCACCTTAGTCTTTCATCAACATTAACATCTTAGTCCTCATTCAACACTACCATCTAAGTCCTCATTCAACACTTTGGCTTTGAAAACCTTGTCATTTTTCATCAATCATTTCCTTAGTCATCACCTTGAATTGCCATCCTTTATTCCAAAATACAAAAATTTTCTCATAACTTTTCATCCTAGTCATCATTTTCCATTAGCCATTTTCTTTAGGAAACATTATTTCATTGTCATCCCTCATTATGAAAAATCCAAAAAACATAGTCTTGCATTGTCATCCTTTTATCACCAAAAAAATAAAAATAAAACATAGGCTAGTATCACCCCTGCATTTAGTCATCATTTTCATTACCCTCATTTGAGCAATTCCCTTTTATGGTGGAAACTAGACTCCAAAGAAGGAAAATACAAATGGAAAACTTTGGACAAGATTCTAATTCCAATGTCACCAATCAGACTTATGACCCAAATTGGACTTTTGACAACCCATTTAGCAACATGAATACTCAACATCTCATGACCATACCATCGTCATCAAAAAGCCCCTTTGAACCATTCTTAGGTAAGGATAAATATGGACAAATACTTGAGGAAAACCTAGAGGTAGCAGCACAAGATCTAGAGGTGGCCTACTTTGTAGAACAAATGGTCTTATATGATAGAGACAAATATTTGGCCATACTTTTAGGTCAAGGAGATAAATTACCTCATGGGTTCGACATTGATACCTTGAGATCGACATCTCCTACCAATAACGTCAACAATACACATAACATGTCAAATAGTGGTCAACCTCCGAACACCACAAGCAATACCTTTTTTGATGCTACCTCGCAAAATGTCACAACAACCATGAGTGTTACCTCCAACATTCCAAACAACTCTAATTCAATAAATTCTACATCCATTGGAGGAACACAATCCATCACATTGCCCACAATATCCACAACACTATCACAATCGGCTGGAACCACCTTTGGGTCCTTGACAATGTGGGAAAGTTATTCCAATACTCTCTTTACCACCATGGTAAATGCCATGAGGGCATCATCAAGTCATACAAATCCTCCATTGACAACTACATCTAGTACCATGAGTACATCTTCATCATATCCTCTAATTGGTATCTCACATAATCCTTTGGGTGGAGATAAATGACATATTTTTATTCAAGGACAACAACAAAATCTAATGCCATCACCTCCCAAGGACAAAATATGACCTTTCCCCTTGTACAAACCCAACAATTTGGACAAGGAAGTCAAAACACACAACCTATGGCATCATGTGCACATCAAAATATTCATGGTCACCATATTCCTCAAATATTGACCCAAATGATTGGAGGACACATTTCAACATACTCATCCCATATTCATACTCACCAGCATGCCCCCTATCCAAAATTTCAATACCAACAACATGCAAATCATAACACATCATACATGTCACAACATGTACCTCAACAACACACCAACATCCACTCACAACAAATGGGTACCTATGGCCTACCAATCAATCTAATGTATGGGACCAAAAATGACACTATAATTGATTCCTTGCAAGAAAAGCTAATGGGTCTAGAGAAGACCATAGAAAAGACACAAATATCTAGCCAAGAATCAGAAGTGTCATATGATTTATCTGTATATCCCTTTGACATAAAATTATACATGCCACCATTTCCTCCAGGATATTTGTCACCTAATTTTACCAAATACAAAGGAAAGACAAATCCTATCGAACATGTCCGAGAATTTGCGACCAACTATATGGACATCGCATATGACAAACATACTTGATGACACTCTTTTCTAAAAGTTTTATAGGTCCTACCCTCGAATGGTTCTCCACTCGAAAGGATATCAAAACATGGGATGAACTTAAACACAAATTCATAAAAAAATACTCATACAACATTGACATGGACACCTCTATTACTAGCTTATACAATCTCATGCAAAAGGACGTTGGTGAAACATTCATCCCATTCTTACAAAAATGGAGAAGCTTAGCTAGTCATTGCCACATCGACATACCTGAAAAGGAAAAGGTTGACATGTGTGTTCAAACACTTCTAGGACCCTTAAAATATGCAGTATAGATGCACTGTTGCACAAATTTCATGGATCTAGTCGAAAAGGTGTCCAAATTGAGAAATCCCTTATTGCAAAGTGAGAGCTAAATTACAGTCCTAAAAACACAAATGCAAATCCTCCCACTAACAAAAATAAGCATTGGGTCAAAACTAAACATGTTACAAATGGCAGAATTGTTGATGCCAAGGCTATAAACACTATGGGTCTTGTACTAGCTCTTAAAGTGGTTCAACCACAAAACAAGAAAATGATGATACTAACACCCCCCACCAATGCCACCTCAAACAACCAAAATGGTCAAAATAGTCAAAATCAATGACAATACCATCAGACAAGACAATTCCCCAGGGGTCGCACATACTCTCCCTTGGGTGAGCCCATGGAGGAACTCCTCAAGAAATTCCTTCAGAATGGTCTCATCACACTTGAAGAACCAAAACCATATGACCCAGGGAAATTTAAACCGTCATGGTGGGATGATAATTCCTTATGTGCTTACCATCGGGCTAAAGGACATAAGATATCATCATGTCAACAACTCAAAAAAAATGTGCAAGACCTTATCAAGATTCAAATAATTGAATTGGGTGGGCCAAAATTTTCCTCAAATGTTGACCATACCATTCATAAGAACCCATTGCAAGACCATGGTTCTAATAATGCTTCCATGTCAGGTCCTAAGAGAAACAATAATCAAGCCAATTACGCCTATGCCAAGTATGACTATTCTGGTGGACCTACTATAAACAACGTCTTAACTGACGAGGAATATATCAACACCATCAGAGTCAAATGAGAACCTCAATGCAATTCCACTACTCTAAGTGGAAAGATCACCATAGTTGGTCCACTTCCTGCTAGGCAACCTAAGATCACCATACCTAGTCCATCTCCTAGGCAGTCACAATCCACCTCGATCACAAAGAAATGGCAACCTAAGAGTCAATTTAACCTTATTGACCAGCTTGGAAAAACTCCCTCATAGACTTCCATACTCGAATTACTTCTCATTTCTACCATGCATTAGGCTATATTGGATAAAACCCTGCAAGAGTCCTTCATCTCTAAGGATATTGATGTCAACCAATTTGAGACCATGGTGGGATACCTCACTATACCTCATCACGTCACTTTTTCTGATCAATATTACTCGTCACCCAAGACCAACCATAATGATGTATTACATATCAACACTTTCATCCATAAGCACAAGGTCAAAAAGGTTTTAGTAGATGGTGGAGTAGGATTAAACATATGCTCCTTGAAAATGGTTAAGGCTTTAGGATTTTTTGATGCATACATGGACCCCACAAAGAGTATAGTCATAAAAGAATATGATGACAAAGAACATTCTTCACAAGGCGTTATTTATCTTCCTATCAGAGTGGGACAATCATTATGGATACAACTTGCTAGGTCCTAGATCTAGAATTACCTTACATCGTCTTGCTCGGCTACCCATGGATTCATGCCCTAAAATCCGTTACCTTCACATATCAGTACCAATTCTTAAAATTCTCATTTGAGGGCACAAAATCACTATATATGGAAACCCCAACCCTTTTCAATATTGTACCAACCTAAGGGGTATTTTTGAAAACCGAGTGCCCATCAACCAATAAGCTCCTAGCTCCTCTTATAAATACATTGACCCATCCACACTCGCATCATCTTCCATGTACACTCTGTCCATGTCTTCCACCACACCATTTTCCACACTTCCTAAGGATGAATCCAATGTTAAGATCTAGGACCTAGGCTATGGAGAATTCAAACTACATATGGCATGTAGCATCACAACAATACCCAAGTCTCCAAAGGTCTATGGTCAACCATGTTTTAGAATGGAACCCAAAGAAATTTTCAAAGTTCCACCAAAAATGGTTTTCATAAAATGGGGAGACATGAGTAACGAGGACCTTGCTGATATTACAGGATGGCTCTATAAAGAAATGGCTAACCTACACCAATTACTAGTTAAGAAATATGGCAAGGGATATGACATGATGAAGGCTAAGGGCTACGATGGAACTAGTGGCTTAGGAAGAAATAAAATTGGACGAAGAGAGCCCATAAAATCTTTCAAAATACCAAAGTATCTTAGATTAGGGTATGGATTGCACGACAATGATGACCGACGTACCAGTGGACTTTTGAGTGAGTGCGTGCATGCTTCGAAAAGTGTCAAGACCGCTAAGGAAACCTTTACTAAAACTAACTCACAAGAGTGGGAATTTGGCTCCCAAAGATCCTTAAGTGACTTTTTCCTTGATGATTTGTTCATTGAAACAGGGGAGCTTACCTCTAAAAAAAAAATTTGGAAAAAATTTAAAATTGATCAGGCCCCAAATAGTCATAGTTCCATTTCCCTTCCCCATGACTTACAAGACTCACCACCTAAATCTAGTAACCATTAGTTGAATGTATCTGAATTTCCAAATAACACTAACGACCATGACTTTGAGTCCTTCACCCCTTCAAAAAGAAATATGAAACAAGTGAAGGGGAATATTGGATAGAGTCTGATGTGGAATTGGATGATGATAATTTCATCTACAATATCTTTGAATCCATCTGCATGCTTTCTGCATCCTCCCCTCAATTCACCAACGCTGACGATGGCATTTCCCTAGTCTATCCACAATTAATCAATTGGGACCAACAAGGCCCACCAGTCCTAGAAACCTTCCAAAACGATGAGGCTATTGCAAAATTGATTGGATTATGTGAAGGAATACCTTGTGGTGATCACAAGGTAGGATTCCCCATTGACCTAGATGGTGCAACCTACTTCGACGAGACTACTTTATCCTCCAGTCACAAAATTAAAAATAAGAATAACTAAAAAAAGAAACATCTTTAGCTGAAAACCGAAAGGCACCTTCTGATGACAAAAAAGTAAAAACAAAGGACATATTTGAGGGTGAAAACCAATTCAAGTCACCCAAAGATGGAGGACTAGATTTTCTACACGTAACTGAAGAGAAATCAGCAATCCTCATAGAGGACACCATTTATGACAACATATCAACATTAGAGGATCCCAAAATGGTCCTCTTTGTTGCATCCTTGACTAAAGAAGAGAGATCAAAATTTCACAAATTCTTTGCAGAACATAAAATCAACTTTGCATGCTCCTATGCTGACATGCTGAGACTAGACCTATAACTAGTTCTGCACCATCTGCCACTATTGCAAAAATGAACTGACTTTTACCCCTTTGTCAATTATTTATAAAGTCAAAATGACATTTGTCAACTCTTTTATTATGGGAGGTCCTTTTGACCAGCTTTGAACACCCTTTCGGTTGCTCTAAACACGCTATAATTGGAAATTGATTGCGCCATTGTCTTTCTGATAATTAAATTGTCTTATTTGGACACTTTCCAAAATTTTCTCTCACATGGCAAAAATTCAAAAAAAATCTCGGGGGGGCATCGATACTCTTTACCTTCGTTGGGGCATGACTTTAACTTGTTTTCTTTGTCACAATGCAACATGCTACATTATGACAAAGAGGGGAAAAATGTAGACACGTAAAAATGACCTAGGCTTGCAAGCTCTATTTTTACCACTTTCATCCTACCATAATTATGACATTTCATTATGTCCTTCATCCACTTTCCACTATTAATTAAATAATTGATTATTATTAAAATAATTCATATCTCTTTTATGCTTCATGATTATTAAATAAATAAATTATTATTTTTATTCAATATGTCACTAAGGGTCTATTGTCCTCTTACAATTAAATAAATTTATTAATTTATTTAATTATCGGTCATAATCCTCTAAATTAAATAATTATCTTTAATTATTTAATTACTAAATTTAACATTTGCCTCATTTTAAATAAATGAAATTATTTAAAATGATATAACATTCTTGACTGTCAGTTTAGTTTCATAAATAATTTGAAAAATATTATAAATTGTCACACAAAATCCTTATTTTGAATTAATTTAATTCAAAAAGGTAATATTCTTCCAAAACTCAAGTAATTGAGCAAATTCTTAATTTTCCAAATTTTCTTTTCAGTTCAAAATTTATCCTTTTGATTTTTTGAATCTCACAAATCAAGTAGTCTTTATCTTCTTGATTTTTGAAAATATTTATCTTTTTGTCTAATTATCACATTTATTCTCGACTGGCGATTTGATTTCATCAAATGACATCTTGACCACTCATTTAACAATCTTTCCCTAACCCTAATTAGGGATTGTCACATGAAATATCGTCCACTGATTTTAGGCTTTGTCATCTTTTAATCTTGTCCATCCATCCAAATTTATGTTTTCTATAAAATGTCAGGACTTGTCACCAATGCTAGATTCACAGTGATTTGATTCATGCTCTAGCACAAGAACTTTGACTGATTATGTCTCCTTGGCCCTTTCCACAATGGGGACTCGACCTCATGGGCAAGATCCATCCCACCTCATTAAATGGCCACAAATTTATCATCACCACAACTTAGTACTTTAGAGAATGGATCAAAGCCATCCCCCTGATGTACATAACTGGCAAACAAATCTCCAAATTCATTCTTAACTATATCATTTTCTAGTATGGCCTTCCGTAATCCATCATCACTAACAATGGACGTTCATTTAAAAACCAAGACATTCATGAGTTATGTGAGTGATTTTATATGCAACATCATTTTTCCTCCCCATATTACCCACAAGGAAATGGTTAAGCTAAGGCATCAAATAAAACCATTGTTAAAATCCTTAAAAAGACTGTCAATGATGTTGGTCGTGACTGCCATATTCAACTCAATCCTACTTTGTGGGCCTACCACACCAGCATTGGTATGCCTATGGGAGCCACTCCATTCACCCTGGTCTTTGGAGTTGAGGCCATCTTTCCCATCGAGGTTGAAATTCTTTCCTTATGAGTCTCCCTGAAGGGTCTGACCAAGGATGAGGAGTATAGATAGTCACCCCTGCACGAGCTGGAGATGTTAGAGGAAAGAAGGCATAATTCCCTGAACCATCTATAGGCATATTAAAACCATCTATGTCACAGTTACAACAAAAGAGTAATGGTCAAGAGGTTTGACATTGGTGACCTAGTCCTCATGCAGAACCTTAAGAATCAGGCTGACAAATAAAAACTTGGAAAATTCAGACCAAATTGGCTAGGTCCCTATGTCATCATATCCTCCTTTGGTTCTAGAGCTTATCAACTAGCGACTCCTGACGGAGAAAAAATGACAGAGCCTATCAATAGTATACATCTCCAAAATTTCTATGCATAGCATCAGAAGGTTGAGCTGAAAACTTTAAAAATACAAAAAAAATTGAAAATGATAAAAAAAATTGTGGCCTTGATGAAAACCTAGCAAACAGGTGTCTTGGCGGCACCAAAAAAAATAAAAAATGAAAAAAAGTAAAGAGAAATAATCCATCCAACAGTGAAAACCTAGCAAATAGGTGCTTTGGATAAGTACCATGGTGAAAACCTAGCAAACAAGTGCCATGTGTAGTCAATCATCACTTTACCATCTACTATTACTTTATCTATCTTGGCCAATGATAAAACAAATTCTCTCTCGCCACCATGAAATCTGCCATGACATCATACCCTTCCTTTCATGGTTGAAAAATGGTTGACATGAAGTCATGAATACTATTCATCTGGCACCCCATGCATATCTCGTTCAAGTCCTTTAAAGATGGCTAATTCTTGGACCTGACTAGGGGCAATTTTTTTATCATGTGACTGCAATGGGTATCATGCATGGTCTGGGCACTTATAAAAGTCCTGAAAAAAGACAAAAACATCACAAAAAGTCCTCAAAAAGGACAAAAATGTCACAAAAAGTCTTAAAAAAAGACAAAAACATCAAAAAATGTCCTAAAAAAAGACAAAAACATCAAAAAGTCCTAAAAAATGACAAACATTATAAAATATCCTAAAGAAAGACCAAAAACATTATAAAAATTCCTGATGAAAGACCTAAAAATAAAAATAAAACCTAAAGAAACCATAACAAACATCAACTATCTTGAAAATTTAAAAACCAGAGAAATTTATTATCAAGTCCACCAAATCAGTCATTCTTTGTCATTTGTCCAAACTACGTTGTCTCTGTGTATTTGCTACATAGGAAAGACTCATTTTTGAGTCCTTGAGACATTAGGTCAGTCCTTTTATGTTTGTCAAAATTAAATCATGATGCAATCTTTGGTCATCAAGACAAAGTCATTGGTCGTGTCAAACTAGGTCTATAAGTGTATGACATAGGAAAGGCCATCTGTTGATGAGGCCCTGAGGTTGCACTAGGTCAGTCCATTAGGGTTCATTACACTAGCACACATGTCAAAAAGTCTTCAAGTCAAACAAGTCATCTCCAAATAATCCAATTACTGCAACCAAATTATGGTGACCATTTAATAAACATGGAAATCACACCAACATGACAATATCGACATGTGGTCAACACAAGTCAAACTCAGTCAAAACAAGTCAAATAATCATAACTTGTTAAATTGTCAACTCTTGGTTATCTTTCAAATGTGTCCTTATGAAGAATAGCCTCTGTCATTTATGCCTTAGGACGTGTCCTTCCTAGGCATCGTCATTGTCATCTGACATTTTTGAGGGATCCTCTTGACATTTAAGGATCACTCCTCTCGACATCGATATCTTTCAAATGTGTCCTTCTAAAGAACAAACTCTGTCATTTATGCCTTAGGATGTGGCCTTCCTAGGCATTATCACTGTCACTATCACTAGCATTTTGAGGAATCCCTTTTGAAATTTAGGGATCAATCCTCTTGACATAAACATTATTCAGGATGTGTCCATCCTGAATTTGGCAATCTTCAACATTTTGTCATCTTGGCATCATCAAAACCTTGACACCCTAGCATCTTGATATCATCAAACCTAACATCTTGACATTAAGAGACTTGGAATCCAGACACACTTGGAAAACACTTGGCACTTTTCTTTGGCTTTTTCATCATGTGTTACTAGTTTTTTAGTGAGATCTCGACAACATGATTTAGAGAAGCAATGACATATCATGAGACTCATGTTACTAGTTTCTCAGTGATGTCCTAGCTATGGGATTTAGAAAAATAGCGACGTATCAGGATAATGGATTTTTTTTTTTGGCAATCATGCTACTAGTTTCTCAAGAATTTCCTAGAAATAGGATTTAACGAAGCAATGACGTTTCATGACTTGTATTTGTTGACTTTATTTGTCTTTTTTTGTTCGTAGTTGGTTATGACAAAAAGACTAGGGAAATTGTGCTTTTGGTATGAGTCATTATCATCCTTTTCTGTGAATTCTTGTCTTATGTGATGGTACGACCTTTCACACCTTGTTTTATGTCATATCATGGTGTTTGTTGGCCATCACAACAATCTTCCCAATGATGATTCAGAGTAGTAAATATAGAAGTCCTACATATGGTAAAGTTTTGAAGGATTTGGTCTAGGAACTAACATGCATCTCCTTATGTCCTGTCATCTTATCTTGTCCATCTCTTGATGATATCCTATGAAATACAAAAACCATAGGTGCATACATAATCACATAGACATTGCATTAGGTCTGTATATACATCATCCATAGGATTAAATCATACACATTTCACATACATATTGCATTATACATAGTCATGCATTAACATAAGCATAAACATGGCATCGATTCAAATAAAGAAATTATCATATCATCATCATCATCCATGGAAAAACCTCAACACAACATATAATTAAGCATTGCATTATCAAGGCATCACATCATAAGTAACCATCATAGTACATTCATGACAAGACAAATAATACCATCATCCATCATAAATGCATAAATCCACATAGGCACCACATTACATACATCATAATGCAAAAATCAAATAATATCACATAAAACACATGTAGGCCACATAAAAATTGCATCATTTAGCATCATCTCAAAATATATAATGTCACATGATATATTCATGAGATATCCTAGAAATAGAGCAAGCAGGCTCGATAGTCAATACATAAAGTGTAATAACATAAAGATTGAAACATGAATGTAGTAAGCATGGCCCTATGAAATGCTCTCCTCATCCCGTCGTGGTGAAGAGTGTGGTGACTATGGAACTGTGCCCAACACTGAGGTAATAGGTGAACCTATAGCAACCTTTGTTTGTGAAACCACTGGAACTAACACTGATGGCATCATCTCCATGGTAACATGCATCTATGATGGTATGACGACCTGACTCTATGAAGCTAAATGATTTGTCACTAGAGGTGGACTAGGTGTTGGTCTATGGTCTAAACTTGATGAACCATGTGACTATCTTGACCTGTGACTAGAAGAATTCCTATGATGAGACATGTGACTTGAGGTATGTCCTGAAGAGGTTGAGCTCCCTGCACTATTCCAACTGTCACTACCACTGCCACTACCACTCCATGCCCTGTTGCTGCCTCCTATCCTCGTCTGTGTCTGAGTCAAGGCAGGATCTCTCATCTCGGCTAGTACAACCTGCTCATATAAATCCCTATATCACCCAAGTCCTACATTGACCCTGCCAAACTCTCATGCTAGATCTACTAATGGTCTTGTACATAGTCATGAAAACTTTATACACCACTGCATTACCTCCTACTAGCAGATCACTTCCTGATCATGCTCTACCCATGCCACCACTAGCTCTGAATGTAGTACTCTAACTTTTGTGACTCTCATCTAGTCTCCTCTATAGGTCTGCCACACTTTGGTCTCTCATGGCATCATGCAGTAATACCGAGCTAGATGCTATATCCTCATCTCCCTCCACCATCCTCTATCTCAGGAGCCTCTCAGCCTCATCCATAGCCTCATCATCATCTCTATCATTATCCTCCTCTGTAACCTCATCTCCATTGACTCCCTCATCCTAGGATATATCAACCTCCACCTCGGCCTCCTGTGGAGCTAGCTCCTCTCCAATCTCCTACTTCTCTCACCTCTCCTCCTCATGCTCCTATCTCTCCTCCTCTCAGACCTCCTCCTCGGCCATGTGCTCATGACCTATATCCTCCTGCTCCTACCAAAACCACTCCTCCTCCTCTCTCTCCTCCTCCTCACCTTCCTCTAGGATGGAATCAAATGCCCCTCTCATTGTTTGTTGTCTCACTCTCCTTCCATGCCTCCCACCATCTCTCCTCCATCTCTAGCCATCCCCTCCATCATCCCCATCATATCTATCATCTCCACCCCTGCCTCCATCCCTACCTCCATCTCTACCTCTACCTCTACCTCTGTCACCATCTCTGCCTCTGACTCTACCTCTCTTGCCATCTCTGCCTCTACCTCTATCACCATCTCTGCCCCCTCATCTAGCTCGTGCCACATGGGGTATCACCAATCTCCTATCAATCAGTGTTGGCCCATCTAGATCTATCAATGACACTAGTCAACATGCCTACCACCACAAGTCATAATCCACAGTCATCCCCATATCTGCAATCTCTCCCCTCCATCCCCACTATTGCATCACTAGACCATCAATCTACTACTTTGAAAATAGTATGGGAATAGGCAGACCCGAGGCTCCCTCCCTCGAGGATCTGGCATACTCAGTTGTGCCTATAGGTACACCCTGCTACTCTCCAAACTATCTTAGGACATGCTACAGAAAATACATTTCTAGGATGAGCTAACTATGCACTATCCTCTCAATCAGATAGTGATACTGTCAGCAGAAACTGAGATGGTCATCCTTGTGATCCCACTGCTCACAGTCTCTATAGGCCTTCCAAATGAATGTAATCATGGTGGCAATCTGAAGATTCCACCAACCTATCTCTCCAACCCTCGTCTGTTGTAAGGCATCGACATAGTAATAAGCATAAGGCATACCCTCTGCAAGTTGTGGTCTTTGGATGGGAGGACAAAATATAGTTACATGCTCCTAGGCCCATATCATCAGAAGTGTCGTGCCACACCCAATGCTTTGTGCCCTCCTCTAAGCCACCTTGTGAAGCTAATGGTAGAGCATACCTAACAAACAAGGCCCCTAGGCATAAAATTTTTGGTCTCACCTCATGCCCACTAGCACATCACCCCAACTAATGGGAAACCCGTGTCCACGGTGGTCAGGAATCAGTATCCCACTGATCAATGTCGCCAAAAATGCATCAAACTGGGCATAATGCCCTGCCATAAACTCCTAGCAGATCTCATATCTCTCGATGTCGATTCTCACACCCTAACCATGATAGTTGGTTGTGAAGGTTTGATAGCCATGCTAAGGGTCATAGATGATCCTCTCCCCTCAAATCATAAAATGAAGGATACAGTAGACATCCTCTAATGTTATTGTAGCCTCTTTGGTTGGTAGATGGAATGAGCATGTCTCTGAATTCCATCTCTCACATAAAGCAGTCAACAGTCCCATATTTTCCCAAATAATGAGCATATAGGAAACATAATATAGACCTAAGTGTATCAACTATCACTACTGAATTTGACACCATTTTCCAATGATCGTTCGTCAGTAGTTTGACAAATCTTTGTTGGACAATCGACAAAATGGAAAAAATATTTTCATCGCTATTTTTTTGTTGAAAGGTCGATGACAAATTAAACATCAAAATAATAGTGAAGAATCGTCGGTCATCTCCATCATGAAATGGCTTGGACTTTCATCAGAATATTGATGAAAACATCGTGTATCCATCGACGAATTATGCCAGAAGTTCATCGCCAATTCGACGAAATGGGCAAGGAGTGGCGTGGAGACAAGACTTGATGTTCATCGCCATTTTGATGAAATGGACAAGGAGTAGCGTTGAAACAACACCAAATTTTCATCAAACTTGTGATGAAATAGGAAAGTAGTAGCGTCGAAACAACACCAGGAGTTCATCGAAATGACGATGAAAAGAATAAGTAGTAGCATCAGAAAAACACCAAAAGTTTGTCAAAAGTTCAACAAAATGGGAAAGTAGTAGCATTGAAACAACACCAAATGTTCATTGAAATGGTGATGAAATGGTCAAGGAATTATGACAAAACCTTCATCGCAGCTATAGAAACTTCGTCGAACCTTTTTGTTGATTCCTCGGTGTGTTTCGTCGAAATTACGACGAAGCATCAATTTTTTAAATTTTTTTTTTTGTGGAAATGTACCATTGCGGAGACTGACGACTGATCATGCATATAGGCTGCATATTGGTTTGATGCTTCAAACGACATATTTCTTATACTAAAAATTGCATTACCCTACTGAGCTTCTTTTTGTTTCGAGAATAGTTAAATATTCTCTACTTAATAGGGCCAACCACGTGATGGTGGAAGCTCATTTGGCACCTCCCCCCCCTCACATCACTCTCAATTCCCCATACCCAATCATATAACATTAATCATTCATTCATATTAATAACATATAACATTCATTCCTTAACATATAATATTCACTCTTTCAGTTTTTACATATTATCAAACATATGGTTGTCATGATATGATTACAATCACTTTTTTTCTTTTTAAATCTACATAAAGTTGAAGTGGAGTATCATTTTCTAAATCAATATATGTCCCCCCTTTAGTTGTTCTACCCTCTTCTTGTGCTCTTAATGTACACATAGTCTTTTTCTCATGACGTTGATGCCGCTACAAGGAGGGATCTACTACAATAAGAAAGAAATGTTAAATTGATATGTTTTATTATTATTGTTACAAGTATTTCATTAATTAAAATAACATTAGACTAGTTCTCTTTACCTAATGGGTCCACATTATGTTCCT
Organism: Sequoia sempervirens; assembly: GCA_007258455.2. Lineage (NCBI taxonomy): Eukaryota > Viridiplantae > Streptophyta > Pinopsida > Cupressales > Cupressaceae > Sequoia > Sequoia sempervirens. The sequence continues at coordinate 35,206,657 of VDFB02358134.1, read as the reverse complement.
AAACTTTTGTTATAGACTCATGTTCAACATGTTGAACACCCTCTAAATCCTAATCTGTAGTTGAAACACGAAAGGTTACATTAATTAATACACCAATTGAAATTAAATATGTTTAAGAGAACATGAGGGTGGTCCTCTTTACCTGATGGGGCCACATCATGTTCCTGATCTTCTCACCGATCATGCTCAACATGTTGATCACACTCTACATGCTCTAAAGTTGAAACATGAAAGGTTACATTAATTAATACACCAATTGAATTAAATATGTTTAAAAGAACTTTAGAGTGGTCCCTACCATGGGGCCATATCATATTCCTAATCTTCTCTCTAGTCCTCATGCTCTACATGCTCTAGTATTGGGATGCAATAACCATGACCTTCATCCGATGTTGTTCCACCAAGCTACATTCCAATGTCACGGCAGATTTTCATTACTTAATGTTTAAAACAAATAGGCATGTAATTACTTTTATGGTAGGAAATTATATTGAATAGATTACCAAGTATTCAATTTTAAATAAAACTTTATTGAGTTTATTTCCTATTGCAGTTAGATGCAATGGAAGATTGTGTTTGCCTAGTCAAGACCCTTAGGCATTCAACCAGGCTCCATAGCCTCAAAGGCAATCTTCAGGTCCTCTTCTATGGGAACTCTATTGAATTCAGAGCCCTATATTTTTTCGTAAGATCATGAATTTTGCTTCTATGGTGTGATAAAACCAATTTTTTTTTCAATTTATTATAATTTGGATGTAATATTTCATTTATTGATACTTACAATTCATGCGGCTAATTTCATATGACCACCAGAGCCAAGTTTTTGTTTCCTGTGATTTTCTAGTCTTCCCTTTGTTGCCTTCAATGTGTCAGGTAGCCTATGAAAAGTTTGAAAGATGTTAGATTATGTAAAAAGAAAGAGTAATCATTATATAATTACATTGTTGATAGTATCACACATAGAATACTACTTTTTTAACAAATTTAATGGCATTTCCATAGCATACAAACATTGAGAGAAAATAATATATAGAGTTCAATCCATGAATTATAGAAAATATATTTTTGTTGGTTATATTCATATCACTGATTACATTGCACAAAAAATACTACAACTGCATAAATATAAGATGGTGGTAGTTGTTTATGCTACCAAAATTTTCATACATGTCTACCAAAGAATTTTATCAAACTGTTCACTGTCTTGCTGCTATGGCTAAAATTGTAAAATAGGTTCTTTCAAGGCAGTGAACTGTTTCAAAAAATGCCTCAAAGAAATGTGGTTTCATGGTGATGGAATGCCATGACAATCCATAGCAATTTTCTTGTCATGGAATTTTTTATGGCATTCCATCACCATGAGACCACATTTTTTTGAAGCATTTTTTCAAATAGTTCACTACCTTTTCTACGCTACAACATTTTTCATATATACATGTCTACCAAAGCATTTTACCAAACAGTTCAACACCTTCATGCTATAGCTAAAAAGTAAAAACCTAAAATAGGTGCTTTCAAACAAGCTATGGATTCTTGGAAAAAATCTACCAAAGCATAATAGTAAGCAATAACATAGACAAGGTAGTGAAATTTTTGAAAAAATTCCTAAAAGAAATGTAGTCTCACGGTGATGGAATGCCATGAAAATCCATAGGAATTTTCTTGTCATGGAATTCATCATGGTTTTCCATCACCATGAGACTACATTTCATTGAGACATTTTTTTCAAGCAGTTCACTAGCTTGTCTATGCTACTGCATTTTTCATACATGTCTACCAAAGCATTTTATCAAACCGTTCATTTCCTTGCTCCTATGGCTAAAAGCCTAAAATAGGTGCATTCAAACAAGCTATGGATGCTTGGAAAAAATATATCAAAGCATAATAGTAAGCAATAGCATAGAAACGGTAGTGAACTATTTCAAAAAATGCCTCAAAGAAATGTGTTCTCATGGTGATGGAATTCCATGACAATCCATAGCAATTTGCTTGTCATGGCATTCGTTATGGCATTCCATCACCATGAGGACACATTTTTTTGAAGCATGTTTTCAAATAGTTCACTACCTTTTCTATGCTACCACATTTTTCATATATACATGTCTACCAAAGCATTTTATCAAGCAGTTCAATGCCTTCATGCTATGGCCAAAAAGTAAAAACCTTAAACAGGTGCTTTCAAACAAGCTATGGATGCTTGGAAAAATATACCAAAGCACAATAGTAAGCAATAACATAGACAAGGCAGTGAATTATTTGAAAAAATTCCTAAAAGAAATGTAGTCTCACGATGATGGAATGCCATGACAATCCATAGCAATTTGCTTATCATGGCATTCGTCATGGCATTCCATCACCATGCAGAGACTACATTTCTTTGAGATTTTTTTTTCAAGTAGTTCACTACCTTGTCTATGCTACTATTTTTTTCATACATGCTACCATTTTATCAAATAGTTCATTGCCTCCGCTATGGCTAAAAGCCTAAAATGGTTGCTTCAAAAAGCTATGATGCTTGGAAAAATATATCAAAGCATAATAGAAGGAATAGCATAGACAGGCAATGAACTATTTCAAAATTACTCAAAGAAATGTGGTCTCATGGTGATGGAATTCCACGACAATCCATAGCAATTTGCTTGTCATGGCATTCGTTATGGCATTCCATCACCATGAGACCACATTTTTTGAAGCATTTTTTCAAATAGTTCACTACCTTTTCTATGCTACCACATTTTTCATACATACATACCAAAGCATTTTATCAAACAGTTCAATGCCTTCATGCTATATTAGAAAGCACCTAAAATAGGTTCTTTTGAACGCTTTATGGATGCTTGGAAAAAAATATACCAAAGCATTAATAGTAAGTAATAAAATAGACAAGGCAGTGAATTGTTTGAAAAAATTCCTAAAAGAAATGCAGTCTCACGGTGATGGAATGCCATGACAATCCATAGCAATTTGCTTGTCATGGCATTCGTCATGGCATTCAATCACCATGAGACTACATTTCTTTGAGACATTTTTTTCAAGCAGTTCACTGCCTTGTCTATGCTACTGCATTTTTCATATGTGTTGACCAAAGCATTTTATCAAACAGTTAATTGCCTTGCTACTATGGCTAAAAGCCTAAAACATACCTTCCTTGGCCTGGTGGTGTCTTTCCTTTTTTCTTTTCAAATTCTCTTTCCATTAGACACCGTCCTTCCACCCCTCTCAATCATGGGGATGCTCAGACTTTTTGTTCTTCTCTAAATGTGACCTATAGTGGTCCCTTGCATACTTTAGATAGGTACCAACTTTCTTAAGGACCTTGGATCAGTTGAATTTTTTATCACCGAACAACACAACTAACCAGTTTATGAGCTCATCTTTTAAATCTTCATTTTGGGAATTCCACCTTGTATGTATGGTGGGCTTGAAGAGCTCCAATGTAATATCACTTAGATGTTTATAAAAAAAATCATTTCCTACAAAATGATCATGGGATCAACAGTCTAAAAAGAGTGATCAATAAGTAAATTTCAATTGAATTATATAAAATAATAATTAAAACATTTTAAAGTACCTCAAACCTCTATCTTTATGGGAATGAAATCCTTAGTCACCACAAGTGTGACTAGCAATATTCTTGTACTAGTAATATGGGAAGATCTAGGAAATGTTGCTAAGACATCACCAATAGTAGTGGCCTCTACATCCCTAGGTACATGTCTTAATGCATGTTCTAGTATGTGTTCGCTTCTAGAGGGTGCATTAACGAATCCCTGCATGGTATGTGTTTCCGAAATTTCAGACAACAATATAGGCACGGATGATGGGATTAGATGATGTGATGTATGCATAGGAAGATTAGGATGGACACTTGTACCAACCCTTACTCCTCAAAAAGCACTTGCAGTACCCTTATCATGCCCAGGAGCATCATGAGGAGGAAAATAACCCTATAAAAACAACACATATTTTAGTTCATGACATAAAAAGAGTACAAAATATAAAACCATGAATGAACTTATGTTATAATTAAAGAGCTCATGATAGCTTACTTGCAAGTTTTGTAATCTCTCAGTCAATACTTTAACCCTTTCTCTTATCTCATCTGTTTGAGGCACTATGAACATCAACTTAGCCATTTCTTCATTGCATTTTTTTGGAGCTTCTTTATCGTATCGAAAGGGTTTGTTGAATAAGTGAAGTCATCATCACAAAATATTGAATGCACCTCACTATGGATTCTATCCTCTACTACTGGTGCCTTTCCCCGATCAGTCGACTGCAACAAGAATATTAAAAAAATTATCGAAATTAACACAAAAAACTTATGAAAAAACATAATAATAAAATATTTTGCTCGTATCTAATTTGTACTATGTACTGTTTATAAACCCTACAATATTCCCTAATGCTTTTGGCCTTCTGCCAATGTACGTAGCCACTCCTTTATTTTGATCCTTATCTTTTAGTTGTATATAATTTGCTGATAGTGCATACCTATTCATACTTCATGTATATCAAACCAGTTTCATCCTTATCTTTGTAACTATAATAGGGTCCAACATACTCCATCAATTTAGTAACTTTGTCGTAATAGGCCTCTATGTAATCCATGCAAAATAAGCCTAAATCATGTAATGGTGATGGTGCGATGTGATATATCCTCTCATTGACACAAAAATTGGTGTTTATTGGAGGAAGTTCCTTGGGTACCCATTGTTTTCATAGATGTTTGTACCTCAAGGGCACCTCAACATCACCTATGCTCTCATCATCATAAGAACATGACCCCTCTTCAGCAAGAAAAACATCCATGCCTTTACAAAATTTTCTTCTAATCTTTTGACCTCTAGTTGATCTCCCTTTTTTAGACATACTACATGTTTCTCTTTCCTCTTCTCTTCCTAAATTTCCCTTGCTCAAGGAAGATAGATCTGAAAAATACCTATTTGGTGGTACCTACACTCATAAGGATGTTGGATGAAGTTCTTTAATGGTGATGTGATCCCAAGGTGACATTATGATTAATCTAGCATTTCATCGCTATAATTTCATAGGTTATAAGGTAATCAAGTCTTGATAGATTGCAAGCTATTGTTACTACCGTCCACATGTGTCCATCAAAAATCAAATCTACTTAACATTTTAACTCCCAAACTTTGTAACAAGTGTTAAATGTGACTATGGTCCACCACTTACACAACCAAGGCCTCAAATATATTCTCTAATTGTAATCAAAGGACTCTTTATCTTCATTCAAGTAAATAAACTTGAAGGGAAACACCACCAAGTGGTTTATTGGACACCTACATGACTAAAAATAGCAGCAAATTTACATTTACTTTCCTTATGTCTAAGTGGTTAACGGGGAGGGAGTGTGTACTAGGCTTGGTTAAGTCATCATAAGTTTACACTTTGGCAATAATTTTTTTTTAAGTCATATTAAATCTTCCTATGTCTAATTGTTAGGAGAGTTTTGGTATGTTTTAAGGTAGGATGATTGATGAAAGAGCCCAAAGACTAGCCTTTCTCCATGGTATCTAGGTACACATAGCAGCGGTCTTCTCTTATACAGTTGGACATGATTTAAATAACTTAGCTAGGAATTATCAATTTAACCTAAGGTTTTCTCATAATTCCATCATTGGAAAATTATGATCAAATTCTTCTATTATGAAGAATTGGTCTATGTGCCTCTAGTAATCACTATAAATGTTTGTAAGGATAAAATGACTAATTGCATTAGGTAAGAGAGAATCAACTTTGAGTTCTTCAAAGATTATATTCCTCTATTCATAATTGTTAAGGGTTGTGTGTGGAGGAGGTTATCACTACCAAGAACAGAGGAGACCTTTCCTTGTATTCTTTTATAATTTTCATTACTCTTATTTATTTTACACCTACATTTACAAATACACATTCATATGCATTTACTTTTTTCATTTATTTCTCATGTAGTTTAATGGTTTGATTGATTTCATATTATATGTGTTGAAGACTTTAGAATTTCAATTACATTAATTTATGGATATGTTGTATCTATACACTACAAAACCATATGCTCTTTGCATTTACACTTGCATTTGGAAATACACATTTATATACATAGATATAGATTTCTTTAATGATACGTTGCATTTATTGTTCTAGGAGAGCATCCAGTAATTGCTTTTACATTTACATTTAAAAATACAAATATACATACATATATGTGTGTGTGTGTGTGTGTGTATGTATATCATTTATATTCAGTGTTCAGAAACAACCCATTAGGTCTACACATGGATAAAAATTCATAAAATCAGATCTCCCATACATGTTTTGTTGAAACCTAGGCTTGAACCTCTCATTTCACATGCTTTTCTTCACAAAACTATTGAGGAAAGTAGTTATACATTCTTTATTTCTCATCCTATGCCCTATTCAGGCATCCTACAATTACAACAGTATCCATGGGGCCTCTTACATAAGCTATAGTAATCAAAAAAGTGTAAGAGGCACTTTATATCATGTTTGCACTACAAAACCCTGAAAAATAGGGTAACTCATTCTTGGAGTCTTTTGAAAGAGAAGCAAATCAGGTGGCAGTTAAATACAAACCTTATAGTGTCAAGGTGAATGATGTGATCAATTTTGAATGGCCAACTGATGAAGAGTACAAGGTGGTCCAATTGGCTGGTGACACATGTTCTTTCTAACCCAATGCTTGTTTTCTCCTCCTTTTTCTATAATAAGGATTTGAAGGCTAGAAGTACGGGTTAGCAAGTTAGATATTTTTGGTCGAGTCTAGATGAAGTTGCAGAGAAAATTGTAAAGTCTAATGGTTTTAGGAAAAATGCAATTTAGGTTTTGAGTCATTCTGTAGTAGGTTTTGAATTCATGGGGATTTGATGTTTTATGATAGTATTGGCATTTGAATTGATATGATTAATTCAAACTCATGTCTCTCCATTGTAAAAGCATATCTGAATTTTGAATAAAATGATCAAGGGTTGTTTCATTCATCTAACTATTGTGGTGTGTATGATTCTTGTTTTAGGTTTAAGTCAAGGAATTAATTAAAATGCTTGAATGGGATTGTAAGTGGATATGTTTTGTATAAGCTATTTTATTTTTTCTATCTTATCTTATACCATTTGACGAGAATGGGGGTGCCAATGTACGAGAAGATCTTTGAAAACTACGCATGAAAATTGAAGGTTAAAGAGAATGGGGTTGCCAAACTTATAGTACTCATTGCCCCTTGGTCATCAATTTTTCATGAGCTCCCTCAACCTCATCCTCAGTGCTGGTATTGATCTTGTTTTCATTCCTCCAAACTCTTCCTCGGCACTGATATTGACCTAGTTTTCACTCCTCCAAACTCTTCATCAATGCTAGTATTGACCTTGTTTTAATTCCAAACTCTTCCTCGGCGCTAGTATTGACCTTGTTTTTTACTCCTCCAAACTCTTCCTCGGCGCTGGCATTGACCTTGTTTTCACTACTCCAAAGTATTCCTCGGTGTTGGCATTGACCTTTCACTTGTCCAATTTGATGAGCTACAACCTAGTTTCATTAGCTTTTACAGTATGTTAATTAAGTTCAAAATTTTGGTTCCATTTAGCTAGGTTTTAACATTCTACAATATAGCTAAGTATATATTAGCTATATTTTACATAATAAATAATATAATTATTCAACTTATTATAATTAGATATTATATTCTTTAACAAAATTATTAAATATGTATAAAATTATTATAATTAATAATTAATAATAAGTATATTTTTATATATTACAAAATATGATTAATATAATATATATTTACTATAATAGTAATATATGATACTTTATCAGGATCAAGGAGGGAGGGAAAATGACTGTGGCCCTGTTCTTCGTTTGTAGAGCTAGGGCACCCGCGCCCTAGCTCTTTTCCTGCCTTTTTTTGTCTCTGCGCGGCGTGGGGAGGGGTGTTGCCTGTGTGCTGGGGGGCATTTCTTCTAGGTGTTTTGGGGGGTGGATTGGGGGGCATTCGGTGGCTGGGGGTCTCCTTCTGCCCATGGCCATCTACCTTTTCTTTTCTCTGGTGTTTAGTGCGCGCGGCCAGGCATTTGGCCATGGTTGGGGTGAGTAGGGAGTCAGTTTTGCTTGCTTGGTGGAAGGTGGGGTTTGGTGTAGGGTGTGGTGCTTTGCCTCGAGTTGGAGTTGGTTTGATGTGGGATTTTGCCAGGGGGACAGTGGTGTACTTTCAGCTGTAGGGTGTGGTTTGGGTTGTGCCTCTTCCTTTCCTCAATGGAGTTAGGGGAGCCTTCGGGGGAGGGACCCAAGTTGGATTTTTGTACCGCTCTTGGCTCGAATCCCTTACCTTCGGGGGCCCGTCTCCATGATAATATTTTATTTTCTCAAAATCTGGAGAAGAATAACGTTGGTTTGTCAGGAGGGTTTCATGTTCCCAAGATTAATAGTTGCCTTGAAAGGTGTAAAGAGAGGCCGAATGTGGTGATCCCGATGGGGATGCTCACTGAAGATATTGAATACTACTCACGACATTTGTTGTACTACAAATTTTTGGGTTTGAAAATTTCATTGCAATTTTTGGAGTCCTAGGCCAGGAGGACTTGGATGCCAGTAGGTGAGATGGAGATTCGGCTCCTCGCCAATAACTATTTCATGGTCACATTTGATTGCATGGCAGATAGGATCAAGGTTTTTGAAACAGGCCCTTATTTTTACAACCAGGTGGGCTTGTTCATTAAGCCATGGCACGCTGGTTTCAATCCGGTGGAGGAACTTCCAAATCAAGTTCTAGTTTGGGTTTGTCTTCCAAGGCTCCCTATGGAATGTTGGCGCGAGGATGTGTTGCATTTATTAGCTTTGAAGTTGGGGAAACCTATGGGTTCGTCACAACATACACAATTCAAAAAGGTAATGACTTTTGCCCGATTCTGTGTAGAAATTGACTTAAGTAAGCCACTGCTAGACTCTTTGGAAGTGAGTGCAGGAGATTATTCATGGGTGCAGCAGCTTGACTATGAAACATTACCTTTCCTTTGTCATTTCTGTCATGAGTACGGTCACCTCCGGCACAGGTTTCCAAAGGCCAAGCCTTTGGAGGCTCAATCTCCTTTGCCTTCAAATAATGCACCGAGAGGGGATAAGGGCAAGGATACCTTTTAGGGTTTTGGTAGTAGGGAAGATGGTTTCACTACTGTTAGAGGAAAAAATAGAAATAAAGGTCAAAAAAGGTCTATGAAGAATAGGCAGGAGGAGGATACCTTCAATAGATTTGAGGTGTTGGAAGAGCTCAGTCAACAGGAGGTGAACCCAGGATTTCTTGATCTTGATCATGGGACTCTGGATATAGATCAGCATGGCCCTTCGGTGGAGGAAATGATTACTTCTCAACAAGAGGGGGTTATGGGAGTGCAATGCATACAGGAGGACATGAATGATCTTGGACAGGCAAAGCTCAATTCAGAGGTGCTTATGGTTCCGCATGGTGATGGGCCTTCAGACATAGGAACATTTCAGCAGTTGGGGGTCCAAGTTGCGTCAGGTGGTAGTGCTGAGGCAGGGCAAGTTTGTGCAGATAAGGCTCACCTCTTGCAGAAGGAAAATTCGGAGGCGGGGAAGAAGATTTCGAAGTTGTCCTCTCAGTTGGGTATTTTGCAAAAAGATCTCAAAAAGGGGGGGTCAGAAAAAACCTCCAAGCTGGGTAGGAAGAAGGATGTGGAAAAGATTAAGATGATTGGGGAGACTTTGGTGGAATCAGGGTCAGTCAAGACTCTTGATTCACATTTCTCTTCTCCCTTGAAATGATAGTTCTTTCTTGGAATGTACGGGGCTTGAACGGTGGCCCTAGACAAAAAGCTGTTCGGGATTTGATTAAGCTTCATGCGCCTGATGTTATTTTTCTCCAGGAGACCAAGCTCTCTGTGGAAGGTATGATGGACTTAGCTCCTAAGTTATGGAGGAATGGTGATTTCCAATGCACTGGGGCTCAGGGGGCTTCTGGTGGGGTGGCGTGATTTTGGAATCCGCGAAAGATTTGCCCCCAATGGTGGGGGTCTTTTAAATCCTCCCTTTCCATGGTGGCTTCTTGTTTTGTTTCTAGGGAAACTATTCTCCTCTCCAATGTGTATGCGCCGGTGGAGTTGCAGGGTAAGCACATTTTGTGGGCCAATATTCATTTAGTTCGTAGCCTTTTCCCTTACCATCCTTGGATTATTGGAGGTGATTTTAATGCTATCACGGAGCTTGTGGAGAAGCGGGGTGGTACTGCTAGGCTGGAGGCTTCGGCGTTGCTGCTCCAGGAAAATATTTCTACTCTTCGTCTTGTGGATATCAAGCCGGGTAATGGTATATTGACATGGAATAATAGGAGAATAGGAGATTCCTCTATTTCAGAGAGACTTGATAGATTCTTGGTGTCTAGTTTTTGGTTGGGGGATAGGTGGAAGATCTATTCTGAAATACTGGATGGTCGAGGTTTTGATCATTGGCCAATCAAACTGGTTGTTGAAATGCCTAAGCGGTGTGCTAGACAGACCTTTAAGTTTCAACTCATGTGGCTCAGGGATGAATCTCTCCATGATTTACTCCCTAGCTGGTGGGATCTTGGGAAGCCAGCTTATGGCACCGCTATGTACACTTTCTCAAAGTGGCTCCAATATGTTAAGTACAGGTTGAAGAGGTGGAATAGGTAGCACTTTGGCAATTTGTTTAAAGAAAAATAGAAAGCTCAGGAGCATCTTGATCTAATTACCAGAAAAATTCATGATCAAGGCCTCTCAGAAGATTTGAGTTTGTTAAAGGTCGCTGCAATTAAAGAGGTTGAGGAATGGGAGTTAAGAGAAGAAATTTTTTGGAAACAGAAGTCCTGTATTGATTGGCTTCAGGCTGGTGATAGGAACACTTCTTTCTTCCGTAACTCTGTTAAGGATCGGAGGCAAGGTAATGCTATTTCTTCCCTCTTGCTGCTTGATGGGGATATTTTGTCCTCTTCCGCTTCTATATCTGGTAAATGCATTCAGTATTTTTCTACCTTATTCTCTGAGGATTCGCCTCCTGCGGAGGAGGATGAAGCAAAGATTTTAGACTATATCCCACAGTTGGTGTCTAATGAAATGAATGAATCGTTGCTCTCCCCTATTTCCTTGTCGGAGATTGAGAATGTTGTGTTCTAGATGAAGAAAGGAAAAGCCCCTGGGCCTGATGGATTTCCTATCGAGTTTTTTCAGGAGTTCTGGGAGGTGGTTAAATTGGATCTCTTAGAGGTTGTTCAAGAATCCTTTATGCATAAACAAATGTTGAAGTCTTTGAATGCTACTTTTTTAGCTCTTATCCCAAAGAAGGAGGGGGAAAATTCTCTGGATATTTTTAGGCCTATTGCACTATGTAATGTGGTGTATAAAATTATTACTAAGTTGATTGCAGAAAGGTTGAAACCTTGGCTTGGTGGGTTAATCTCTGAGGAGCAGGGAGGCTTTGTTGCTGGTAGGCAGATTATGGATGGGGTTGTTATTGCGGCTGAGACCATCCATTCTATGGAATCCTCAAAAGAAAAGTTGATGTTTGTCAAGTTGGACATGGCCAAAGTGTATGATCGTGTTAAGTGGAGCTTTCTCTTCAAAATTCTTGGAGCTTTCAGTTTTGCGGAGGGTTGGATTAATTGGGTAAGGAGCTATGTGACTTCTTCCTTTTCGGTGCTTATTAATGGTGAGCCCACTTGTCTGTTTGGTGCTTCTAGAGGCCTCAGGCAAGGTGACCCCCTGTCTCCCTACTTATTCATCCTTCTTGTGGAGGGCCTGGGAAGGCTCATTCGTGCTCAAGTTGCTAGCGGCTCGCTTCAGGGCTAGATTTGGGGAAATGGCATTCCCCCTCAGTCCCATCTTCAGTTTGTTGAGGATACTACCTTGATGGGTAGGGCTAAGGTTGAGGAGGCTCTACACTGGCGTAGTGTGTTGGACAGTTATTTGGCGGCTTCTGGGCAGTGCATTAATGAGGGGAAGTCCTTCATTTATTTCTTCCATACTCCTAAGGTTATTCAAAGGAGAATTGCTGGTATTCTTCGCTTCCAAATTGGCTCGCTTCCTTTCTCCTATCTTGGTATCCCTCTTGCCATTCATTCTCTCCCCAGAAGGTTTTGGCAAGAGACTCTTGACAAGTTTCGAAGATTAGTCAGTCATTGGACTTGTAGGTGGCTTTCTTCAGCAGGTAGAATGACTCTTCTAAAATCGGTGGTCCAGGCTCTCCCTCTTTATAGATGCTTTGTTCTGTCTGCTCCTTCAAGTTTTGTTAAAGATTTCGAGAAATTGTCTCGTCAGTTTCTATGGGCGGGAAATCTTCTCTATAGAAAATGGAATTTGGTGAGGTGGGATGTTGTTTGTAGGCCAAAGCAGGAGGGGGGTCTTGGTCTACGTCGATCTGATTTGAATGGGTAGGCCTTGGCTGCTAAGTTGTATTGGCGCTGGTGCTCACAACAACACTTGTTGTGGGCTAAGATTCTGAGTTTCAAATATTTGGGAGTTGTGGAAAGTAGGGAGGTGGTTAGATTCAGCATGGAGGGTAAGGGTTCTATGATCTGGAGTACCCTTAAACGGGGTGCCAAGCTGGTTAAGCAGGGTCTTTTTTGGATTTGCAATGGGGGTCGGGATGCTCTCTTTTGGCATGACTCCTGGGATGGACATCCACCCATTGTGTCTTCTCATCCCCACCTCCATGATTTGTGCCAGGTTTTCGAGGCGACAGGTTGGTGTCATGTGGCTGACTTCAAATCGCAAAATTATTTGGGTCAGATTTCGGTGGCCAAATGGAAGGACCCCTTGGATTGGCCTCATGGTGGGGTGGAGGAAGATCATCAGGAGCTTGCTAAGCTTTTATCTAGTCATGCCTGCAACTCTCTTCAGGGAAGTGATGTGCTTGCTTGGGGTCCTGATTTGAAAGGAAAATTTTTGGTGGCCTCGGGTTATCAAGTGTTGGATAAACAGATTTTTGGGAGCTCCCAGGTTACTTGGTGGAAGCATGTTTGGAATAAATTTGCTTGGCCTAAGTGTAATTTTTTCTCTTGGCTAGTGGTCCAAGGTAAGTGTCTTACTTGGGACAATCTTTGGAAACATGGATTTCAGGGCCCCTCTAGGTGTTTTCTATGTGGTCAGCATGAAGAATGCTTACTGCATCTCTTTTTTCAGTGTTCTTTTGTCAAGACTATCTGGCATTACTGGTGGAACCTTTGGAGATTACCGTGTTGCCATGTTTCTTCTTTGGAGGACTTTTGGCTGAGACAGAGCTCTTCTCCTGCCAGAACCTCCTTTCTTAAAATTGCTTGGAGCATTGGTCCTAGTTTGATTGTTTGGCAAATTTGGTTGGAGTGTAACAGAAGGATTTTCCTGGATAAGAAATTGCTCATAGGGCAACTTTGGGGGCATATTTTGGGGGCTTTGCGAGAGACTCTGACTGCAAAGTGTGATTTGTTTGTGCTGATTGATTCTGGGGAATTAGATGTTGTTAATGCCTTGGGTCTTGTCACCGGGGACAAGAGTATTGGGAGCAAAGTGCACGGTAGGCGTGGGCATGCAAGAGTTGCTCGTGAGGTATTTTGGTATCCGCCGCCTCTGGGGGAGCTAAAAATTAATACTGATGGGTCATCTAGAGGGAATCCTGGGCATGCTGGGGTTGGTGGTATTGGTTGGGATAGCCTTGGAGTGGTGGTTTTTTTCTTCTCTATGTACCGGGGCTTGCAAACTAATAACCTTATGGAGGCGAGTGCTATTCTCTTGGCGTTGGAGCATGCTATTGGCCTTGGATGGTGGCAGATTGTTTGTGAATCTGATTCTCAGGTGGTGATTGAGGTGTTGAAGAAGCGAAACTTGGAGGATGTGAATTGGCAGCTTGTTGTGGTTGCCAGGTAGATTCTTTCTATATGTTCTTCCTTGGATTCCATTGTTTTCCATCATATTCCGCGGGAGTGGAATAGGGTGGCTGATGGGTTGGCTAGATGGGCGTCGAAGAGGAGTGATCCTTGGCATGTGGATGACTGGGGCAATCTTCCTGCAGACATGGCACATGCTCTTGAGGAGTGGATTGCGGAGGATATGCGGTGTTTTTTGGGTGTGAATTAATTCTTTTTTGTTGGGCCCCTTTGTGGCTTCTTTCTTCGGACTTTGTAATGATGTTCTGATGCAATAAAAATTTTACCCCATTTTTATAAAAAATATATATATACTTTATCAAAAAAAAAAATATAATAGTAATATATATTAATATGAGAGAGAGAAACTAAATTTTCATTGGTTGTTTCATGTCAACAATCCAAGGATGGCATGTGTTCCTGGGAGTTATGCTCAAGGTAGCATGCCATTTGATTAAAGATATGATATTTCTCCTTTAAGACCTGTTCAATGTACCCATTGAGCACTTAAGGAGACAAAGATAAATATAGGGAAGAAAATATATAGAGAGAGGGAGATAATGACAAACATACAAATATAAAGGGAGAGAAAGAGATAGAGAGGGGTAGAGAGATAAAGAGATAAGGATGAATAGATAGAGATATAGGGAGGGAGGGTTAAGGGTAGAGGGTAGAGGGTTTATTAAGGGTTAAGGGTTAAGGGGAGAGAGATAGAGGGAGTATGTGAGTGAGAGAGAGACCTACAGGAGGGAGACGGAGTAGGATATTGAAGATACTTGAGAGAGAGAGAGGGAGAGAGAGGGAAAGGGGGAGAGAGAGAGAGAGAGAGAGGGAAAGGGAGAGAGAGATATAAATAGAGAACACTAGAGGGCAAGGAGAGGCAAGAGGGAAGAATGGGAGAGAAAGAGAGAGAGAGAGAGAGAGAGAGAGAGAGAGAGAGAGAGAGAGAGAGAGAGAGAGGGGAAGAGTGTTGAGGGTAGAGGATAGAAGGTTTAATGGTTTATGGTTGAGAGGTAGGAGGGAGAGACTTGAGAGAGAGAGAGAGAGAGGGAGGGAGTGGGAGAGAGATACATGAAGGGAGGGTTAAGGGTAGAGGGTAGAGGGTTTATTAAGGGTTTAGGGTTTAGGGTTAAGGGGAGAGAGATAGAGGGAGTGAGTGAGTGAGAGACCTAAGGGAGGGATAGGGGGTAGGATATTGAAAATAATTGAGAGATAGGGAGAGAGAGAGAGAGAGAGAGAGAGAGAGAGAGAGAGAGAGAGAGAGAGAGAGAGAGAGAGAGAGAGAGAGAGGGGTATGGAAAGGGAGAGATAGATATATATAGAGAAATAATTAGGAGGGGGAAGGGAGATGGGAAGAGGGGAAGAAGGGGAGAGAGAGAGTGGGGGGGAGGGGAAGAGTGTTGAGTGTAGAGGATAGAAGGTTTACGGGTTTATGGTTAAGGAGGTTAGAGGGAGAGACTTTAGTGACAGAGAGAGGGAGGGAGTGGGAGAGAGACAAGAAGGGAGGGTTAAGGGTAGAGAGGGTGATGGTTTATTAAGGGTTAAGGTTTAGGTCAGGGTTAATGGGAGGGAGATGGCAGGGAGTGAGTGAGTGAGAGTGAGACCTAATGGAGGGAGAGGGGGTAGGATATTGAAGATACTCGAGAGAGAGAGAGGGAGAGAGATGGAGAGGGAGAGAGAGAGAGAGAGGGGAAGGGAGAGAGATATATATAGAGAAATAATTAGGAGGGGGAAGGGATAGGGGAAGAGGGGAAGAAGGGAAGAGAGAGAGAGATAGATAGAGAGAGAGAGAAGGGGGAGGGCAAGAGTGTTGAGGGTAGAGGATAGAAGGTTTAAGGGTTTATGGTTGAGGAGGTAGGAGGGAGAGACTTGAGTGAGAGAGAGAGGGAAAGAGTGGGAGAGAGATATAGGAAGGGAGGGTCAAGGGTAGAGGGTAGAGTTTTTATTAAGGGTTAAGGGTTTAGGGTTTAGGGTTAAGGGGAGAGAGATAGAGGAGTGAGTGAGTGAGAGAGAGAGACCTAAGGAGGAGAGGGGTAGGATATTGAAGATACTTGAGAGAGAGATAGAAGGGGAGGGGAAGAGTGTTGAGGGTAGAGGATAGAAGGTTAAAGGGTTTAAGGTTAAGGGTTTAGGGTTTAGGGTTTAGGGTTAAGGGGAGAGAGATAGAGGGAGTGAGTGAGTTGGAGAGAGACCTAAGAGAGGGAGAGGGGGTAGGATATTGAGGATACAAGAGAGAGAGAGAGAGGGAGGGAGTGGGAGTGAGATAGAGGGAGGGAGGGTTAAGGGTAGAGGGTAGATGGTTTAAGGGTTTAAGGTTAAGGGTGGAGGAGATAGAGATAGAGGGAGTGAGTGAGTGAGTGAGTGAGAGAGAGACCTAAGAGAGGGAGAGGTGATAGGATATTGAACATGAGAGATAGAGAGAGGGATGGAGTGGGAGAGATATAGAGGGAGGGAGGGTTAAGGGTAGAGGGTAGATGGTTTAAGGGTTTAAGGTTAAGGGTGGAGGGGATAGAGATAGAATGAGTGAGTGAGTGAGTGAGTGAGTGAGAGACCTAAGAAAGGGAGAGGGGGTAGGATATTGAAGATACTTGAGAGATAGAGGGGTAAGTGCACCAAGAAGGTTCCCAAAAAGAGGGCTTAAGTGGCCTTTTTTTTTTTGAAATCAAGAAATGTTGACCTTGGATGTGAAATTGAGGATATTTACACTCAAAATTTTGAGATGGAAGAAGAACAAGGATCGAAGTGCTTTGAGTCTACTTTCTAAACTACTAAATTATTTTGAAAATGGTTGAGATTAAGGGGTTCAAAAGAGGTATGTACACAAATTGGTGTTGTTTCTGTCAGAAAAACATAACATAGCAACTCTTATACGACTTGAACATGGTGAACTTTTTTGTAGTGTTTAAAAAATATCTACAATTAGAAGTTAGCTAATAATATCTAGTTGATGCACAATTTTTTTGATAATTTTTTAATGAATATTTGATTTTTTACTAATTTTCTAAGTGGTCACTTCCTGAAAAGCAGAATTTTGGCCGTGCTCCACCCTACAAATTTTGGAAAATAATTGATTTAGTTTTTCATTTTTTTAAAAAAAATTGTAGAATGGAGTCTAGTTTATAAAAATTTAATTTATTTGAAATTTTGATGAGCGGTTAATTTATAACAAAAAAAAACACCAAACACTACTTTTTGGTAAAAAGTAGACATACAAACAAAATAAATTATTGATGAAAGGCTTAACATTGTCAAAAAGTGAAAAAAATTACATCGTTGGATAGCTAAGAGAGAACCTAACATTACCCATGTGTTCGATTTTGCCGATATTGAACTAGATGCAATCTTGATGGTGAGCATGAACTCGATTATGTGAAAAATTGTAGAATTTGCAAAAACATGTCTCTGTCCTTGTTGGGAATGCCCTCCAAGCCTTTGGGTTACTATTCCAAGGCATGTACTTTCACTTTTTCCTTTGTTTTTAACACAAAATAACATGAGCGCATTATAACGTGCTCACATTTTTTAAAACTTTTTTTCAAAAATGGCCACAAAATTGGTACCCAACTTCATGCACCCACCCAAAGAGAGGGAGGGAGTGGGAGAAAGATAGAGGGAGGGAGGGTTAATGTTAGAGGGTAGATGGTTTAATGGTTTAAGGTTAAGGGTGGAGGGGATAGAGATAGAGGGAGTGAGTGAGTGAAAGAAAGACCTAAGAGAGGGAGAAGGGGTAGGAGGCAGAGACTTGAGAGAGAGACCTGAGAGAGGGAGAGGGGGTAGGAGGGAGAGACTTGAGAGAGAGAGAGGGTAGAGGGTTTAAGGGTTTTGGGTTTAGGGGTTAAGGGTTAATGGTTTAGGGTTTAGGGTTATGGGTAGTGATGGAACTTCAAAGTTTTGTTCGTTGTGTTCTATTTTATAAAAACATGTATGGATGAATAATTGAACACAAAATATCTATTTTTTGTTATAAAACCAACAAAATGATTTAAAATACAACTTATATTGAACAAAAATGGACCAATAGTTAAGCACTAAATATTTTTTAAAATCCTTCACATTTAATGGGAAAATACATGTTATTTATTGTGCTCACCTTTTATATTTGTAATAGGACAAATTATTAATATAAAATTATCCAATGCTTGTATTGATGGAACTTTAAATTTTATTCCTATTGTTTCACTCATGCCTTGCCTTATGTCACTGGTCTTTCATGGTGTTGGAAAATTTCTTAGGGCTGGGGTTTTAGCTTTGTCTTCATCTTAAACCCTTGTGTTTACCTAATGCCTTGGTTGGGATCTATTACGCCATTACCTTTTTTGAAGGGTTTTAAAAATATCTTATACCCCATTGTTCCACCTAGGCCTGGTCCCTTTGGTCTTAATATTTTATTTCCTCTGCGGGCTTTATTTTGCTAAGTCTTGGTTGGCCCTGTGCTGAACAGTTTTAAAAAAACTTATGTCATTGTTTTCCATCCGCCTAGTAATGTCCCCTTGCCCTTCAATGAATGTTTTATTTTTTAGAAGGATGAAATTTGTGCTGCCGTCGATCAAAATGCCTTCAAGATCAGCAGTTTTCTGCCATCCCATGAGCGGGAATTGTAGGATGTCGATATCACAGGCGGGCAACACTTGTCCTATTTGGGGATCAAATTTGCATAACTGTTCATCAACTATCCTTTTATTTGAGTTGTTCCCCGCCATCTCGCAATGGTGCTTTGGTTGATTGTGAAATCATGGGCAAGTGCCACGTGGACTATATATGGTGGGGCCCGAGGAAATTTTTTGTACAATATATTTTAAATGTTTCATTGCTTCCAAAGAAAAACATTTAAAATGAAATATTTGACAAGGCTGCGGGGAAATTCATTAAAAATTAGCAAAAGCGGAGAAATTAGGTCAACTAGTGATTTTAATGGTATATTAAAAAAAATCATATTTTTATAGTTGAATACATTCAAAATATTTCTAATATATTTCTAATTTAAAAAATAAATTGTTTAATTTTTTAAATATATATTTTTATTTATTTTTAAATATATTATACATACAAAATTGCATAATCAATAATAGATAATATTTTTTTGTGAATATATCTAAGTATGTTAATATATGCTTGAAAAACTAATTTTAATTAAAAAACTTTTGATGGCTTATGTACAATTATGCATATTCTTTTATTTATTATATTTTTTACAATATCATGTTATTCTTGATTAATCACATTATTTGTTTGTCATTTTTTTTTTTTTTTTGTTGAAAAATATTTTATGTTTACTTTACATCTATGATAATTTCAAAATTATCAAATTCAAAAATTATAAATAAAAACTTATTTTTATTAATTTCTTGAAGTATGTAATTCCTAATCTTTTGTAGATTAATAACTATCTAAATAGGAATTTATTTCCTTTATTTCTATAAATGTGTCTCATGCCTCTATTAAAATTTATGAGATGTGTATATAATTATTAGCACAACACTCTTAGAGATTAGGATTTATTTTCACATTTATCTATATTCTTATTGTTCCTATTAGTGGCTAATTAAATCTTCATTAAAAACCTACAAAGATCTTGGGTCCTTCAATCTCAAAGCTTGTCTAATTTCTTGATGAGAATCATTCACATTGATTCCCAATATTGTGCTCCTTGCATGATACATTTATAAAATATACTTGGTAATTTAGTATGTGGTTGAAATATTAGAGTAAAAACAAATGGTTCTTTTCATTTTTGGCACATGATTGGCCATTTTTACTATGATTGTCCCCAATCTTGCTAAAAATCATGTATAGAGAAAGTACAATATATAAACTACCAATTATAGTGTATAACAACAAAATGAATTTAAAAAATACTACATAGAAATAGGGTTTAGAATAATTCAAAATAGAGATACCATTCTCCTATAAATACTATGTACTATAGAAACCTTATGTAGGCACACTTTCACCCCCAAAATCAAGAGAATAAATTCTCATACATTGTTTCTATAAAGAATTTAGAGAATATTAAATCAATCAAAATTGTTTCTATTATCCAAAATACTATATAATTAAATATTAAGCCCAATCTTAAGCCTAACAATAACCCTAAGTGAACACTTATCCTAATTCAACCTGAACCTTGATTTAGTCCAAACCGTAACCTTAACCCTAACCCTAATTGAACCCTAACCCTAATTAAACTCTAGCCCTAATTGAACCCAAACCCTAACCCTATTTGTTCCTAACCCTAGTATCTCACAAATACAAGATCAAGACCTTTCCAACTCTGGTAAACCTTATTGGATAGTGATAAAAGCTACGTTATCTTTCATTAAGGTAGAAATTTTTTGTTATACAACATGCCCCTTGAAAATTGGAGATAGGAACTGCAAAAAGAAGGTAAACACGAATGAAAATGGCCAGTGATATTGTGGAACATGTGATAGAACTTTCCCTAAATGTGATTATAAATATATACTTCAATGCAAAGTGGAAGACCATACTTCATTCAGTACTTGGATTACAACTTTTGAAGAAGTGGCAGAAGAATTTATGGGTGTAACAACAAAAGAATTGAATATTTTGAAGCATGAAAAACAAGATGATGTTAAGTTTTCACACATTATACAAAAGGTCCTTTTTAACAGATATATCTAAGTTAGTTAATGCCATTTTGTCATGATATACTGCTTTGATGCTGTCAATACTAAATCTAATGATTGATGAACATTTTTTCTTTTAAATTTATTATTCTTGGTTGATTGTTGTTATAGACAAGTTGGTATGATTTCAAATTTCAATGTGTACCCTTATATATGGGAATTGAGATAAAAAATGACAAAAACAATAATGAAATCAAATTGATTGCTTTCCAAATTCATATTCATGAAAATGTAAGCCTTTTTCCAAGTCTATAGGCATCTTGATAAAGATAACTCTCGATGTGTTTTAAATATATTATTAATTAATATAGGTATACTAGTTAGTTAAATTATTAAATATATTTTATTTGTATTATATATTGAATTGTTAAAACATGTAAAAATCTTAATACTAAATATATAGGAAAATGGTTAAAAAATTGCATGTTTTTCAAAAAATAAAATATAGTGTGCAATTTAAAATACAAATTATATAATTCTTATAATATTTATATTATTATTTATTGAATATTTTATAGAATTTAAACTAAAAAATTAGCATCCCCCTCTCACTCTCCCTTGCTCCCCCTCTCTACATGTATCTCCCTCTTCCCCATCTTCTATCTCTCCCTCCTCTACATATCTCTCTCCCTTTCTCCCTCCCTCTCTCAATCTATCCCCATCTCTCCCTAATCTTTTGCTCCCTCCCTATACCCCTATCTATCTTCATATCTCAATCTATTTGTCCCTTTATCTTCCCATATATCTCTATATCTATGTCTTTCTCTTCCCATTTATCTATCTCTCCCTCTCTCTTTCTCCATCTCTATCTCCCCCTATTTCTATCTCCCTCTCCCTCTCTATTTGTGTTTATCTACTTATCTCTATCTCTCCCCTCTCTCTATATCTCTGTATATCTCTTTTTTGACATCTCTCTCTCTCTCTCTCTCTCTCTATCTCTCTATATATGTATTTCTCCCTCTATCTCTCTCCATATCTCTATCTATTTTTATCCCTTTTCCTCTCTCATTCTATATTCATCTCTACCTCTATCTATAGGGAGAGATACAAAGGTGAAGCATTGGACATTCCCAAAGATCCACCAATCTCAACACTACTCCCAACTATTTTGAGCATTTAAGTACATATTGTATGCTATATTAGGAGGCATGTGTCAACGCTGATATTTATTGATGCAAAATAGGTCCAAAGTCACAAATTTTATGTAGAGTTAGTTATAGTTATGTACAAAATTTCAAGTGCCACATAGAGCAAAGATATTCCAGTTTTTTATATCATGTCATCAAATTTGGCACTTCATCAACATTAACAAAAGCAATGGTATGTATGTGAATCCCTTGCATTTAAATTTTTCTATATATATAAATATTTTAATATTTCCCTCAAATCCATAATATATATATTAGTGTGTATTTATTTATTGCAATAAAGAATTAACCTAAGTAACACATTAAGAATTCTAAGGATTTGTGCTTGGAAAAAATGTATAACATTTTTTTTTGTTCGATGTCATGTTGTATAGTTTAGAAAAGCTCAAAATATGAATAGTATTTTAAGGCCATATATTATGGTAGCTTACAATGAAAAAGAAGGAAGGAAATCTATTATAAATTTTAATCTATAATTTAATACCATATGAAAAATCACATGTAGTATTATCTAAAATCAATTCTTAACATATTAATTTTATAAAATACACTTACCATTCAATAAACTTATCCCAAGAAAGAAACCCTAAGTGAACATTAATTGAACCCTAATTTTAGATTCATAACTCTAATCATAACCCTAATTGGACCCTAATTGAACCCTAATTGTAGATTAATAACTCTAATCATAACCCTAAGGGAACACTTATTGAACAGTATGTTTAATTGTACCATAACCCTAACTTTGAACTACAGTTGAACTCTAATCCCAACCCTAACACTAATTCTTATTCTAATTAATCCTTAACCCCAACCTTAATCTTAACCTTCACCCTATTTGAAATCTTATTGAATTTATAACCTTAATTAAACCCCAACCTCATCCTCAATCCTAACCCAAATTGAACATTAGTTGAACCCTAAACCTAACCCTAAGTGAACACTCATCCTAATTGAACTCTTAACTTTTTAGTTGAAAATATTAAAGTGCCTTAGATTTTCCCATTCATCATCACTTATCATTCAATTCCTAATAGAATTCCAAAAAATTATACTTTTATAATGTTCTAATACACACCTAATATTATGGATTTAGAGTTTAAGGGTTAAGGGTTTAGGGTTAAGGGGAGAGAGATAGAGGGAGTGAGTGAGTGAGTGACCCATTTACATATTATTCTTTTATTCTTCGTCAGTTAAATATTTAGGTACCCATTTACCATTAGCAGAAATGACCCAAGAATTTAATAGAATGGAATACTCATATAATACGTTGCATTATGGAGCTCAGTTCTCTGATATATTACTACTTATCAAATCCGTTGTAAATAATTGTAAACTTATGACTCCATTTAAGCATTTAATTGATTTTCTTGAATCAAAGAAAACACATAGACACAAAATTGAACAAATTCCCAAAAAAAGAATAACTTAATTAACATTTCATTCAAAATTCACTCAAATCCACATAAGGAGAGAAAATATATTAGAATTATATGTTTATTCATGTTTATAAGTCATATATGCATACAAATTAAGATAATTTGCATATATTCATCCAAAACTCAAAATAGGCTATCTATTCTATTCCGTCTGTTTGGGGTTTTAACATCCAATGGCACCATAGATATCACTTTCTCATCAGTTGATATATATCTTTCTACCCATATATTCAACTCAAAACCTACCTAGATATTTCGTCAGTTCTCTCCCTACAAATGAGCCTTGAATTCCCTTTTACATGACAAGGGAGCAACAAGCTTCAGTCTCAAATGTAATTTCACCACAAATTTTCATTTGAACAAAATCTCCATTGCAATTGACTTTCATTTCAAAACATCCCACATGTTGAATCTGCAAAACATAGTGGTGCATGAACTGGGGAAAACTAAAAGAATAGGGAACACAAATTGTCATCAAAATCCCCTTGTTGCTAGGCCATGCAAAAAACTAGGCAACCAAATTGCCACGAAGGCACACCACAACAACTTCTTATTTACCCACCACCCTACCCTTACCAACACACATACCTCGGTATACACACCAACATCTATTTGTTTCCCAATACGGTAGACCCTCAATCTCCTCTTCTTTCTTGTCCTTTCCCAATATGGTTCTAGTCCATCCACTTGGGGTTTTAACAGTTGATGTGCCCACAAATATCATTTCCTCATCAGAGGGTAGACCACGATTGAAGCGACTTAAATTCTTATAGTAGTTTGAGTTGGTCTTGGTTACATCATCAGAAGTGTTGCTCATAAGCTCAATGGGCAAGTGTTGGCATCCATAACACATGGCCAACTACTTGCCTTTGTCATCAACTAGTTGAGTAGCAATGTCTTGTAATTGCAACCTTCTACTACATCTAGTGGGCACAAGCCTAGGCTTGTCAACTAAAGCACCTTCCTAAATAGCAGGACCGAACTTTTTGAGCTCAAACAAACATACCTCCTTACTGACTTACTCATTTTCTCTTCTCAGACAAGCACTCAAACTTGATTAGACTCAACCCACAAAGAGATCTAACTGCTACAAGAATGACACTATTAGCAGTTAATTCCTCTTGTATTTATTGTGCGAGGTAATGGCAACCTTCATCAATTCTTAGTAAATATGCATGTGCAAACATGGCAATTTTGCGGCGTATGTATTGTCACCATTTAGCTAGAGCTTCATGACAATCCAAAGATCACCCTTCATGATTTCCAACAACAACATCTTCACACAAATTGAGATCAACGTGACTACACAAGCAAGGAATAATTCATTAATGCTTCACCAAGCTTCCTCTTCCTCCTGTGAGCTAGTAGGGAACAACAAAGATTTACATTAGCTTTTGATCTTGGTTGTTGATCTAAAACCATGGATTATGAGCTCAATAGTGGACATTGGGCCCCACATTCCATACAGTACACACATATGCCTTTTGCTGACCTCGTGCCAAATAATAGGGCAACACCTTAGGTCTGCGAGTTGGTGGGGTACGATTGAGATCTTCTCCCATATCTTCGAATCTAGAAAACCTACACATTGCATGGTTAATATTTAATGAAAGGCTTTAGCTAAGCCATCGGTGACATGACCACTAAAGGTAATGGATTAGGCTTATGTCACCAGATTAAAATTAAAACCCAACTTTTATTTTAATACTTTATTTCCTCTGCAGGGTTTTATTTCCTAAGTCTTGGTTGGCCCCTTTAAATTCTTATCCCAACCCTAACAAAGAGAAAATTATTAAGCTAAGGATTGTATTTGTTGTTATAACTTTAGTTCTAGAGAATTCTTAATTACCAATTATTATTGGTGCATTTGTATATGAATCCAATTGAATGCCTTTCCATATCATTATGGAAAATTTATTATTGCAACCCTAACACTAACACTAATTAAACCTTGACCCTAACCTGATTGAACTCGAATTATAACCCTAACTCTAACACTAATTGAATTGTAATCGTAACCCTAGGTATTGTTGAAACCTAATCCTAATTGTATCAAAACCCTAGAGAACTCTAATTGAACCCTAACCCTAAAATAGACAATAACCCTTACCTTAATTGAACCCTAACTCCAATCTTAGCCCTAATTTAAGACTAACCTGAAGCTTGGCCTTAATTAAACCCTTATTGAATTATAACCCTAATTGATCTCTAACCCAAATTGAATACTAATTGAACCTTAACCCTAAGTGAATAGAAACCTTAATTAAACTCCAACCATAATCCTATTTGAATTTTGACCCTAATCATAACCATAATTCAACCCTAGCCTTAATTGAACCCTAACCCTAAACATGAGTTCAATAAGTTTAAGGTTCAAATAGGCTAGACTTTAAAATTCAGGCAGGATCCACCAGGATTAGGCTGGGGCTGGGGTAAAAGATTAAGGCCTATGATAGAGCTTGGGGTTAGTGTTAGGGTTCAATTAAAGGCAAGGGCTAGTATTAGGTTAGGCTATGGTTCAATTAGGATTTCATTAATGTTAGTTTTAGAATCATAGTTATGTTTAGGGTTGGATATAAAATTAGAGTTAGGTTTGAAGTTAATTAGTGTTAGTTTTAGGGTTGGGGTTATGGTTAGACTTATAATTAATGTTAGTATTCAGATTAGATTCTATCACTTTAATAAAAATAATGTTCTATACATTCATTCAATTTTATTTTGAAATTATATAATTTAAAATATTTTCAAATTTTCCTATGTTGATATATGTGAGATATAGAAAATCTAAAATCTATACAATTTATAGTTAACTTGACATTGTGTATAAAAAGGTTTCAGTTATGAATGTTATAATATAAAAAATAAATTTTTTTTCAATATTTATTTGTCAGTTTAGCAAATGTGCCATTAATGTTGCAATCACTAATGATTAATTTTTTCTTGATGGTTAAAATAGATTGGTAAGTAAATTTATCTATAATAAGTAAATTTATCATTGATTTTTTCTTGATAAGTAAATCAATATTTCATAAATTTATCTATAATTCTTATTTAATTTTTCTTAATTATATTAAATTATATTTTATTAAATTGTTAAAAAAATTAAGTTTCTTATAAATAATTTTATGTGTTTTTTATAATTGAAAATTTGTCTCAGGCCAATGGCTCTGTGCAGCGACTGCGGGTGAGCTAGGGCCTACGTGCCCTAGCTTTCTCTTGCTCTATTTGGTGTTGGGAGTGCATGGCAGCTGTGGCGTGTGCTCGGGGGGGATCTTTGTAGGTGTTCAAGGTGCGTAGGTCGGCTGGGGGTGCGTCCTCTGTCCAGCTCGTGGGTGGTCTACGTTTCTTCAATTTTTTGCTGTGCATTTTTCTTGTGGGTGGGGCTTTGGGATCTGAGGCTGTGAGCCTCTTGTCCCGCCCCTCTCTCTTTCTTTTTGGTGTGGATCGTGTGATTTGGTCCATGGAGAATCAAGGTTTTGCTCTGCCTCAGGCTTCTCAGGGGGATTTGGAGATGGTGGAGCCATCTTCCTCATTGTATGTAGGTGTTATGGATCAGCTGGGTAAACCCCAATTTGGGGATGGGGTTTCCTCTTCAAAAGGGATGTTTTGAATCAAAAAAGTAAACGGATGCTTGGAAAGATCAGAGGATCGACCTGTTTTGGTTATTCAACCTAAGCAAGTTTCAGAAGATGTTGAATACTGGTGTAGCCATGCCCTCATTTGCAAATTTCTAGGCCTTTGTCTGTCTCTACCGGTGTTGGACTCCTGGGCTCATCGGGTTTGGAATCCTGAAGGTGATATGGAGATTATTTTGGCAGCTAATAACTATTTTCTGGTCATCTTTTCTTGCATGTCGGATAGGAATAGGGCTTTTGAAGGAGGCCCTTATTTCTTTAACCAGGTGGGGCTTTTCATCAAGCCTTGGCACATGGGTTTCAACTCTGCTAAGGAGATCCCCTCGCGGGTAACTGTGTGGGTCCGTTTGCCGAGGCTTCCTTTGGAATTTTGGAGGGAAGATATTCTTCATTGAATTTCAATGCTTCTTGGAAAACCTGTGGGATCGGCTACACAAACTCAAGATCGTAAGGTAATTTCTTTTGCCCGCATTTGTGTAGAAGTTGATTTAAATAATCCATTACCAGAATCTATGGAAATCTTCATGGGATCTTCTTCTTGGATCCAACAGCTAGATTACGAGACCCTCTTGTTTAGATGCAGAATTTGTCATGAATATGGTCACTTACACCGCAAATGTCCTAGATTTAAGCCCTTCCCCTGGGCTGCCTCTGGACCTTCTAAGGGTGACAAAGGGAAGGATCCTGTGTCTAATGAACTTGTAGATAGCGAGGGCTTTATTCAGGTTAAGCCCCGTAACAAAGGCAAGGGTAAGAAGAGAACTTGGTTGGATAGTCACAATGACGGTACTTTTAATAGATTTGATGTTCTGGAAGATTTGGCCCAGGAGGAAGGTATTCTAGTTGAGCTCTCATCTGGGGCTAAGGGTATGCATGAAGGTCAGGATGAGGACGCAAAGAAGGAGGATCAGAGTGTATCTCCAAGGGACCTTCTGGCTGATCAAACTGCTCAAGATCTACCTTCTCAAGTTCAGGATATAAGGGATCTCCAAGGGTCACAGGCTCTGAAGGGAGCTGTTGTGATGATGCCTAACCCCCCTACTCCAAAGGGGGCCTCAGACTCTGTGAAGGGTAATAAAGCCCCTCCTGCTTTAGGCTTACACCAGAAATCCTTTAAAAAGGGGCCTCTTGATAAACCGTTAAGAAGTGGTAGGCAGACTGATCAAGAGAAGGTCAAGATTATTGGGGATACTTTGGTTGAGGCTGGGTCTGTGAAACCCATTGATTCCCACTTCTCCCACCCCCATAAATGATTGTGTTATCATGGAATGTTAGGGGGTTGAACAGCATCCCTAGACAAAAGTCTGTTCGCAGATTAATTGAATCTCAGTCTCCTGATGTGGTTTTTATTTAGGAAACTAAGCTTACAGTGGATGGTTTGGCTAATTGTGCTTCGCACATCTGGCCCCAGGGCAATTGGCAAGGGGTGGGTGCTTTGAACAGTTCAGGGGGGTTGGCTTATTTCTGGAATCCAAGGAAAGTGCTCCCGTTATGGTGGATTTCTAGTCGGTCTTCTATCTCCCTGGTAGCCTCTTGTTTCGTGACTGGAGAAAGGTGCCTCTTATCCAATATTTATGCTCCTACTAATCTCTCAGGTAAGTCAATTCTCTGGGCTCACATCAAATTCTTGCAGGCCTTGGACCCTTTTCTCCCATGGATTATGGCCGGGGATTTTAATGCTGTTACGGGCCTAGATGAAAAACGAGGAGGGTTAGCTAGGTTGGACCCCTCTGCAGATCTTCTTAGGGATATGATTGGCTCCTTGAATCTCATTGATGTGAAGCCAACCAATGGTGTCTTCACATGGAATAATAGGAGGTGTGGTGCTGAGGCTATCTTGGAAAGACTTGATAGATTTTTGGTTTCCTGCTATTGGATGAAGAGTAGGTTGACCACTAGCTCAGAAATTCTTGATTGGAGAGGTTCTGACCATTGGCCGATCAAGCTCTCTGTCACCATGTATGGAGTCACCAAAACCCCTTCTTTCAAATTTCAGTTAATGTGGTTAAGAGATCAGTCTTTGCATGATCTTATGTTGGATTGGTGGTATGAGGGGAGGCTTGCTCATGGGACAGCCATGTTTACCTTTTGTAAGAGGCTTCAACATGTGAAGTGCAAGCTTAAGAGATGGAATAAACAATGTTTTGGGAACCTCCATGCTCAGAAAATGGCTGCTCAGTCTAAGTTGGATAACATCACTCATATGATTCGAGACCAAGGGCTGACCTCTGATCTAAGTAAAGCTAAGTCCTTGGCTCTTAAGGGTTTAGAAGAGTGGGAGCTTCGGGAGGAGATCTTTTGGAAGCAGAAATCTCGTGTTGATTGGCTTCAGGAAGGGGACAGGAACACTGCTTTCTTTCATAATTCGGTTAAGGCTCGAAGGCATGGAAATTCTATCCCCTCTTTGGTTTCACCTGAAGGGGTTCAACTCTCTTCCTATGTTGATATGTCCAAGGCTGCGGTCAATTATTTTTCAAACCTTTTTTCTATAGAGGATCATGCAACTACGAATGAGGAGAGGGCCATCTTGGATTGTATTCCCAACCTGGTCTCTGTTGAGATGAATGGGGCTCTCTTATGTCCTATATTGTTACCTGAATTGGAGAAAGTGGTGTTTAACATGAAAAGAGGTAAGGCTTCCAGCTCAGATGGGTTTCCTATTGAGTTTTTCCAAGAATTCTGGGAAATAATCAAGTTTGATCTCCTCGCGGTGGTTCAAGAATCTCACAAGAACAAAAAGATGCTCAAGTCCATGAATTCTACCTTCTTGGCTCTCATACCTAAGAAGGAGGGGGCCAATCAGCTGGCTCAATTTAGACCTATAGCGCTTTGTAATGTTGTCTACAAGATCATCACCAAATTGATTACAGAGAGACTCAAACCACTCCTCGGTTCTCTAATTTCTCCGAAGCAAGGGGGTTTTGTTGAAGGAAGACAAATTTTGGATGGTGTTGTGATTGCTATGGAAGCTATTCATTCTATGGCTAACTCCAAGGAGAAGGCTATGTTCATGAAACTTGACATGGCTAAAGCTTATGATTGGGTGAGCTAGGAGTTCTTACAGAAAATCCTCTTGGCGTTTGGCTTCGATGTGGAGTAGGTGACTTGGGTTCTTAGTTGTGTGACCTCATCCTCCTTCTCTATTCTAATTAATGGGGACCCTTCAGATTTGTTTAGTGCTTCTCAGGGACTTCGGCAAGGGGATCCTTTATCTCCTTATCTATTCATTATCATGGCGGAGGGTCTGGGAAGATTCATTAAATCTCAGGTGAGGCAGGGTCCTATCCAAGGTTGGAGCTGGAACAATTATCTTCCTTCCTACTCTCATCTTCAGTTTGTGGATGATACTACGTTGATGGGCATGGCTCGAATTAGTGAGGCTGTGAACTTCAGAACTGCCTTAGACATCTATTTGAAGGCTTCATGTCAGTGCATTAATGATGACAAATCATCCATTTATTTCTTTAATACCCATCGGCTTATTCAAAGTAGGATTACTAGGATCCTTAGATTTCAGATCGGTTCTCTTCCCTTAATGTACCTTGGGATCCCTTTGGCTTTGGGATCTCGGCGTAGAGATTACTGGCAGGGAATTTTGGATAAATTTTGGAGTAAGGTTAGTCATTGGACTTTTAGATGGTTATCTTCTGCTGGAAGAGTGGTTCTTCTAAAGATTGTGGTACAATCTCTCCCCATTTATAGGTGTTGTGTGTAGGTTCCCCCTTCCACCTTTGTGAGGGATTTTGATGCTTTGTCCCGGCAATTCCTTTGGTCGGGCAACCTTCTCTCCTCGAAGTGGAGTTTAGTCAAGTGGGAGTGTGTCTGCAGGCTGAAGCATGCTGGGGGCCCTGGTCTTAGGTCTATGGCTCTTGTTGTCACGGCCTTGGCTGCCAAGCTTTACTGGAGGTGGTGCAACAATCAGGAACATGACTGGGCCAGCATTCTTGCTCACAAATATTTCCCTGGTCTTGATAGCCTTGATGTGTCGCAGCTTGCTTTGGTGGGTAAAGGTTCTTGTATTTGGGATACCCTTAAGAAAGGCACTCAGTTGATTAAGGAGGGTCTTTTCTGGATTTGTAATAGAGGCTCTGATGCGCTCTTTTGGCAGGACTCTTAGGATGGCCACCCTCCCATTCTTTCTAGTTTCCCTCAGCTCTAGCCTCTGTGCCATATTTTTTCTGAGGCGGGCTGGATTAAGGTTGAGCATTTTAAAACTATCAAGCGAATGGGTCAGGCGATGGTGGCTTGTTGGAAGGACCCGCAGGAGTGGCCCATGGGTGGGTCAGAGGAGGATCATGTTGTTCTTACTAGAGTTTTGGAGGGTAGGCTCTGCAGGTCCCTTAATGAGAGGGATGTTTTGGGTTGGAGTCCGAGCCCAAAAGGTAAATTTTCAGTTACTCAAGGCTATGCTATGCTTGACAAAAACTTACATGGTCCTACTGAGGTGCACTGGTGGAAGAAGGCTTGGGACAACTTTTCTTGGCCCAAATGTAATTTTTTCTTATGGCTGGTTGCTCAGAAGAAGTGCCTCACTTGGGATAATCTACACAAGCGCGGATTTCAGGGACCTTCTATCTGCTTCCTTTGCTCGCACAGTGAGGAATGCTCCTCTCACTTGTTCTTTCTTTTCCCTTTTTCTAAAGAGATATGGCATAGATGGTGGGAGGCTTGGCATCATGGGTGTATTCATGCTACCTCCCTAATTGAGTTTTGGGAAAAGCTTGGCAGGTCTCCTGCTAAGACTTCTTTCTTGCAGGTAGCTTGGTCTGTTGGACCTGTTTTGATTCTTTGGAACCTTTGGTTGGAGAGGAACCGTAGAGTTTTTTGTGGTTCCAAATTGGGAAGTTTTCAATTATGGAAGAAAATAATTAGCAGGCTTCAGGAGACTATTTCAGCTAAGTGCGATATGACTGAAAATACTGATCATGGTGACCTTGCTATTCTGCGAAATTTGAATTTGGGGGATAACAGAAGGGGAAACATTGTTGGGAGACGACCCTGTCAGGCCAGGCAATGGGTCTATCATGATGGGAGGTGGTCACTTCCCCTTGAGGGGGTTCTTAAGATTAATACTGATGGTTCTTCCTGTGGGAACCCTGGTCATGCTAGGGTTGGGGGTATTGGTAGAGGTAATGATGGTGGTGCGGTTTTTCTCTTTTCTATTTACAAGGGTCAACACTCTAATAATCTGATGGAGGCCCTTCCTATTAAGATTGCTATTGAGCGTGGCAGCTCTTTAGGTTGGAGGAGGATCATTTGTGAGTCAGACTCTCAGATTGTGGTGGATATGCTAAACAACCAGAGGCTGGATGATGTTAGTTGGCAATTAGCCTCTATTGTCAGACAGATTCTGAATCTTTGCAGCTCCTTGGTTTCTACCTCCTTTTGTCACATCCCTAGAGAATGGAACAGAGTGGCTGATTGTCTGGCGAAGTGGGCCTCTGAGAATGTGGATGGCTGGGATATTAGTGGAAGGGAGGAGTTACCTTCTGATTATCATGAGACCTTAGAGAGGTTATTAGTGGAAGATAGGAATATGTAAGGTGGTGGTTGGTTTTTCTAGTGGTGGTCTTGGTTTGGTGGGCCTCTGGCCTTTGCTTTGTACTTTGGCTTTGATTGAATAATTTTTACCCCTTCTTTTTTTTATGTGTTTTTAATAATTAACTTGATATTGTGTATAAAAGGTTTAAGTTATGAATGTTATAATATTAAAAGATAAATTTTTTTTCAATGTTTATTTGTTAGTTTGATGTGAGAATAATGTTTCATAGTAATGATTAAATTTTTATTGATTGGTTAAGTGATATTGTGAAATTATTCTATGTTAATTTAATGTTATGAATATTATATAATATAAAAAAAAATATTTCTAATATATTTTTAATGCATCTTTATATTGTATAAAAAAAAATCTAAAATAAAAATGTGATTGTAAAAAAAATACAACTTAATGAGTGAACATACATTTAAAGTTAAAAGTGAAATTATAAAAAAAATTGTAAATTTATTTTATTTTTCTTCTATAAATATAAATTTTTTATTTGTCATCCACCTAGTAATTCCCACTTCTCCTTTTAATGAATGTTTTATTTTGCAAGGGTTGATTTAGTGCTGCCATTGATCTATGTCCTGCAGATATCAATGGTGCCCGCCATCCCGTGATCAGGAATTGAAGGATTGAGAAATCACGGGCAAGGGCCATGTGTCCTATTCGGGGGATCAAATCTGAGCTATCACTGACCAAGTACCATTTGATCTGAGTCGTTCCCTGCCATCCTGCAATGGTGCTTGGGTTGATTGCAAAATCATGGGTGGGCACCATGTGTCTCATCTGATGAAGCCTAAAGAGTAAAGGAAACACTAGCCGACTTTAAATGTATTAAGGGGTGGATTACTAAAGTGTTCTCGAGATGCACATGTTCTAAATTGACAGATATGTTATAATCTTGCTGGAAAAGCTACTCGAAGGTTAACGACATGGTTGGTGACTGTGTTAAACGATTACAGGGATCATGATATCATGGGAAAGTGCCACGTTCCCTTCCTAAAGGATGAAATCTGCATGACCATTGATGAGTTGTCTCTCCAATATTGATGGTGCTTGCAATCCAGTGATTAGGAATTTTGGGATCGAGATGTCGCCGGTGCCTACCATGTGTCTCATCCAATGAAGACTAAGGAGTGAAGAAAGCATTCACTGGTTTTAAATGTATTACGGGGTAGATTACTAATGCACTTGTAAGATGCACATGTTTTATTTAAATGTAGATGTTATGATTTTAAGGGAAAACCTACTCGACAGTTAAAGGAAAGGACAATGACCATTTTTGAAGGAGCAAGATTTATGGTAAAAAGATCGACAGTGCCAACCATCCCATGATGGTAAATCAAAGGATAGTGATATCATGGGCAACCGCCACATGTCATTCCTTCATGGAATATGACATAGTGGGCCCCTTTATTGCCATGTTGGAGATTATGTCAGCCTATTTTGAAGATGGTCGTTGATGATTTGATCAAACTAAAGGATCAATGGCTCAAATTTAAATATGTATCAAATTATGGTTGGAGCCCTTCGTGTATCCTATGAGTGGGCTTTAATGGTGGATGAGACATCTACTGGTAGGATTTGATCAACATAAAATCAATTTACTCATCTCATTTGTATCACAAAGCATCCAAGTATTTCATAAAAATAGTTTCAGAACCAAAGGTAAAACTACAAGTAGCTGCAGCCATAAATTGGAGTTTGTGCAAAAAAAGCCGTGAGTTAATTTTCTCTGTTTCCCAGTCATTCTGCACCTAAATTTGGGAAGGGGGGTCTGATATGCTTGTCACTAATTTCACTAAAATATTTTGTTAGGGCTATTGTTTAATCATAAATTGTGAGGAATTGCAGTATTTTTACTCTGTAATTTCTTATCTCTGCTTAGTCATAGCCACTTGAAGTGTAACATTGTAGTGAGGCCCTAGTTTGTCTAAAATGGTGCCAACCAAGTAGTACTCTGGCCACATTGAGTATTTGAAAAGAAACTTGTACGATGATTTCCTAGATCAATTTCCATTATCAACAAATGAGAGAAGGAAAGGTTTGGTGTTGATGCGAGGGAAAATCCTAGGGGAGGCATTGGTGTGTAATAATTCCAACATTTTTGATGCTAGGGTTCCACTCACAAGCTTAGAAATGTTTAGATTATGGTATGGACAAAGGAATTTGCATCATCCTTTTTCAAATGGATGGATGTACGACATGGAAAATATGGTTGTTCCAAATGTGTTCCCTAATGTGGACTTACTTAGAGCAGTGGCCGAAAGATATGACCCTATCAGATGGGTAATCAGAGATAATGATGGAGGGGTTCTATTAGAAATTAAGAGAGATATTATCCAGCCAACTATTGATTTGAGTGAGCCAAGTGATGACTTGGTTCATATTAATCTTAAAGAAATGAAGTAGGAGTATACAAAATTGAAATCTCTTTTTAGGGTTAAGTTGCTTCCACCTCATTTGGTTAAGGCAAGGGGTTCATAATTTCACATCAGCCCTAGTGACAAGGAACCCCTCAGATTGAACTATTTTGGACAGCCTTTCCTAGCTACTTTCTATTCACTATGTCAGATTTTGGGTTTCATCCCTGGTGTCGTAATGTCGATTGCATACATGTTCATGGGGGTGCAAATACAACACCCTAACTTCTCTGTAACATATGACTTTGCTTCTTTTTTGGTGGAAAGGATAGATGAAGGACTCTTGAAGCTATAGAATGGTGATATTGATACTCAATTCTTTTGGTATTCCATGTTGATGCATATGTTCTTGTTTAGGAATGTTGATTTCTTTGCTGAGAAGATGAACTTAAGACAATCAGTTAATGAAGAAAGATTGCCAGTAAAATAATGGGCTGCAGATTTGTCCTCTAATAAGGAAAGCACCAGTTATGTGCAATTTGATAATTATTTTGCTGCAAGATTAAGGGATAGATTCATGGTAAATGTATCTAGAATCACTAAGGAATTGAATGATTTCCTTAGGCCAAAGGAGAGGAAACAAAAATTGAGGGTTTTACATAACTGGGGTGACATTATCCCATATCCAGCTAGCACTGTCCTGAGAATATATGGATTTCAAGGAACTCCTCACATACTATCATACAATGTGCCACCAAGACTAGGGTTTGCAGAAGTTATGTGGCAGATGGGGTGTATTCATGAAGATAACCTAACTAGAAAGGGGAAGGGAACATTATTCCATGATTATATAGTAGTGTCTGACTTTACATTTTCAAAAGGAGGTTGAATTTTTTTTGAAGATTTGGTCCAAGGAAAAAACATGATCCTGAAGGTTTCTTTGCTCTTTTCAGAAATAGAATAAAAGGTGGAAAATTTGCACATGAGTTCAATTTCCTTAAGGACCTAATCAAGAATGAATTTGATTTAAATAGACAGGAATTGAACAAGGAAAAGTGGATAGCTTATAGTAAGCTACTAGATATTGTGCATGAAATGGATTTGACGTATGATCCATTAATGGAATTCACTCCATACCACAAGAGAATTGATTTTTTAATGAAGAATTTCAAGGAGATAATGGACACCTTGACAACCAAAAAGATAAATTTAAGGCTAAGTTTGGATATGCAAGGATAAAGTGATCTGCCAATTAAAACAAGGCCAATATGTTAACCTATAGAAAGGTAGCCCATCTATAGGAGGAAAAGGGATATTGCCAGTGATGAGGAAGAAGTAGATAGAAAAGGGAAGAAAATAATGAAGGCGCCTTCACGACCAGACCCAAAATTCAAAGTACCTGGGGATGTCATAATCATTGAATTAAAATCTTCACTAGAGTGTAGTCCCCCATCACCACCACCTAAGCCAATCCCTAAGAGGCAAAAAACTGATCACCTACCTAAGGATCTCATAGATGAAATTATTGTTATTGATCAAGACATGCAGGTTGGTATCTCATCCCCTCCTAGGTTAGCTAAATTGGTTCTATCCAATTTGGATATGAAGGGTAAGAGTGTGCATGATGCAAGAATGGAGGCTTGTAAAGAGTTCTTAGATGACAATGCATTTGTAAAGACTCGTGTATTCTTGCAATTGGCATGGAGGATGAAATTTTAGGAATATCAAAATAAATCCAAGGAGAGAAGAGAACTAAGGCCTAACAGGTCAGATCAGGAGAATGATGAAGAATTGAAAGCTAAACTAATTGAAGAGTTAAAAAACATCACTCCTAAAGAATTAAGACAACTAGTGAATCAGGCTAGTGTTTTGATTTTGCCTGCATGGGACATCATAGATGCAGTGGCTTTCAATGCCATTATAAATTCCAAGAATCCTTTTCAGGATTCTGAAGAAGATGTTAAGTAAGCATTACAAAACTTTGCCTTTAGTGAAGAATTTGAGACCTTTGCAATTTGAGAATTGTCTCCACAAGGAAGAAAGCCAGACATTGCTGATATTAATCCAAATTTCAAAGGAGGATTAATAATAAAGAGGGTTTCAGAGACAACAACAACCGAAGCCACTAGTTTAACTATGAATGTGGCCAAGTTGGCCCAAAAGATTACTGAAAGGGAGGAGGCTGAAAGAAAGAGCCTAATGGAGAAGTATAACATTTTAATTGAAGAATATAGTAAAATGCAATAGAGGAATGTTGAGCTGCAAACTGAAGTAGAAAGGTTCAAGTATAGACATACTAGGGAAACATCCAATGCTCCAAGAACCAACACGTCACCTCCCACAACAGGGTCAATGCCTCATGCTTCTCCAAATATTTCTACACCAAGGTCTCCCATTCAAAATCTTGCTCTTACCCCTCCTCTAGAACAAGTTGATGAAGAAACATAGTGCTTTGTTGATCCAACAAAGTGGTAGCTCATTCAAAAAATTGCTAAATTACAAACATCACTAATGGTAAAAGATGAGGGTTTTGTTTTAAAAGAAAAATAAATTGTTACTACTGTTTTGGAGCATTTAAATGAAAAGGTGGATAATAAACTGCCCTCTATACATTCTTTGTATTCTTTTCTATTTGAAGTAATAAATAATATTGATAGGGATCAGGGGATAGTGATTCCAATAATTCAAAATTGGATCCCTAAGGAAAATGATCTAGATGTTATGAATAAAGCCTCAAGGTTTGATGTAAATAATAGGCCCCAATCATTGAATCCTATTTATATATTAGTTAAATCATTGCAAGTTTTTCAGACCTTACCAGATGATTTTAGTAGGAAGATTAGGGAATTGGTAAAGAACTTCAATGATTGGGGTAACACATTATTACCTGATTTAACTGATGAGCAGGGGGAAATTAGAATACTCCAACAATGGCAGGATCAAGCAAGTAAAGTCATCAATAATCAAATTAAAATAATTTGTGATGACTTAGATTATGATTTGTTGGTAAATTGTATGGATAAAATTATTGGTACCGGCTCATTTTTGGAATCTTTTGAAAGAGATGCTAATCAGATAGCAGTAAAGTATATGCCTTATAGTACAAAGGTAAATAAGGTGATTAATTTTTACTGGCCAATTGATGAAGAATACCAGAGGTGGGTGGCTAAGTATTTGAATGATGATGAGTAAAAAGAGTGGGCTACCGAAAAGTGGCAAATCAGATGTTGTGGTTACAACGTTTCCAGTTTTGTATGGATGACTTTCTTGGCATGGGTTTTGTGTGGTTTTTTTTTATTGCATCAACCTTCCTCTGCTAACATGATGAGTGAGAATATGCTCTAGGATGATTGTTGTTGTAACAATTTTTGGAATAACATCAGGTGTCTGAAATGGCTAGTGACATGTGTAATTTTTGTCCCGATGCTTGTTTTCTCCTTCATTTTCTATAAGAACGATTTCAAGGCCAAAAGTACGAGGTCAGCAAGTTAGAGAATTTTGATCGA
Source organism: Sequoia sempervirens (assembly GCA_007258455.2). Taxonomy (NCBI): domain Eukaryota; kingdom Viridiplantae; phylum Streptophyta; class Pinopsida; order Cupressales; family Cupressaceae; genus Sequoia; species Sequoia sempervirens. The sequence goes on along the minus strand of VDFB02358134.1, from coordinate 35,168,486 downwards.
GTCTAGGCAAAGTCACAGAGCAGATTGTAAAGTCATATGTTTCTAAAGAGAAATACAATTTAGGATTCTGAGTCATTCTATGATAGGTTTTGCGTGTATGAGGATTTAATGTTGCATAGTTGTACTAGCATTTGAATTGAAATGACAAATTCGAGCTCATGTCTCTCCATTGTATGTGCATATCTAAACTTTGAATAAAATAACTAAGTGTTGTTTCATTCATCTCACTATTGTGGTGTGTATGATTCTATTTTAGCTTTAATTCAAAGAATTAATTAAAATTCTTGAATGGGATTGTAGGCGGATGTGTTTTATAAGGATTTGATAAGTAGTCTTGGGTTAGAATGCATACTAATGAAATTGTAATGCAATATTGTCAGGGATCTTATATGTGATGTATTAAATCTATTATAAACCTCTAGATGCTTATGAATTTGACTCCTGCAATGGATATATGGCACAGATCTAAGTTGTAATTATTCATGTAGTTCAATGTTTGTTTTTTATTTTCCTAGAACTTGCTACAAATTGTAAATCATTGACTATCTTATACAATCGATTGTATTTAGTTATCTCACACTCCAGATAGTTGATATTATCTATGAACAACCAATTCTAGTTGATATTATCTTATCATGTTGAGCTATTAAGTGAGATCATCTTCTATTGTTAATGTTGTTTATAATAATGGTATAGAGGTTGTAAACACATTAAGGGATCACCCTCCCAGGTCTTGTAGAGCCCAAAGTGTAGGAGGCTTTTAAAGTCCTCATCAGTTGGTCCAGGTCCTTCGAGCTACCTTCGAATGGAATTGGCAACTCCATAGGAATATTAGAAGAAAAACCTGGTTACATTGTAAAAAGAACCAACATACAAGTCAACCACTGAACAACTACCTCTACAACTAACTTTTTAATCTTTTATGATCACATGAAACATAAAAAACACTAATTTCAAGGTTGTTAACATCACTATTGAAATGTTTTATTTTTTTGACCTTTCAAAAATTAAAAAGTACATCATTAAATTAATTATGTAATGGCATAAAAATTAAAAACATCATGAATTAATTATGTAACCACATAATTCAAATATAATTCTATCAAGAAATTAATATCAAATAGATAATATAATCGCATAAATTATACATTTCAATGTCATTGATCTTCTTCTTCATCCAACTCTTTGTATGTATCATCCGATCCAGATTCGACATTGTAAGGATTGGTCATATCATCATCATCATCATCATCGATATTAGTTTTGATAATGTCATCATCGACACGGATATCATCTTCATGAACATTAACTCCTACATCATCATGATCTAGTTCCTCATCTTCGACATCTTTATCAAGGACATCATCAACTAACCATTGATCTTGATCATCATCTACATCATCTTCTAGTTCTTTGGTATATTCTTCTTCCACCACATTATACTTTATCGGCCTTCCTCTTAGATCATTTCTAACAACAAATGACCAACTGAGTTTACCTGGAACCTCTGAGTAAAATTCCTACTCACATTGTCTTCGAAGAACATAGGGCTCATTTCCAGCTCGCTCGATCAACCTTGTATTAACCATGGTAAATCCATTATGATGTTCAATAATAGTTCTCTTAGGATAATTTTCATTCAATTGTAGCATGTACCATAGGATGATGGACAAAATTAATTTGAAGGACTTAAAGTAACACTCAAGTATATCATCCAGAATCCCATAGTATCGATTTTTTGAGACTTCTAGATGTATTTCGCTCCTAGATGAAATATTAGTCAACTGAAAGACTGTAGTTATACTAGAATCACAAGTTTTCTTCATGTCATCCAACATTTTGATTCAAAATTTATGACCATTGCACCACATAGCCTTGTGGTGTTTCACCTGCAATATGTCAAACATGTAAAAATTATTGCAATATCGTTAGTTGATAAACATATTTATTCTTGGCCAGATGTATGCAAAGAAAACAATCTCAAAATACATATACATCAATATATTTGAAAATAATTAAATAATATGGGTGATTAATATATTTATACGTACCTGTTTATCTCTTAAACCATATGCTAAGTCAATTTCTCTTTGTGTAACATTGGAATCTCCATTACAATGAGCTTCTTTAACCAATCAAGATTGTTGGAGATGTACAAATGTAGTCCATCCCACTCTCGACCAACTATACCAAAAAAATTGAAATTCACAAATGACATATAATTAGTTAAATACCACAATATACAACCTTAATTTATAATTGATGTATATTGAAGATTAAAAATTAAATAAGTACAATATACATAAAAACCATATTTAAAATGTATTCCAATTAATCTCCATGACCATCTTATAATTACCTCTCACTTGAACCTCAATCTACCTTTCCCCAACAGGTACTCCCCTTCGAATTTGTTAATGGAGTTGGGATCACAAATGCGATCTACATGGATCTTTGCTACAAACTTAGGAAGATATTCACTAATGTAATTTGGTAGACAATATATCCCTCCACCATAGAACCCTTAGGATGCGCTCTTTATCTAACCAAAGCCTTCAAACATTTCAAGTTCCTCTCAACCATCCACATTGGCCTTGTGTGTACAGGTCCACACAATTCAATCTCCTCAAGTTAGTGTATAAGGTAGTGTTCTTATGCATTGAAAAATGTTGAAGGTAGACACTTTTGCATTTCAAACATTAGACAAGGAATTTTTCTCTTCCAATAATTTATATCTTCTTTACGGATTTCTTTAGATGATAGCCATCTACAAGTGATTCAAGGCACAAATATATTAATGATATTTAACAAAAATATATAGTATATTATATAACAAGTAAAACAAATGGAAATTATAAGATGTATACAGCAAATTGAACAAATCTCGCTACTTACCTAATGTATTTTACAAGATCATATATAACTTGCTTGACATTATTGTTGAAGTTGTCTGGGAGAGATAGAGGTAGAACATACTACAACAATTATAAAATGATCTTTTCATTATTTTTTCAAAAGTAGTAAACACAATACAATGAAAAGTACATGCATTATACAAGTGTATATAATATACTAGAATAATTACCTTAATGAAGGTATGCCAATCATGTGTCTTCATCCCTAACCCAAATTCACCTTTCTTTGTTACCAAGGAAGGGCACTTATATTAATTTGGTCTCCATCGCTAATTAATTGAATGACATTTTTCATTGCATGATTGGCTTCTCGAATGTCAGTAAAAATTTTGACAATTTTTTCTTTGTCATGCCTTCCATCCAATATTTTCCATAACGTTTCTATTATATTCTTTCTGATATGCATTGTATCGAACAAATGAACAATTTGTAGCTGCACATAGTAGGGCAACCTACTAAATTGTTTGGGATAATTTTTTAGTCCCTGTGGAAGCCGGCCATTAATGCCTTGACGACCTTCATAAAGCATATAAGTTAAACCAATTAACAATGACAACCATTGTCAATTACAACATGAGTAAACACAACACAATATAAAAATATAAATTCAAAACATATCATATATGATAGATAAACAATTTGATCTCATCTATAACCTTGACGATCAATTCTATTATATTCCAACTTCCATAGACGAGGTGACATTCTTTGTGGTTTTGATATATTCTCCTCTTTCCCATTGAAAAGATTTTTTTTCAGTAGTTTGATACTTATGATTTCTATGGAGGAAGTTCCTATACTCATTAAACACATGCTTTCCTAAACTTGTTGAACGATGAGATTTCATCTTTGGACCACAAATTGGACATGCAAATTTTCCCTTTGTTTGAAGACCTATAAGATGATATATAACTAGATTAAATATGTCAATTTTTTTCATTATATATAATGAATAGATTATTTTAAAAACATGCATGATATCTACTTCATCAAAATAAATATTGTTAAAGTGCAGTTGAATGTTATAACATACCACAAAAATGTGTTAGCCCTGGGGCATCATGAATTTCCATACAAGCATTGCATGGAATTGAAATTGTCTTTGTCCTATTAGTTTGGAGACGTCATACATAGTGACACCATTCCATAACTTTATTAACTTGTCGATAAGAGGCTTGATTTATACATTCATATCTTTAACTTGGTTCTTACCTAGTTGAATCAACATAAACATTACATAATTATTATAACCATTTTCGTGCAATATATATAAATTAATGTATATGACTATTGAATGAAAAAAATATAAATCATTATGCAACAAATAAGACAAAGGAGATGCTACTATGTTAAAGAAAATTGATGTAAACAAATACCTAGAACAATCATTGACAACATTATGTGCTCCCTCTTTATTGACATTCAAGGAGGAATGCTATTGTTGATAACAAAAATGGGCCACACTAAGTAAATATATCATAGCTCTCCAAATGGATTGACACCATCCGCTCCCAATGAAAGCCTGAGATTACGAGGTTCTTCTTTAAAGTGTGTCCTTTTTGCCTCCATGTCCCTAAATGCAGAACCATCTGTAGGCATTCAAAGAATGTCATCTCTACTTCTATTTTGTGCATGGTAATCCATAAATTGTGCTAAGCTTTCACACCTAAACAATGGTTGCATATGTGGAATAATGGGAAGATAACGAAGAACCTTGTGAGGCACCTTTTTTGTTATTTGATCTATTTGATATCTACTAATATGAAATTCTAGGCATTTTGTTGCAAATTCCAATTGTTTATGATATATAATATGATCATTGGGACATGCATCTATTTCCTAATACTCCATTTTGATATCTTTCATAATGGCACATAAATCTCAGTATGAGCAAGGTAAAATATTTGATGGTGGTAACAAAAATTCACCAATCTTGATCTACAACAAAAAAATTTGTTCATATAAAGAATATTAATGATACATATTTCATCCTTTATTTACTAGTGATGAACTAACAACAATTAAAATAGATGAAAAACAATGACATATATGACATACTTTAATATCCGTGAGATTTCTATAGTTGATAAACCATTCATAACCTTCAAGTTTAATAGCAACAATACAACAGAGAGAAGAGTTATTTTAGAGCCTTCATAAAGGGGCTCATATGCCTTATCAAGTACAGGTAAATCATGAACATCATCAAAGTCATCTTGATCATCATGATTAGCTCTACCACTAAATGTGTCATGGATCAATGTATTCATACCATCATCTTCAACTATGTTTTCTAGAACATGATCATTTTCTTCCATAGGATCATTAACTTCATCTTCGATATTCACAGCTCCATGTTCGTCTGCTTGCAAAACCACATTCTCCAAGCCGTGATAATCCATATCATCTTCCCTAGGGTGCCCAACCTTTATAATAATGATTGACACAAATAAACCATTATCATGATCAAGTGATTATATATATATATATAAAATGTTAAAATGATACAAAAATTTACAAATTCAATCAATATAAATACATATAATGAACAACTTACCAATGGTCGATAATCATGCCCCCCTTCAACGTGACCATCCTACGTACAATTTTTCTCAGCTATTGTTATTGAAATTCGTCTCATCTTTAAGCCCTTGCAATTATTGCAAGGACAATAACATTTCCCATCACCCTTTCTTTTCAATCTAGCCCATAATCTATCAAGTGTCTCTTCATTTTGTTCTGGACTAATATTATCTAACATGATTTTTCTTTACCAAGCTTGACTATTTAGATCTTCAAAAAATATCAAACTCACACTCGAATAATTTTTATTCCTAGAAAGGTATCATAATCTGATAATTATGATATTTTACATCAAAAAAATTTGGCATGCAACCACCCCTGCAAAAGATAAGATAGTCTAAAGTTAATGACCCCAAAAAACACTTTAAAATTCTAATTCCAAAACTTATTAAATTATGATTTTAATATGATTTCCAACCGTTAAGACTCCTAAAATCATAATATTGAACTTGATCACAAACTTCCTACAACAATGGAGGTAGGGAGCTAGTAAGAGCAAGTGACCCATTCCTAAGGAGCAACAAGTTGGAATCATCATTGCTAATGTCAATATAGATTTATCATTTTAGTTAAATATGCAATGTGTCACTTCTTATGATGAGCTTATCCCTAGGGCCCTAATAAAAAATAACAGAAGCATTGGTAAGAGCATGATTAGGGTACAAACCCTAGGCCTCCTTAGAAACATAAACAATAACTATTGTGGATTAGTGAAGTTGCAATACTAGAAAGATTAGGACATTGTAGGTAATAACAAAATCTTGTAATCTAAAGATTGTAGACAATAACAAGCACACTATGTAGCTTAATGACATTTGTAAATGCAATCTATGGTAAGAAGAATGACAGTCACTTGAGATGTGACAGTCAAAAAGAGGCTAAGCAGTGACAAGATAATAAAGCTCAAACCTTGCATAGTAAAGTGGAGATTTTAATAGTGAGTTTCCTTACCCCCTTGCTGACCTTAAGAGTTTTTCAAATGCTTTTGGTAGTGTTAGACAAGGAAAATGCAATTAGGGAATGACTATCCAAATGAAGTAACAGTGGTAATCATAGGTTCAATGTTTCTTCTTAGCCATTAATGCATAATGGAGGTAGTGGATTGCATGTTTGATTACTGTTTTGAGACTCATCAAAGATGGGAGAATAGTGAATAATACCTTGTGGACTGTGAAGTAGTGTCAATAAGGTTGAAGGATCTTAAGAACTACAAAACCATGATACAATGACTCCCCTATAGTATGTAGGTAGTCTATAGGGCATAGTTTGATTTTATAGAAGGATGCTCATGAAAGGAATCTTCAAGTGATAGTGAGTGGGTTGTTTAAGATTGCAGCTGAGGGTGCAATACCTAGTCTTAAAGGAAGTTAGAAAAGCAATAAATGTGCAATAAAATTGAATCATACACAACAAACAATTCACAATGTTATCTTCCATAATACCCTGAGTTTGAAGAAAAAAATCTTATTTTTATCTTCATGATGAAAGTGGTGACCTTAATGGTCAATCACTGGCAACCATGATTTTAAAACATGCTATTGTGATAATGGAGGCAACATTTTAAGCAAGGTAGTGAGTGGTGGTTTGGAACAATGGAAGGTATGAAGGACCTTCTTTATATGAATACTATGCCGTCTAGCTTAAGACAACATTTTTAGAAGAGATTGAAGGTGGATTATGGAACTCAAGGGTTATCATGAACATGATTAAAGCAAAGACTAAGATCTATTTAAAAGCCACAGTCATGAAGATATTAAAGATGTCACATGTAAAACCCTAGTAGCTGGAGTAATGAATATAGTGCCAAAGAGGATAGTGTGTTGGGGCAGATTTAGTAGATCTCTACTTTATCTAATTACAGGGAAATACATCATTTATTTATTTTTTTAATTAAAATAAATCATTCTAAACCCTATATAGGATACATTGATACTTCAAAGGCCTTTGATGGAATTTGAGATTATGCAAATAATCATCAAGTAACATTCATAAGGTTTAGAAAATATCGATCACTCTCTAGAATAGCCCATTAAACATGGGTTGTACTTGAATGCACTACATAATTGATATAACACAACCAGTCTGCATATCAACTAGAGTTATAGGCTCTTTATTGCAGCAAGAGGTAATCACTCTTTGATCATGCTATAATTACATCCTAACCTATTAAACTTGAGACAACCTACATGCACCCAATGGTGATTGACACCTACATTATACAACAACTACATTATATGAGTGTCTCCATTTATATCACAACATAGCCACATTAAACTTGGGTCACACATGAATGCATCCTATATTTGTTATAGCACAACTATGTTGCATGATCAATAGAGTTATGGATCACATAATTATAGTCACAAGAATCTATTCCTTGGTTGTGGTCTTATGGTGATTCCACACAACAAAATCTAGACATGAAATTCTCAAAACCCTTAACCTCTAAAAATGAAATTTGATGAGATATTGCTTTAAAATATGATTTTCAAACTTGGAACTACAAATCTGACTTTACAACTGAATTTTGCAAAAAGACAATGACTACCCTCAACTTGGCAATATCTTCTTGAATTTTTTCTAATTTTTCCCAAGAAAATCATCCCTAGTTCTCCACAAACTATCTCAAGTAGAGCAAAACACTGTCGCAATAAATCAGGTGTGAACTCACTTTTCTTTATGTCGGCCACAATTTTTTTTCCCTCTTTCATGTTTGTCAAAAATTTGACGAAAATGATAGCTGGCATTTCAATGAGCCCTAGGTTCGTCGAAATTTCGACGAATGTCAGGGATAAACTTTAAAAAATTGAAAATTACACATCAAATTTTACAAGCACCCGACGAACATCAAATTTTACATATTTTGTCGAACAGTTTTGCCAGATTTTGTAGTCAAATGTATTAGTGCATCATCACTCTCGCAGACTCAATTGGTCTCAGAATTGGAAGGTCAATGGCTTGCTCTCTCAAGTATAGATAGGTGCTACCTATCTCTACACATGATCAAACAACGCATCAGCACCTTATGGGAAATCATCATTATCATCATTATAATTTAAAAGCATTTAAAATTTGAAAAGCATCAGAATCAAACTTAGTCAATGTCAATGTCAAATGCATCGCATTGACTTCGTTTGTGTCATGAAAAGGTGTTTGTGTCATTTCGTACTACAATTGTGTCATGAATCAGTGATTGCATCATTTTCTCTTGCAATTGTGTCTCACCAGAACACTTGTGTCTCGCTATATGGAACATAAGTCACTTCATCCAAATGTGTCACTCAAATTGATGAATGCATTGCAAAATTATATGAGGTGTTATAACTCTCGAATGTGACATGATATTGCCAATGCGTCACACTTTTTGGAAAATGTGTCACACATCCCTAGTCTACCCTAATTACCCCTTACACTTGCATCATGATGCATCAAATGCATCAAACATGAAGTCAAATGCAGCTTATACAGATGCATATGCATCACACCGCATTCATTGTTCACCCTAAAACCTTAATTTTGGCACACAAAATGATGAAATGACAAGGTGGGTTAAAGGTACATACCACTAGCTCTGAGCCCTCTGGTCTCTTGAAGGTCCACATGATCTCACTGCAATGCTCTGTAACTCGAATCACCATCCTCACAGAAGTCCTCTTCGCTCGTCGCTCCCAAATTTGTTGAGGTGAATAGTAAAAATGAATTGACTTTTACCCCTTTGTCAACCTATTTATAAAGTCAAAATGATATTTTTCAACTCTTTTATTACTAAAGGCCCTTTTGACCAACTTTGACCACCCCTTCGGCTACTCTAAACATGTTAGAATTTGAAACCGACTGTGCCATTGTCTTTCTGATAATTAAATTGACTTATCGGGACACTTTCCAAATTTTTCTCACTTGGCCAAAATTCAAAAATTTTCCTGAGGGGGCATCGATACTTTGTACCTTCGCTAGAGCATGAATTTAACTTGGTTTCTTTGTCACAATGCGACATGCTACATTATGACAAAGAGGGGCAAAATGTAAACACATAAAAATGGCCTAGGCCTATAAGCTCTATTTTAACCACTTTCATCCTACCATAATTATGACATTTACTTATGTCTTTCATCTACTTTCTAGTGTTAATTAAATAATTGATTATTATTTAATTAAGTCATATCTCTTTTATGCTTCATGATTATTAAATAAATAAATTATATTTATTTATTCAATATGCCACTAAGGGTCTATTGTCCTCTTAATGTTAAATAAATTTATTAATTTATTTAATTACCTTTATTCATTTATTCTTCCTAGTAATTAAATAAATGAATTTTATTTATTTATTTAATATGTCGCTAATTCTCATAATTAAATGAATTTATTAATTTATTTAATTATCAGTCATAATCCTCTAAATTAAATAATTATCTTTAATTACTTAAAATTTGCTAAATTTAACATTTCCCTCATTTTAAATAAATGAAACTATTTAAAATGATATCACATTCTTGACTATTAGTTCATTTTGGTAAATAATCTGAAAAATATTATTTATTGTCACACAAAATCCTTATTTTGAATTAATTTAATTCAAAAAGGTAATTTTCCAAAAATCAAGTTATTGAGCAAATTCTTGATTTTCCAAATCTGCTTTTCAGTTCAACCTTTATCCTTTTGATTTTTCAAATCTCACAAATCAAGCAATCTTTATCTTCTTGATTTTTAAAAATATTTATCTTTTTGGCTAATTATCACATTTATTCTCGACCGCCGATTTGATTTTATCAAATGACATCTTGACCACACATTTAACAATCTTTCCCTAACCCTAATTAGGGATTTTCATATATGAAATATCGTCCACTAATTTTAGGCTTTGTCAGCTTTTAATCTCGTCCGTCCATCCAAAATTACATTTTATATAAAATGTCAATTTTGCTCACAAATTGGGGACCACTTCATCATTCTAAGACGTTTATGTTCATATTTTAATTGCATACTTTGCATTTAGTTCATTTTAATTTAATTTTATTCATTTTTCATAGTCATAGGTATAGTTATCAAATCCTTCAAAGCTTGTTTAGGACATTGGCATAGTCAAAGATTGCTCACACACTCGATCGGAGGGAAACAATCAACAAGTTAGAAGCTGCTATGGAGGTGAATAATGGAGGCTTTGCAGAAAATATGGTTAAATTTTTTCATTTGTGTTTAGCTTTCATTGTACTTCATAGTTCTTTGGGTTTGTTTTGTGATCTAATCTGCTAACCTTTACTTGAATTTAACCCATTGATACAAATCATACATGATCTGACAATTAGAATGTATTGTGAACCTAATCCATGCTCCTTCTTTAATATCAGTGAAGTACATAAGGCTAGTACTTTTTAGAGAGAATATTTCCTTATACACTTCATCACTCATCATTGATCCTCCCTAAATCTTAGGGTCCAATCAATGATGAAAGTATTGTCATAATGAATTTTAGTCTATTGGATCATCCCATTTTAAAACCACATCAATGGTTCTCCAGTCATCTCGCTACTTTCCTTTATATGATGTCCTCAAGATTCCACCACTTTGCCTGTTATAGCAATAGCCATCGCCTATCACTGACACATCTCATCCTTCATTAGCCTCATTAGTGATGTAAACATCCACAAGATGAAATCTCATCCCTTGGATTTGTGGCCTCTTCTTGATCATGTTCATCCTTTCATTGCACATCGCTAATTCAAACTTTGCACATTGGCTCCTATCAACGATGGGATATGCAGTGAAGAAATCATATTTAGATGCATACACTTACATGAAAATCAATGGTATAAAAGACAACACACATAAGATCTTATTACATTAGCAAAATAAAATTTTCAAATAATCTCAACACTCATCATGGTTTTGAAGCCTAGGCTCGGGAATGAATCCATGATGAGTGATAAAATATTGCAACATTAGGCCATCACTCTTCACTAATTCTCCTCATATAGTTTACAAGCAATTACTGATGAGAGGATTTACATAGCGACAATGTGTATCAAGTATCACTAATGCAGAATTTAGCACTTAAAACATATTTGTGATATGTGATGTAAGGGAATTCCATCATATCACTCATCGCTGATCTTAAATTAATCATTTTATGACCATTTGTGATGAACGATAAGAATGTAAGGTCAGATGACATCTCTTATCAATATTGCAATGCTCAAGGCTCAAAATCCATTAGTGATAAGTGATCCCTTTACAATACATAGAACATCACTCATCGTTGATTGTGCCAAGAGCTCTAGTAGCTATTCGTGATGATTGCAAACTAAAAAAATCCTTTCATTGCTCATTGCCAATTTAAAATATACATTCAAAAAGTAATCAATGATGGGCAATAAAGATATTATGGTCATCAAGACTTAATTGAAAACTTTAAGCATGTGCACTTAAGTTGTTCTAAGGAGGGGATGCTCTAGGATGATATGAGAGAAAGGGCTCAGAAAGTTCTAAGTCACAAAATGTAAAGGATGTAAAGGCCAAAAAGGTGTTCTCCACCTAACCTTACAAAAATTATGAGACTCAAATCTAGGCCTAAGGAATTGGTTACTTGATGATAGTGAATGAAATAATATGTTTTAAAGTGATTAGAAATGGGCATTAAGAATTCAATGAAAAAATAGAACGTTACAAGAATTTATAACAAATAAAACCCTAAACCCTCATATATAAGCTGTACATCCAAATGTGACAACGGTTTGAGATGGAACAACATTTTTTTTTAGGGTTCCATCACATCCATTGAAGCACTTCATTGCATATCATCAGATTTCAACATCAAGGGTTTGGTGAGTTTGTGACACTACATGTTGTTTATTCATCATTCTCTTCTTATTTCATTTCATTATCTAGGGTTTGATTACCAAAGTGGGGTTTGACCAAGGAAAACCCCTATACTCTAATACTTAACCCTTTTTCCCCTCTTTGCATGTGTGTTTGCAGGTCTTGTATACAAATTTGTCAAATATTTTTATGTTTAAAAGTGGTCAACAATCTGTTGAAGTCATCAAAGTCAACAAAGCCCTAATAGAATCTTGGAGACCAATTTCAACTCGTTTTCTATAGTTTCTAAACTAGACACCTGTGAGGAAGGGAAGTGCAGACCAAAAGGTATAGATTCCCACCCCAAATTTCTCAAGTTTCTCAGGTGGACTAACTTGCCATATGTGGAAAATTAGTCCCATTGCTTGGCCTAGAAAGTGGTTTCTATATTTCTAAGTACCCATTTTGTAAATTCTTTTTCTGGTAGATTTTCCCTAAAACTAGACTAAGTCACCTAGCTTGGCGTAAGTGTCCTAGTCAACATTACCAATCAAATCTATAGGATTCTAGAGCCTCTCTACATCAGACTTTAGATTCAAGGTGCATCATTGTAGTCTTGTTTAATTATGTCATTGTTTACTTGCATTATTAGGTGTTTTTGCATACATCACTGTATTTTTAAGCACTTTTCATTTATTAGGTTTAAAATCAATAAATCATCTAAATATTTTAGTTTATTGCATTTAGATATCATATCTAGGAATATTACATCCATTTTACATTAATCTTGAGTGTACACATTAGCATTTTGGATCCATTTCTCTCCTTTTAGGTGAAAAACCCTAGAAGTGTTAGAGAACCATTGGAAACCCAAAATTGGTTTCCACAACATCTAGCAAAACCAAAGAGAATAACCCTTAGGGTACCATGTAGCCTTGATACTATATTTTTAAAAAACATACATTTGAATATATCTATTTAGTTGATAGGATATTTTGTTTGAATTTTTCGCTTGGATTTTCATCAGCCCAACTACAAATTGGATTTGTTGGTTCTGGGGGTTTTCCATCCAGTGAGGAGGGCTCTTTTTTCCATGGGGACATGGGCATTGGTTATTACATGGGTTGGTGGTGGTGGAGAATGGTGTCGTCGTAACAAGGAAGGTGAATGGTAAGTTTTCGACGTGGAACTTTGCAAATACTTTGGTTGGAGGTGGTGGAGGTGGTCTCCTCGAAAGGTGGAAGGTGAATGGTAAGTGCTTGCTCACCCGATGGTTAATGCATTTTTTGGTTTTTGTACGATGGAGGAAGACAAAGTAAATGCGGATGGATGAAGTAAATGTGATATTGAATGTAGGAGTCTGGGAAAGTATACTTTGATTAATTTGCATTGTGCAAACAACATTTTTGGTGTTGGTTTCATGGCAAAGGAATGTAAAAAAATCATTGGCTTCAACTTCGTCACTGGTTTGATTCTAGATTGTTCAAAAGGCATCTTATGCCAAATTGAAAACTCGTGTTCTCCAGAATCTGTAAGTCATTTTACATGGGTGGTTTGCATGGATGGTTAATTTATTGTTTATGTCTTCTCGCTAAATTTTTGTATCCTTGGTGTTATACCCATTGTGGAGATTTGAAAGATAGTATCTTTCTATATTAATGGAGGAATTGTAGTTAAATTTTCATTCTTTCATAAAAAAATATGCTTAGGGTTAGTAATTTTTTCACTATTCATTTATGGTTTTGGTTATCTATGTGTATCTTTCTCGTTGCAGCCATCACAATAGGAGCAATTTTGATTAAGTTCCATTGTTGAAACATCCATTGTGGTATTGGTTTCATAGGAGGCCATTGTAAAAATCCTTTCCTATGGCTTTGTCAATGGATTAATAGCAGGCTATTGTAAAAGACTATGTCCTTCGGCTTTGTCGTTGGTTTGATAGTAGGGTGTTTAGAAACCATTTTATTCTAGATTGAAAAATCTTGTGCTCTAGAATCTGTATGTCTTTTTACATGGGTAGTTTACATAGATGGTTCATTTATTGTTGATGTATTCTTATTATATGTTTGTATCTTTGGCATTATACCTATTTTGGAGTTTTGAAAGAGATTACTATTCTCTATGGATGGAAATATTGTACCAAAAAAAAATTTCTTTCTTCAAAAAATATGGTTAGGGCTAGTTATTTTTTTCACTCTTGGTCTATTGTTTTGGTTGTATGTGCGTATACCCATTTTTTCGAATTGAAAGAGATTATCATTATATATGGATGGAGAAATTTTGCTTAAATCTTGTTTCTTCCATCAAAAAATATGGTTGGGGTTGGTTATTTACACACTGTTGGTCTATTGTTTTGGTTTTTTGTGTGTATCTTTGGAGTTGTAGCCATAACCATGGGAGCAATTGTATTTATTTGTGTGTAGGGTTTAGGGTTTTATGAAAGCATTAACACATTGGAGATAAAATTACTTTTGTGGTTGTCCAATATTATTCTAGAAAGTCTTACAATTTCTCTATTTGTGGTGATTTAGCTTGAATTTTCAATGAAGCTTGTGGGGTTATACTGATAAATATTGTCAAATTATTTAGTTAAATTCATCATTTTCTCGTATTAGTTGAATAATTACTTTTATTTGATTAATTCATGACCCTCATATTAATTTATCCCCTTTTGATTAAATAATGTCAAATTATTTAATTAAATGTCCTTTTCCCTTCTTGATTAAATAATCGTCAATTATTTAATTAAAAGTTTTAATTTTTCCAACTTGCATAATTAAATTATTTTCTAAATTGTTTAATTAGCTAACTTTCCTCCAATAATCTAACTTTATACAAAATATTCTCATGGAATATACCCTTTTAGAATTTAAATTCTTTCATCCAACTTGAAATGTCTCCAACATCTTTGCTGAAATTAAGGGATTTGTTGAATCCTAATGGATTATGCATCCTTGATTAATTCTTTGATCCATGTCTTTAAGGACTATTGACCTTTGATCCCTCCATCGATCCACATTCACATTCTCAATTAAATTTTCCCCATGTATTAATACTTTTAATCCTCTCCATTGATCAATATTTTTTTAATATATAAATAACATGCCTTTTAACATGAGTTTCATTCACAACTTTAATGCAAACTTACTCTCTTGAACTCATTACTCAACATTATAGAAATTTATGAATCATACTTATGAATCAACCAATCTATAAATATTAGGCCTTTTAACATGAGTTTCATTTAGAACCTTAATACAAACTTACTTTCTTGAATTAATTACTTGAATCATCTTTATCAATCAACCCATAGCCTTTGCATAAAAATGGATTAGGACAATTTCTATGTACACTGTGTTCACCTAAAGAGTAAATTGAATGATGTCTTAGAGGTTGGAAATATTCAAAATGATATTCTCAAGTGGTTAAGAAGAAGTTGAATTGGCCAAGTGAGGTTAATGATGATGGGTGTTGATTAGGAAAATCGAGAGAGTGGGGATGAAGAGCTCAAAGAATTGGTGGGTATATCTAGGAAGATAAGATTTAACTTAAAGAGGAAATTACCACCATGCATAGTAATCTGGATAAAAACCTGAAGTGTCTTTGTGATATAATGATCAACAATAAGGATACTATAAAAGAAACTACTTTCACTATGTAGTTTTTTTAGCAAGAAATATGAAATAGTAATGGTAAAAGGGGTGGAGAGGACAGTCAAGATGATGGTCACTAAAAGAAGAAAGGAAAGAGAGAGGGAAGCTCTACTTTTCCTAGTATAAATTCTTAGTATAAAGGAGGTTCAACCCACCCAAAATGGGCCTTTGTCCTTTGAAGAGAAACTCCATTTCCTTGCTAAGGAGTGGTAGGCCATTAATGGCCTTTAGCTATTGGGAGACCAGTAGCTAGTCTGGTCTCTTACTGATTTTTTCCTATGTTTTGATTTATTTTCTATTGTTATTTTATTTTTTATTGCTCTCTTTTTTTGTTTCAAGGTGTCTCAATCCTTGTGAGCCCCTTTGTGATTCCTCTATGGCTATTTTATAAATGGGTATGTTACCTTATTGTCTTTAATCTAACAAAAACATGGATTAGTCACAAATTGAGCAATCCACAACCATTTTGAGACTAATCCCCCAATGGGATTGTAGGTTTGTTGGTTACTATTTTCAATTATCTAGAATTTAGATTTTTTTTTATCTAAATTAAATCATTTTAACCATGTTAGACTAATTTCATTGAAGTATGTTGTTTCATTGATAAATATTTTCTTTAATTAGTTGAATTTGATTGTATTTTGTCAATTGAGGTAACATACTTATAGTATCAAGCCACATGATCATCATAAAACTCTATACAATAATGAGTATCCACATGTCTTGCACAAGAAAAGACATAAATTGCAATGAAAACCAATACCAAGTGTTTGAAGTATTGCACTTAAACAATGCATGCATTTTACCATGATGACAATAAAATAACCTAGACTACTTTACAAATAATACTAATTATCATATCCTAACTATCTACATACCATTGCTTTAGGATAGTAATGATCATATTAATTTTGTTTTCTCTAAATTTTATTCCAATGGTCTATAATTGACAATTGTTCCAAGGAAAATAATCAATGAAGAAAAAAATTACATATATATAAGTTATTATAATGCACATCCAATAGTCAAATAAGATCTAGATTCAATGTTGCAACATGGTCCATGCTCAATTATTTCAACACATTCATCAAGATGTAGTGTTGCACTATGAACAAACATATGTGTTTCTCATAATATGAGAGTAGATAGGGATGTATAGATTCCATGAATAAGTACAAAGTTTTAATCAAGGTCTTAAATCTCTTAACCTAAAATTACACTAGTGTTCTCTCATCAATTGAAAGGGTTGATACTAGGAAAATGGAAAATGAATCTATTCATGGGAGCATGGAGATAGAATTACGTTATTTTCTTTACAAGAGAAGGCTCACCTATGACATAAATCAAATTCCTCCAAGATCACCTTAGAATAAATTTAAAATATTTGATCATATTGAATTTAGTAATAAAGGATCACATGTGATTTTCCCACTACTCTTCTCTACAAACTAGATACCATGTATCACAACTTAAGATACAATAACATAGATAGATTATTTTATCATGATATAACACATTTAAATTCCCAATTAAATTTCTATAGAAACCCACATGCACAAGGTGCCACATCTCTTTTTGAAGATGACTAGTTATATAGTGTTAGTTGATTCTCATCTTATCCAACCACTATTGAAACAACTCTTCAACATACTTTTTATAAGTCATTTGTTTAACATTATCTCCAACACAATTTAATCATTTAGATCACCCTATTTTTTTTCTAGTTTATGTTACTATAGGTTTCACCTATCAATACAATATTGGTGTTACATTAATTAAAAAAGTAAAATGCAAACCCTTATGTTCTAAAATTATTATAATGGCTTTCCTTTACTTAACAAAAAAGTTAAACTCATTTCCCCTACATCTCTAAATTTGAATATAAACATTAAAATAATGTAATTTTAACAATATTATTAATATTTCATGAGGGTTGTACAATTAATCTATAGTTAATTAGCTAAGAGATTTCGTACATCAATAATTCCAATATATAATTTCAAATATATTGTACTAGTAATATTATGTAGCATAAAAAAATATCACCCTCAACAATTTCACAATAGATTTTATTCCCCCCCATGTGCTTGGAACTAATTATTCATTAATTTACCATTCTATACATATTTGGAAAATCAAACATGAAAATGAAACTATACATTTATATTCTCCCTAGATACTTTTAGACCCCGAAAATGGTGAATCTAGTCTTGAGAATATTGTACCATAGACTACCTAATTTGGCTCCAAATTCAAATATATTGGCATTGGTAGTTTGTTATTTTAATTTCCAATTTAAAATGTCAGTGATTGTGTTGGTTATTTTTTAACAACCAAACTAATCTCCAAAAGTACCTATGGACTTTTCCATTTCCAATGATTATTACTTCTAAAGGGATTGACAAACAAATGAATAGAAGCTACAAAAGTTCTATTCCTACTATTTGGGTTCTATGAAACTTGGGAGGGTGATTCCACAATGTATACTCAAAAACTTCACACAATTATAATCAAACACATTTTCAATAACAAATAATTCTCATAAAATTTATCACGGTCCTAATACATTAAATGAGTTCACAACTTATTTATCAATGTTTTATACTTAGAGCATGAGAAGGTAGAACATCAGCACAAAACAACTACAATGGTCTCCATTTGAATATTTGTAAATTAAAATAATCAGTTGATGAATAAACACATAAATTGAACCACCATTATTTTGCACGAACCAGTATCTTTGTCCCAAGCACATAGCCAATATCAACCTATGTGACCTAATAACAACTTAAAGAATAGCACCTATAATCTCAAGAAATACCCCATTACAACATTGCTCTATTACATTCATGATTATTACTACTTTCAACCATCCTAGCACCCAATTCATACAAGTCATTAATCTCATCCAAGCATTTACATTAACTCATTCAATCAATAAGGAAGCATGAAATTAAACATCCATTAAGAAACGATAGAGACTGTAAATGAAAGAAATCTTGGATTACTTTCACTCATAAATCATAGAATGCATACAAGGAGAGACAATAGAAATGAAATCAGTATTACTCTATATTGTAGTTGCTATAATGTCATCAAAATTACAAATAAGATAAAAGACTCTGAAATCAAAACACAATACTCAAAAAACATGCTATATACTTCTATTAGAGTTTCAAAGTGTTAAACCAATTTTTCAACTAATTCTTGCTTCTTGTCTCTAATTCTTTATTATAGAGATGAAAGAGAAAATCAAGCCTTAGGCTAGGAGGCACACCTACCAAAATTTCATTCGACCACTACAGCAATAATCCTTTTTTAGTTACACTCAAGTCTTTAGGTGGGAGAATAAGCATGAGGAAAAATTGACCTCAAATCCTTGTAGAAAATAGGTCCCAGTTCAAAAAGATATGATCGGTTTGTTACATAAGCTTCAATATATTCCTGACACACCCAAAAAATTCCAACCATGGGAGAACCACATAGTAAAACTTGTGAAGCAAAACAAGGAAAATTGGTAACATGTCAAAATTTTGTTTCATCCATATTATCACCACATGCTACCCATTTCAAATTTGAAGAAAAAAACAAGATTTTGCAATTTTTTATCAAAAGCCTAATCTATATTATATTCATGCTATGTATTTTTCTCCTCTCATTCATTATTCACCTTGTTCATAATCAATCCCCGCATCTTCTCATCCATTTTATTTTTCAAGCCAAATGTTATACTCCTCTTAAGTTGGCCATTTCACTTTCAACATGCCTTGCAACTTAGTACTATACTAAGAGTATCTGAGATTAATTAAATTTCTAGCCTCTTTAACAAATATGTATATATTTTTTTCAATCTCTACCATTACATCAATAGTTGAATTCAACAAGATGTAGTTGGTGATATTCAATTTCATCATAGCTACCACAAGAATTACTCCCAAATCTTCCTTCTAGGTTTCAAATGGTTGCAACTTACCTTTTGGACTCAATATCTGAGGCATACCATGTTCCTCCATTTCCTTAAATATCTTCAACTTACTCTAGATCTACACACCTAACTTTCAAGGGAAATTAGTTATCTCATTTATTGAGTCAATCATTTGCAAGACTTCAGGAATATTAGTAGGTGCCTCAGGATCCTCCTTCATTTTGGATAGCATTTATTTCAAATAATTCACCCTAGCAATCCAATCATTCCATTCATTCTTGAAGGCCTCCTGCACTTGTAAATACTTAGTGTTTGCTTCATGAATATTCTTATAGGTGGCCCAAATATCATTAGCCTTGTGGACCAACTTGGTCACCCTATGCTTTAACACATCCTCCAAGATTTCATTTTCCACCTTAATAGTTTCAAGCTTTTCCTTTTTGACATTTTCTTTCTCGGTATTCAACTAATCATTCAAATCCTTAATTTTTAAGGCCAACATCTCCTTATCCTGTGTAGAAAAATCAGGTGAAGAAGAGGATTGTAGAGTTATTGCCTTCTAAGTAGCCTGAATAGTGGCTCTTGTCATATTTAGCTCATCCAAGGCCTTATAGTACTCCTTAACCAAAGAATCATATTTTTCTAAGAAATATGTGTAGTATCCACACTAATCATGGAAGCATGAGCAGTTAATTCAGTTGCTTGGATAGGAGTTATATTTGTAGCTTTTTTTACCACTAAGGAGCCAATAACCTCCTCAATAGGCCTAGAAACATCATGTTTACTAGTATGAGGTGCCATAGACCAAATTGCAAGATTATGCAACTTTGGACTATATCTAGATCCAAACATTTTATCCTAAAATTGCTCCTTAGATATTGAAGCCTGAGGGTCTCTTCTTATTGCATCATATGCTATGGCAGAAATGATAGTACATCTTGGTAATAATATGATTCAACTATCTGAGACAATTTTCCTAGCTTCAGTGGGACTAATAGCTACAATTTAAGCCTTGATCTTTTCCTCCTCTGCTTTCTCAGCTTCTTCCTGATGAGAAGTGTCAGCATTAGCTCAAGCTAATTCAATTCTCTCCTTTATATCTTTACTCCACTATTGAATCATAAACTCCTAAAACTCTTTGGACTCCACAAATTTATCATCAACAAGGAATTCATCACATTCCTTAATCCTAGGATCATCATCACTTTCCTTATCATATTGCCATTTTACAATTCTATCAGGGGGAATATTTGAACTATGAGTCTCCTCAACATGAGGATGGAATTTATTCTCTATCTCCTCATTCCCTAGCACATGTTTTACCATTTTTTCCTCCCTAATCTCTTGAACATTTGCAACTTTCTCTGGGATATCCATAGCTTGTTGTTCTCATTGCTCTTCTAGGAGAAATTTTCCTTTATCAACAACCTTCTTCACCTTCACCTTAAATTCACCACATTGGTAATCCCTTAGCATAGTGAAGGCTCTTTCTAGAGGGTTTCCAATTACATTATATGGAGTTATGTAAAAGTAATTCCTTGTCATTATATTTTCTTCAATGTTCATTAAAGTTTTCCATTCCTTCTTTCTAGTCATGACAACCTCATCACTTGTCATATTTCTTAATAGATCATTTTTGCATAAGAATTCATGATGTATGGCTCCTAAGAACGCTGGATCAAAAATTCTAATCTCATCAATAGCCATTCTGAGATTATTCACCATGATGCAAAAAATTTCATACCCCTAAGGGGTAGTGACTGTGAAGTAAGAAAAAGCACATTGGGGATGTACCACAGTACCTTTCCTAGGCTTCCTAAACATCTCATAATCTATAACATCAATTTTCCATATGAGTTCCATAAAAGTCAATTTTTTTGAGGCATACAAGGGTAGACAATGAGGTGACACTTTAGCTGCATAGGCTCTGATCAAAGTATATTTAGAATGAAGAAACCAATCTACCCAATTATGTGTTTCTTTATAGCTTGGTGCATCTTTTGGGCCCATTATACTTTTGATTTATGGAGAAATATTGTGAATAGGTGCTACACCCAATGCTTCTATGATACCATATCTTACAAAATTATCAAACAAGATATAATTAGAATT
Source organism: Sequoia sempervirens (assembly GCA_007258455.2). Classification (NCBI taxonomy): domain Eukaryota; kingdom Viridiplantae; phylum Streptophyta; class Pinopsida; order Cupressales; family Cupressaceae; genus Sequoia; species Sequoia sempervirens. The sequence continues at coordinate 35,146,503 of VDFB02358134.1, read as the reverse complement.
AGAGTAGTCCCTATCCCAAATGTATGTCCACATTTCTACTAGTAAAACATTATTTTCACTATCCCTAATTCTCAATATTAATGTCCTTTCCCATTCATAGTCACCATCCCATAAGAGCATATGCACTAATAGTGAGTAATGAGGGAAATATAATGGGAACACTCCCTTTTTAAAATTAAGGAAATCCTCATGCATCCGATCAACAACAAAGTTGGCATAATCAAAACTAGTGTTCTGATTGTGACCTTGTATATCTACCACCATCACTAATAAATTAGGTGCTATCCTTACCTCAAAATCTCAAGTCAACACCTAGTCCAAGTAGTAATAAGTGTTCCTGAAGTAATCCAAAAACTCTTCACACTCAAAAGGATCAATATCCTTAGCATTTAATTTGTCCTTGCTCTTTCTATGTCGAACCAGTAGTTTCTCTTTGTATGAATTTTTTTTTCTCATATTCAACATATAACACAACACACCTAAATTTCATAGTATATTTGAGATTTAATCCAAATAAATCTACAATCTTGTCCTTTGTCACTTCCAAGATCACATAACCATTTTCCCTCCTAATTGTTCTATCATTAGGATTGTAGTGTCTATCCAGTTCCATCATCAGGTCCACCTCTACAAACACATTCAATACCACCAACTTTGCAAGGTTCAACGCCCATAAATAACATGCAGGCTTTCTAGAATGTCACTTGTTCAAAGCATACCTGAAAAGATTCCACCTGCTTTGAGGCTAGGGCTTTTCACCAATTTCACCAAAACTATCAATTAACCTAGTGGTGACAACAAATTTAACTCTAGGTCTTTTTCCAATTTGTGACCCTCCTTCCTTTATGTTTCAAAAGATCTCCTGACTAAATTTTTTTGTTTCCTTCTTCACACTTCTAGACCTCGTGGATGATGCAGGAGTACTTGGTTAAGGGTTAGATGATAAGGGTGGTTTTGACTCAATCTCAACCAAAACATCTTGAGTTTTAAGTCATTTAACCCTCTATTTTTTTGGTTTCCTCTCTGGCCTAATACTAGATTCACTGGGATTTGGCTTGCTCATGTTCACAATGTAGGAGAAATAGGGTTTATAAATTCTTATAGTCATGAAAGAAAAACCCTTTACAAGTATGAAAACATAGGGTACTACTTATTTAACAAGAAAAATCTCTGCAATGCCCAACACTTATCACCAAATTGAAGCTATCAATAATAGACAAGAAAAAAATTCTACCAATTTCCTATCAAATTTCTAAGGTTTTTCACCTCAACACTTTAGCTAGAAGGAGATATACATTTTCCTTACTTGGGTAAACTCTATACCAGACTTATTACTTTTTAGTTTTTGGAGCTTCCCGCACACTTTCCTTAGCTTCTAGTATCCTTTCTAGTTGCGAGCAAATCCAAGTACATGACCAACTAGGTATCTACTTTCTTTTACAGCCAAGAGACAAACATGCCACCATTAATTCTTGATGGTAAGTTTGCATGAGTGAACTGAAAATTATTTGTTTATGTTTAAACCTTGATCATTCATCACTCTATTTTAAAACTAGATCAATGGTTATCAATTCACCTCACTACTTTATTTCTTTCTTTTACATGATGTCCTTAGGTTTCTGCCATGTTGCTTCTTTATGCAATAGTTGTCACTATTCACTAATATACCTCATCCTTCATCGACTCTATCAGTGATGCAAGCATCCATGTGATGAAATCTCAGTCCCTGGATCTATGGCCCATCTTTGAACATGTTCATCCTTTCATTGTACATCGTTAATTCAAACTTTGCACCTTGGATCCTATTAGAAATGGGAGATATAGTGAGGATATCAAAGAAAGAAATGTGCACTTGTATGAAAATAAATGGCACAAATACATCACACATAATTTCTTATCATATTAGTGAAAGAAATTTTCAGACATAGAACTCCATCGCTCATCACAAATTCTCCTCATACAATTTGCAAGAAATTAATGATGAGAGATCTTCTTAATGACATTGTGTATCATGTATCACTAATTAAAACTTAGCAATTAAAACATATCCATGATATGAAATGTAAGTGAATTTCATTACATCGCTCATTGCTAATTTAAATCTATCATTTCACTCCCATCCATAATGAGCGATAAGAACAACAGGTTGGATGACATCGCTTATTTCTATTACATTATTCAAGGCTCAAAAGCCATTAGCGATAAGTGATCCCCCAACAATAATAGGATCATCTCACATCATTAATCATAAAAAGAGCTCCTACAGCTATTCACGATGAGCAAAAACAAAGAAATACCGCTCATCATTCATCGTTGATTTGGGACGTACACTTTTTAAAGAGATCAACAATGAGCAATAAAGTAAGATGGCTGATAGGATTCAAGTGAAAACATTCATGCATATTCTTTACAAGTCTTTTTAATGAAGGGGACCTTCTAGGATGATACAATAGAAATTTGAAAGACTCCTAAGTCACAAAACACAAACTATGTAAAGGCAAAAAGGCCCTCTACCTAACCTTATAAAAATTATGAGACTCAGACCTAAGCTTGAGGAACTAGTTTCCCAATGAAAATGAATGATATAAGATGTTTTTATGTGACCAACAATAGGCAATAGGAAGTCAACAACAAAATAGAACATTACAAGTGTTTATGACATTTAAAGAATCCTAAGCCCTCAGATATCAACCCTGCATTCAAAAGTGACAAGGGTTTGAGATGAAACAATATTTTTTTTTTGTAGGCTCCATCAGTGGCTCTGACTGGGGACGTATGCATCCTATAGGGGTATGTGTAGGATCATGATGGGCCAAAAAGTGGCAATATGATAGGTATGTGGCTGATGACTATTTTTTTACCCAAAATTGATGAAACAAAAAGGATTTTTAAAGGAGTTTCTCAGCTTTCCACCGATATAAATTATGTGTTACTTTGAATTTAATAAGTAATTATTATCCATTTTCTATTCAAATTACAACTAAAATCCTAATTGATAGGCTGATTTAAAAACATCTATAGCTTTCAAATAGTATCACACTTTTTGAATCCAAAACATGCGTCACATTCTACGCTTCACATACTATAGGATTAAAAAAGAAAAATTAAATTTCATGAATTTTGACCAAGTTAAGGTGGTCAAACATATGAGTTTTTATATTTTTTAAAAGGTTGTAATAAAATATTCATAATTAATTAGTTACTTGGAAAAAAATTACAAAAAAGTATGCATCACATCGGGGCATGAGTCCTCTACTTATATCTAAAATCTTATAGAAAAATATTATCATTTTATTGTGGTTAGGGTGGTCAGATAGACACCTACTTCTTATTTTTTCCCTAAAATTTAAGTACCACTCCGTTGAAATTTCAAATTTTCACCAAATAGATGTTTTTTTAGAACATACCTAGTAGTTTAGAAACTACATTTAATTTGCTACATATTCTATTGTTACACATTTTTTAAATAATATAGATAACTTATTCAAATTTTTACATCAAGTTTCCTAACTCTGATTTTTTTAATTTTTTTTCCAGTTAAGGGCTTGCTTTTTCCATGATGATCCTGCACATACCCATAGGCATGGAAAGATCCAAGAATCTCAGGTGAAGTAGACTAGAATCAGGGAATAAAATAAGAGGACCAAAAATAGGGAACTACCCAGACTAGGTAGCAGGACCAAAGAAAACACAACGAAAGAAAACACACCTATATACATAATTTACAAAGCCTATATGTACATGAAAATAACATACTTAGGAAAAGTATGGCTTTAAGAACTGTCCATGTACTGACAATTCAAAAACTTCACCTGTTAAGCTTTAAGAGAAATAAGAATCTTCCCCATGTGTGTTGGTTATCAAATAAGGGCCGGTCTATAACACTTCAAATTTCACATACTTTCCCTTATCCTAAGCCCTTGCATTATAGGCTAACACCATATTATTCACTTCAAACATTCTAGGAGAAGCTCTTTTCTCATGTATATGCTTAACTTTCAACTGCATCTTCATATTTTTAACTTGAGCTTCTCATATGGTTTCATCCAATTGCACTAGATTATTTATTTTGTGATGCATATCATCACAAATTTCTTCATCATATTCTTGCAAATACTTATACATTTTGAGCAGGTTATTTTGTGGCAATCTAGCATCTAGACCATATACTAAGCCAAATGGTGAATAGCCAATATCCTTTTTCACAGTCACTCTATCTACCTAGAGTGTCAACTTTAGCTATGAGTCCCAAGCCTTTTTTTTCTTCTCCATCACTCTCTTGATGATCTTCATCAAACTTTTATTACTAAATCAGCTTGACTATTTCCTTGAGGATGGTAAGGTGAAGATTAAGAGACTTGTATACCATGTTTCTCACAAAATTATTTCAATTCATCATACCTAAAACACAACATTATCTAAGATAATCCTCTCAAGGACTCCAAATCTGATAAGAATATTATTCAACAGAAAATCAATTACCACCTTACTTGTTTCCTTCTTCATGGGTATTGCTTCTACCCACTTTGTAAAATAATCAGTGGAAACAGGGATCCATGAATGGCCTCTGCTAGAATTTTTTGGTATCTCTCCAGTGAAGTTAATCCCCCATTGTTGGAAAGGTGCTTGGACAGTAATTTTCCTAAGTGGTAACTTTCCAATAAACTTTAACTTTCCTAAAAACCTTTGACAAGCATCACAAGTCCTAAAAAACTTGTGAGCATCCTTAAAAACAATAGGCCACTAGAATCTTGCTCTTGAGATCTTGTAGTCAATAGTCTTTTCCATGTAATGACAACTGCATACCCTAATACACATGTCCTGCAAAATTTCTAGTGCCTATTTTCCATCAACACATTTAAGAAATACACCCTCCAAGCTTCTCCACCACAACTCATTGCTAATAATAACATAATTGATCACATAAAGTATCAATGTCCTCTTATCATTGCCAGCCATATCAGTAGGACACTGCAAGGTTTCTAAATATTGGACAATTCTTCTATACCATCCATATGTTTTCATATCACAAATAAGTGCAACATCAATCACTTCAGTCTGATTGACATGATTAGCTTCACAATTAAAGTCTTCCATTAACTTGGCTAGGCCCTATCCTCTTACCAATTTGGTAATTTGAACATCAATGCTAAATTCTTGGATCCTGTTGATCCATCTACACCTTCTACCTATTGTCTTTTGCTAAGTGAAAATATCTTTCACATCAACACTTGGTACAAAAGCTATGAAAGTATCCCCTTGTAGGTATGTTTTTAAATTCTTTACATCCTTTACCATTTGAAGAATATGCCTGTTTCTCAATAGTGTTATATTTCAACTCTAGATCTTGTAAATACTTGCTAAGAAATGCAATAGGTTCTTCAAAACCCTCCTCATTTTTCCATAATAGAACAACAACAATGGTATGAAAAGAGGCAAAGGAGAAAATATGCATTGGTTCAAAAAAATTGGGAGACTTAAAAAGTGGAGCCTCTTTGATAGCTTGTTGAATCTTCTTGAAAGCCTAAATAGGTTCATCACTCCAAAGCACATTTTCTTTGTCCTCTTCAACATTTTTGAAATAGGTCTTGTGATCTTTGCAAAATTAGTCACAAAACTCCTTAAAAAAATTATTTGTCAAAAAAAAAAAACTGAATAACCTTGAATTTTTTGTTGTTGAGGGATCTTGTCTATGGCTGCTACTCTTTTAGGGTCTATCCTTATTCCTTCCTTAGACATAATGTGCCCTAGTAACTTTCCCTCAATTACTCCAAAAGCATATTTCTTTGGATTTAGAGATATCCCATATTCTAATGAATTGGAAAATACCTTTTCTAAATGGATACAATGATCTTCATTTCTAGAGTAAGTGGTCAAGTCATCTTGATATACAACCATAAATAAATAATTAAAATCTAAGAAAGCTACATCCATAGCTCTCTAAAAAGTGGCACCTACATTCCTTAAGCCAAAAGGCATTTTGGCATAGATGTAGGTACCCCAAGGAGTAGTAAATGTAGTCTTATACTGCTCAGAATCCTTTCCCTTCCTTGATTATAACCTAAGAAATCCATCCATCATTGACAATAGCTCACAACCAGTCACCTTCAAAAACACAGCTTCCATGTTTGGCAATGGATAATTGTCCTTTAGTGAGGACACATTTTGTTTGCTAAAATCAATACATAATCTTATGCCACCATTCTTTTTTTCTTATTGGTACTAGAGTAGATACCCATACATAATCTTATTGGAAGCTAAAGTAGGATTAATTGGTCTTTTTTTTTCATAAAATGTTTAGAATCCTCCTTTAAAGAAATCTTATGTTGAGACAACTCCTCTCTATAAGCTTTCAAGTCATCATATGACCAAGCAAAGAAATGTCTGTATTTTTTGAGTAAGGAAATTAACATTTCCTTCACCTTTAGCTTCATATTTGTCCCTACATAAAAAAATTTAGGGGCATTTTCCATGCCAAAGTTTACCTCCTCCAAGTCTCCTGGGTGAGTAGCAGTTTTCTTGGCTTTGCTTTTATCTTGATCATCAAAGACCCTTTCAAGGGCTACAAGAACTTTGGGGATTTTATTTCTCTTCAACTGGATGACTTCTTTTCCAAATATCATGTCTTTGCCATCAATATTCTCAATAAATCCACCAAATTCAATCTCCTAACCTTCATATTTATCAACACAATCTAGGAATCTGAGAATATCCTCATGATCTTTAAAAAACTTCCAGTTTCATACATTTTCAGGGATGGATGACCTTGTTTGTATCTCAACCTTAGAGATTGCAATGAAAGTTATATCATTGGGTCTCAATGCAATATTAGCAAGTAAATCAACTACTATATTATGTCCTCTTTCCATCCAATCAATCCAAAAGGAATCGAACTACTCAATGGAATCCCAAACAACATTTTTGGATTGCTTTATTCTATTATTCTTGTAGGCATACTTAGCTCTCTCTTGGTATATTACAAGCTCAAAATCACCAGTCACCATTAGCTTTCTTATTCCATGATTTTCAACGAGTCTCAATCCCAATAATAAGGCTTCATACTCTGCCACATTATTTGTACAGAAAAAAGATAATGTAAAAGAGAAATTATAAGTATTTCTAGTAGGTGATCCTATTAAAATCCCTGCACCAAATCCTTCTTTGGAGCTTGCACCATCAAAGTACATTTTGCAAAGTATGTTTTTGTCAGATACTTTTAAAACTTCATTTCTTATAGGTTTAGGACACCTATGAACCTCTCTTGTTACTTCTTCTATGTTGAACTCACCAATATCAATATCTATGAAAATAATTATGTCATCTTCAATAACATGCTCCAACATATGTGGTATCCTCGGTTCTCTCATCACTTGAACATTCTTACCATCAATGGGAAATATCACATAATACATGTCACATTGCATACTTACCACCATAGAGGCACTCCATTTCAAAGATAACATCCATTAATTAGGTGGGATATCTACTACTACCACACTCATTTTTATTTTTTTGTAAGGATATGCTACCAACCTATATGGAAGTTCATTTTTTACTCCTATGATAGGGACTTCTCTTGCATCCATGGAATAACATTTTCCATGACTGCTATCAACTTTCAACCCTAGTGAATCCATGATTTTAGCTAGCATGATATTATTGGATGTGCCAGAGTCAATGATACTATTCTTTATGATTTCCCCTAACCACCAAGGTAAGGAAAAATGGATCTATCTTATCAAGAAAAGTAGTTACAAAATGTCCTAGGAAAATATGGGGAATCTCAATAATTATTCCCTCAATTTCCTTTCCTTTCGTATCTTTCTCACTCCATTTGGGTGGAGTGAGCACCACTAAATCATTACAGGCCATAATAGCACCATTGATAAGGGCTACTTCCTTTTTTTTGTGTTCCTCTATCCTTATCATTTCAAGAAAAGGCACAAATGCTTTCTACTTGGCTAAGAAATTGAAACATATCAATAGGAGTATACTTGGGTAATTCAATTGGAAGCATACCTTGCTCATATTTTTATTATTCTATTGATTTCTTGTCACCTCAACCTTTTTCTCAACATCCTTCCTTGTGACTTAAGGATTTTTCATGTCTGACTTTATCTTTACAATAGGAGATTTGATTTCTTGAGTAGCTTTTGGCTTTTTGGCTCTCTTATCCCAAATTTTATCTCCCCTTCCCTCTTTAGCTTTGACCATTTCTATTTTTCCATTGGGATTTTGTTCCTCTCTCTTGGCATTCTGCTCCTTGATGAAAAGACCAATAATAATTTCTTGTTCACCTAAAATAGTTCTATTCCTCAAATGATAGGAACTTCTAACTTGGGCGGCCAAGACTGCAATATACTTTACAATCTCCTCTTCTGAGGGTCTTCTTAATGAAACACCATCTTCAACTGCTTCCAAGTTGTAAACCTAAACATCACTAGTGGCATCCTCATTAGAGAGAATTTTTTGATGAGATGCACTAGCAACTTTCCTTTGATTATCTGCATCCACTTCATAATATTCTTCATCAGAGGAGCATTCATTATTAGCAACATCAAAGTCACCCATAATCATAAGTACATCATCCTCCTCCTCATTTTGTTGATCACAGTCCTTAGGTAAATCATCCTCTAATTCAACCATCTGAGCTACTACACATTGCTAAGACGAATGTGGCATTTGGAAGATCATGCACCATGGGGTATCTTCAACAAAATTCCCTCAATTGTTTTGTAGAGATTCTGGAGTGGCTTTATTTTGGGTGTTTCTTAGATTATTTGGAATAGGCTTAAAATTATACCAATTAGTATTATATGGGTGGTCTTAAAACCTAGGAGGTCTTTCATTCCTTTGGTAGTTTTTAGGTTGAATCTTTTCCTGCTTCACAATCTTATAATTGATGGTATTCATAAAACTATCAAGCTTGTCCTCAATAGTTCCCCCTTTAGCACTCGAACTCTTATCTTCCTTTTTTGAACTCTTGAAGAGTTTCAAATCATCTCTTCTACCAACCTTACCAGTTGCTCTACTAATATTTTCAATATGCTCTACCATTTTAAAATATTCCCTCACTGACTGAGGATTCTTATCTAGCAAGCGATAACTTATTTTGGAATCAAAATCATTGCAGTAATTTATGAAACATACATGATAATTTAATTGTAGATGATCAGGCAACCTTTTCCTATCCTTCTAGAACCTTGTATTAAAATCAACAATAGATTAATTGGAACCTTCAATAATATTATTAAATTGATTCAACAGAAAGCTTTAATCAATCTTGTCACCATAGTGTTCTCTAAAAACCCTCTTGAGTTCCTTGCAAGAGCCAATTATTTTGGTAGGAAAACTTCTATACCACTCTCGAGCATCTTCAATGAGAGACTACATGAACAACTTCATCATGAAATTTTCTGCCTCCACCTCAAAATCATCCATAACATTAGTGAATGCTTTGCGATGGTCTTCACCAATCAAAGCATTATTTCTAGAGAATTTCACTAGAGCAAGCCTGAAGTCCTTAGGGAATAGGTAAGGGTGGCCAGGTATTCTAGTGAAACACAATTTGTAGTACCTATCTACTTTGAGTGGCCTCCTAGTACGTTGAAACCTATGATCATGTTTGTCGTCATCATCTCTCTTGCTATTAGAGTGGCTACTATCTTTACCCTTCCCACTTTCGCCATCACCTCCCCCTTTCTTACTTCTCTTACCATCCTCAAAATAAGATTTATCATTCCTATTTTTCCCTCCACCACCACCTCCACTAGGAGTATACTCATCAAATTTCTTCTTTTGCGACTCATTACTAGTATGTCCAGAGCTTGAAGCCTCTGGAGTAGGTTTGGACATTTTAAGGAATACAATCTTCCAAGGCCTTTTTGCATTAGAAGCTATTATTTCAGCTTTCTTTAAATTTTCTCATAGCTTTTCACTTTCCAACTGCAACCTTAATATCTCAGGATCTGGAGGTGTAGTAGATGGAGTTGGATTGATTTTTCCCTTATGTGTGTGGATTTTAATAAATGAAGTATTAGTATTAGTATTGAATTTAGTTTTCTTGGGTTGGTCAATGGGTCTCTTTCCATGATCTACAAATGATGCCTCCTTAGCATTAATAGGAGGATCTGAGATTCTAGTAGTTGAGACAAATGTTGTGTAGGTATTAGTAACTGAGGTTCCCATTGAAATTATTTCTTCAAGGATATCATTGGTCATCTTAGAGGAAAATTTAAAATTCTTATGCCTAGCTGCATTTTCTCTCATTTTTTCCATATATTTCCTTCTAACATCTCTCTCAAGTTGCTTAGCTCTAATCATATCTTACCTCTCCTTTAACTCCTTCATTCTATTTTCTTCTTGTTCTTAAAGCCTTACCTCTTCCTCTTCTATAACTTTCATGTCTCTGTATATATATTCCTCATCTTTTAGAACATCTCCATGCTCACTTGGGGTAGGAGTAAATTAGGGTTGGTCAGAAGGGTCATCCTCAAGAGAAAAGTGGGTTGTTTCATCAATTGGCTTAAAATTATCTCCATTAAAAATTGATCCAAGTCGAGGAGTTAAAGGCTCCAAGAACTTATTATTCTTTTCCCAAAAATCCCACGTATCATTTTCTATTGAAATATTATGCTCACTTTCAAACACTTGTTCAACCGGAAAAATTCCTTGGTCTATGTTAGTCCCTTGAACTTCATGTGCCTCTTCATGGACACTAGAACTACTTGTATAAATGTTTAAAGTAGGAGATGCATCAACAGGGGAATCAAGAGACTTACTTGATTCAAAGTGTTTCCTGACCCATTCATGTTGCTTCTCTTTTGTAGGTTCAGATTCATCCTTCTGCTCAAGGTGATTCTTTACATAACTTCTGGTCTTCCTCATGACTTCAAATGTTGCAAAATATTTCTTCATATTTTCCTTTTGAGAACTGATCTTTACACTTGTGTTAGAGAACTTAGAGTTTCCACCCATAATACTAGGAAATAGAAAGTGATTGCACTTTGATTTTGTACTAGTTACTACAAAAAGACTTTAAAAAATACCTAACACAAGGTGGAAGAATGGAATAAGACCAGACACATAAGACTAAATGTGGTGGGACTAAACTGATTTTTCTTTAAAATAGTAAAGAGTATCACAGTGAACAACTGACTCTGATTGTACCAGATCTAAACTAGAGACTTTGGACTTAGCTATTCCCCAATGGATTCGCCAATCTGTTGGTTATTTTTTAAGAACCAAATTCATCTCCAGAGGTACTTATGGACTTTTCCATTTCCAATGATCAGTACTTCTAAAGGGATTGGCCAATGAATGAATAGAAGCGCCAAGATTTCCATTCCTACTCTTTGGGATCTATGAAACCCAGGAGGGTGATCCCACAATGTATGTACTCATACACTTCACATAATTACAATCAAACACATTGTCAATAATAGATACTTCTCATAAATTTTCTCATGGTCCTAATACCTTAATTGAGTTAGCAACTTGTTTATCATTTTTTAATACTTAGAGCATGAGAAGGTACAACATCAATAAAAAATAACTACAATGGTATCCATTTGAAGATTTGCAAATTAAAATAATTAGCTAATGAATAAACATAGAAACTGTACCACTATTATTGTGCATGAACCAGTGCCTTTGTCCAAAGAATGGAGTTCATATCAACCTATGTGACCTGATAACAACTTAAAAAATAACACTTGGGTATGTGCAGGATCATGATAGGCCAAAAAGTGGCGATATGATGGGTATGTGTAGGGTATGTGGCTGATGACATTTTTTTAACCCATACTTGATGAAAAGAAAAGGGGTTTTAAAGGAGATTCCCAACTTTCCACCAATATAAATTATGATTTACTTTGAGTTTAATAAATAATTATTATTCATTTTCTATTTGAATTATGACTAAAGTCCTAATTGATAGGCTAATTGAAAAATATCTATAGCTTTCAAACGATATCACATTTTTTGAATCTAAAACATGCATCACATTCTATGCTTCACATACTATAGGATTTTAAAAAAATGAATTTCATGAATTTTTGACCAAGTTAAGGTGGTTAAACATGAGTTTTTATATTTTTTAAAATTTGTAATAAAAAAATCATAATTAATTATTTAATTGGAAAAAAATTACAAAAAAATATGCATCACATCTGGACATGAGTTCTCTAATTATATCTAAAATATTATAAAAAATATTATCATTTTATTTTCATAAGGTGGTCAAACAGACACCTACTTCTTATTTTTTCCCTGAAATTTAACTACTACTGCATTGAAATTTCAAATTTTCACCAAATAGATTTATTTATTTTTTAAATAAACCTAGTAGTTTAGAAACTACATTCAATTTGCTATAGATTCTATTCTTACATATTTTTCAAATAATATAGATAACTTATTCAAATTTTTATGTCAACTTTCCTAACGCCGATTTTTCTAAATTTTTTGCCACTTAAGGGCCTATTTTTTCCATGACGATCTTGCACATACTGACCTATAGTCTCAAGAAATCTTGCATTACAACATTCCTCTATGAAATTCATGATTATTACTACTTACAATGATCCTAGCACCTAGTTCATACAAGTCATTAATCTCACCCAAGAATTTACATTAACTCATTGAATCAATTAGCAAGCATGAAATTAAACAACCATCAAGAAATGATATAGAAAAACTAAATAAATCTTGGACTACTTTCACTCATAACTCATAGAACACATACAAGGAGAGAAAATAGCCATGGAATCAATATTACTATGTATTGTAGTTGCTATAATGTTATCAAAATTACATATAAGATAATAGACACTAAACTCAAAACACAAGACTCAAAAAAAATGCTATATACTTGTCTTACAGTTTCATAGTGTTAACCCAATTTTTCAATTAACTCCTACTTTCAACCCTAAATTATTTCTCATAGAGTTGAAGGAGAAAAACAAGCATCAAGCCAGAAAGCACACATATCAAAATTTCATTGGATAACTGCAACAATATTCCATTTTTAATTACACTAGAGTCTTCAAGTGGGGAAAATAAACATGAGGCAAAATTGACCTCAAATCATTGTAGAAAATAGGTCCCACTTCAAAAAGATATCATTAGTTTGTTACAAAAACTTCAAGATATTCCCCACACACCCAAAAAATGCCAACCATGGGAAAACCAAACAAAAAAACTTGTGAAGCAAGACAAGGATAACAGATAAAAAGTCAAAATTAATTCATACATATTAGCACCACATGCTACCCATTTCAAATTTGAAGAGAATAATATTTTGGATTGTTTTATCAAAAGCCTAATCTGTATTATATTCAAGCTATGCATTGTTCTCCTCCCATCCATTATTTAGCTTGTTCATAATCAATCCCCACATTTGGTCATTCAGTGTATTTTTCCAGCCAAATTTTATACTCATCTTTAGTTGGCCATTTCACAGTCAATAGACCTTGTACTTTAGTACTATACTTAGAGTATCTAGCTTCACTTAAAATCCTAGCCTCTTTAACAAAAATTTCCATCTTTGTTTCAATCTCTGCCATTACATCAATAATTGAATTCAATAGGATGTAGATCTTGACATTCAATGTCATCATAGCTGCCCCAAGCATTCCTCCCAAATATTCCTTTTAGGTGTCAAAAGGCTGCAACTCACCTTTTGGACTCATTATCTATGACATACCATGTTCCTCCATTTCCTTAAATATCTTCAACTTACTCTGGAGCTACACACCTAACTTTTGATGGAAAGTAGTTGTGTTTTATTGAATCAATCACTTGCAAGACTTCAAGAATATTAGTAGGTTCCTTAGGATCCTCCTTCATTTTGGGTATCATTTATTTGAAACTTTCACCCTAGCAATCCAATCATTCCATTCATTCTTGAAGGCCTCCTATACTTCTAAATAATTAGTGTTTGCTTCCTTAATATTCTTATAGGTAGCCTAAACATCACTAGCCTTGTGGACCAACTTGGTCACCATATGCTTTGACACATCATCAAAGATTTCATTTGCCACCTTAACAGTTCCAAGATTTTCCTTTTTGACATTTTCTTTCTTATTATTCAACTGATCATTCAAATCCTAAATTTTTAAGGCCAAGGTCTCCTTATCTTGTGTAGACAAATCGGGTGAAGAAGAGGATAGCAGATTTATTTTTGTAGATGGTGAAAATGAAAAGGCTAATTGAAACTTTCATTAGATTTAAATTATTTCCAATATTACATCAATAAATCCTTTCCAAATGAAAGCATATGCAAAATTCGCACTAATCTAAACTAAAGAAAATGCCTTCAAAGAGAAAATCAACTCCATTGTCATCCTCTCTCCAATATCTTGTCTTTTCTCTCATTTATTTGCAGCAAAAGAACAAGAGGTGATGTAGAATTGGATTTGAGAATTACTTGTGAAATTGAAAAAGGTCCCCCAAAAATTGAGAAGGAGGAGGTTTTTATAGCTGAATGCATAATCTCAAAATGAGAAATGAGAAATGAGAAATGAGAAATGAGAAATGAGTGGAGTGATTTATGCCATGATTCATGTTTGGAAGTTCATAATGTGCAATTTTGAGCTAATTCCATGGAAATGATTTATGAGTTTAATGTGTAATTTTGAGCTAATTTCATGGAAGTTGATTTATGAATTTAAATTATTTAATGAAATATATGAATGTATTTTAATGATTAATGCAAATGGATGAATTAATGGGTTTATAAAAGATATGCATATAAATATGATGATGAATGGAAATATTTAATGTATGAGTATAATGATTATGCATGTGTAGTGGATGTATTTTAGTGATTATAGATTAATGATTAATGAAAGGGATGAATTAATGATTTATGAAATGGCTAAATGATTTATGAATATACTGATGATTAGTGAAATGATAAATATTTATGAAATGGGATAATGAAATATGAAAATGAATAAATCTTGAATAAATTACTAAATGGTTATGTAAATGGATTATGGTTATGAATAAATGCATATAAATGCTTATGCAAATGTATTTATGTAATGGGTGAAAATGGTTTAATGAAATGGGTATTTTAATGATTATGCAAATATATTGAGTGAAATATGCAATGGTTAAAAATGATGATGACATTATTATGTGTCTACATTTATCCCCTCTTTGAGACAATGCAACTTGTTGCATTGTTTCAAAGAAAATGATGACCCAATGTAAGGAATAATGCGGAAGGATGATGAGGAGGTAGAGGTATTCCCCCTCGAGAGGACACATGGATTCAAAGAACATGAGTGTGTTCACGAAATGGATGAGAGGACTAAAAGATGATAGGGGAAAATAGATAAGGAGATGAGGAAGAAAATGAAATGATTAAGGAAATGGATGATGGAAGAAATGATAGCAAAAAAGGATATATGAATGAATATGAAGGTGATGAAGCCTCTTGTGCATCTCATAGGGATTTATCATCATAGAGCAGTAGAATATGACAAATGGTGAACAAACACCATGTTATGACAAAGACCAAGGTGTGCAAGGTCATCCATTTGTAAAACAGATAGTCAGAGACAAAGAATTTCCTAACTTATACTTAGGTAAAATTTGTACAATTCGTTTTATCAAGAAAAACCCTAGACAACAATCAAATAAAAGTCATTAGACATCATCACTCCTCTAAATCCTTTGTGAGACATCCTCGAGTTGGATAGTAACATGACAAAAGAAAATCCAAAAGATAAAACAAAACAGACCAACAAGATCAACAGTCATTCATATTGTTTGCTAATAGGTGTTTTCCAATGTGTTAAGTGACGAAGTGAGTGATAGATGGACTATCTTGACAAGGCCTGGTTTCAATAAAAGAAACATGTCGTATAAGATTTCAAGTCTGGTTTCAATCATGAAATTCCTAGTATAAGGAAAATGATGAAGGGTGATAGTGACAAGGTCTAGTTTCATGAAGGATACATCCTATAAAAGACCATTGGTTTTGATCATTTTGACTAGTACGATTGATTTGACAAATGGCTGATTTGACTTGGAGACTTGTTGGCTTGTTTGTCTTGTTAATTTAAGATTTGTGTTTGAAGACCAAATGATTATGTCATGTATGAGTTGAGAATGTATGATTTATTTTGACTAACCTGACGAACCCTAAAAGACTAACATAGGAGGCCTTAAGGGCTCATCAACAGATGGCCTTGCATATGTAGCAATGCACAGAGACCTTGTAGTTCAACATGACCCTTGAATTTGTTTTGAAAACAAGGACCGAATCATGATTTTATTGTTCATTTGAAAAACTTAAAGGATTGACCTAATGCCTCGGGGGCACATTGATGGATGGCCTTGCCTATGTCAAGTCGTAGAGGCAACATAGTTCGACAATGACAAAGACTGACATGACTAGCTTTGATTCTATTTTTGGGATATTTTGAAAGTTATCTAAATGTTTTTGGGTTTTGACATATTTTTATTATTTTGGACTCTTTTAAAAATGTTTTGATTTTTTGTTTGGATTTTTTTCTTTGGGACATTTTACAATTTTTTTGGATTTTTTTTTAGACATTTTATGATTTTTAGGGATTCTTTTAGGACATTCTTATGATTTATAGGGATTTTTTTAGGACATTTTATGATTTTTTAGGATTTTTTAGGACATGTTATGATGTTTTTGGATTTTTTTAGGACATTTTATGATTTTTTTGGGGACTTTTTTCAAGACATTTAATGATGTTTTTGGATTTTTTTTAGTACAGTGACTTCCAATGATGAGTGCAGAATGTAGTGTAGGTCAAGGATATTGTCGCAGTTGGGTATAAGATGAACCAATAGGGATGTGATGAAACAAGCTTTATCATGAACAGGTGATGCAGGAGAAAGACACAAGACATTAACCATTTGGAAGTCATGGTAAAAATGACAAGGCATGCTAATGGATGTTAAATGGGACATGATGGAAAATAAAGGCCTTAGTATGAATCAGGGTGAAAGAATAAATAGAGTGATAGTAGATGACGAAGGGAAGACTAACTACTCATGGCACCTATTTTCTAGGTTTTCACCATGGTACTTATCTAGGGTGTCTATTTACCAGGTTTTCACTGTTGGACGAAATTTTTCTCTTTTTTTTTGTGTTATCACTAAGATGCATGTTTGCCAGGTTTTCATTAGGGTGACCATTTTTTAGGTCTTTTTCTCTTTTTTTGTATTTTTGAGGATTTTTTCTCTTTTTTTTGTATATTTTTAGGACTTTTTCTCCTTTTTTTGTATTTTTTCACGACTTTTTCTCTAGCTCTTTGAAGCTAGGTATAGAATTGATAAATACCATATCCATAGATTGCCTTGACAATTCCTCGATCCTTTGTCAATGACTGTGCTGGATGAAAGTACCTGATTGAGATGAGGAGTACGAGTGGAAAATATGAAGGATGATAGATGCGTTAGATGAAAGAGGCTATCGTAGGATCCCTAACGTGCACACTATGTGGGCCATCAGGCTTTAGCCAAAAAGGAGCTTGGGAAACCAACAAGTTAGAGTACGAGAAGGAGTTGTCGTCAAAGATACATTGAAATACATAACCAATTGAGGGATATGATGGATATATGAACATGGATGTATGAAATCGAGTATATGGCATGAGTGAGAGTGACATGGATAGAGATCTTGGATCAACAAGCTCTTTATTTGACCATTTTCCTTGATAGATGCCCCTAGTGATTTTTGATGGAGAGGCATACTTGGAGATTGAATTTTTCTCATTGTTACTTTTGACTTTTATTTTTCATTTGTCTGATAGCTTTTTATATTGGCTAGGGGACTTATCTTTATCTTCTTTTAATTTTGATTTTTCGAATAGCTTTTTATTTTGGGTAGAGGACTTGTCTTGATTTTATTTTCTTTTTGATTTTTCCAATATCTTTTTATTTTGGCTAAGGGACTTTTCTTGATATTCTTTTCTTTACATTATATCTTTTTATTTTTAACTCCTTTTAAAGATACCTCGTTCATTAGAGCTTATCCTTTATTCTTTTCTTGAGCTATGGCTTGTTGATTCATGTTTATGATGTGAGTGGACATGAGTGATATGGGGGAAGTAGGTGAAGTGACAAGAATGTTTAGTGGATGAATGGGAGTGGCGATGCCATCAATGAAATCTTTTCAACTATCCTTTTCAATACTATTAAAATCAAAGAAGTCTTGCATATCCTTAATGACTTGGAAAGATGGCTTAGTAGAGGTGACAATAAGAGATTCATATCCTAGCCTAGGGTAGGTGGGATGGAAGGATGATGATTGGATATCTTCAGTGGGGTCATGATCTAAGAGTGGGTTATCATAGATTTTTTTTCCAAATAGGGGGTTATCATAGATATGAAAAGATTTAGTGGAAGTAGATATGCCAAAGTTCAATGTATCATCAGGGTCCCAAAAGGTTTCAATCAAGGCACAACCATCCTTTTTTTTTCCTTCTGTAGCTATCTCAACATCAACATTAGAATTATGATCTTTCTTAGTAGGATTAGGATTGTCATTCATTGGTAAATTATCCATATGGTATTCTCCACATCCCATGTCATGAATTTGGACCTTGAGGTTTGATGGTGAGGTAAATGGAGTGGATTACTTGACCAATGAAAATGGATAAATGTAGCAAGATGATGAGGCCTCTTGGTTGATAGGAACTTGGAATTTAGTTGTCCCTTTTAGATTACTGCAATATTGAAAGGGGTGTAGATTGCCTATGACTGTAATTTTAGTGTCTACATAAAGAAACTTCAAACATTGATGATATGTGGATGGAACAAATTTCATTGCATGGATCCATGGTCGACCAAGGAGTATGCTGTATGGTAGTTCAAGATTCAGTACTTGGAATGTGGTATCTAGTACTATAGATCCAACCTTGATAGGTATTGTGATAATACCCTTAGAAGAACATTCTTTGTCATCATAGGCTTTGATGACAATTCTCTTAGTTCTATACACACATATTTTAGATAGGCCCAATTCCTTTACTAGTTTTCAAGTGAAAATGTTCAATCTAGCTCCACCGTCTACTAGGACTCATCTGAACTTGTTTTTGTGGATGAAGACCTCAAGGTGTAATGGGTCATTATGGATTGACTTGGATGTAGAGTAATCTTTTTTAGAAAAAGAGACATGGTGGGATTTTTTCAAGCATCCAACCATGGATTCAAATTGGTTGATGTCTAGGTTAGTAGGGATAGAGGTTTCTTTTAGATCCTTATCGAGGATAGCTTTGTGTTCGGGTGATATGCGTAGAAGCTCAAGGATAGAAATTTTTGTGGGTGTCTTTCCCAATTGTTCAACAAGGTTATATGGGTTTTGGATTGTGACTACTTTGGAGGAGGACCATATATAGTAATCTTAGCTCTGCGGGTAGTAACAACAATTTCAAGTTGCTTCTTAATGGTGATTGTATTAACCTAATCATTAGCAACTCAAAGGTGGTTAATAATTGTGTAGTCAAAAGAGGATTTGGTATCATTGGCATGGTTGTCTGTCTTTTGACCCAAACTAGAGAATTTTCCATGGTCTTGCAATGGATTCTTAAAAATCATATGGTCTTTGATGGAAGTTTGTTGTTGTCTATCAACGTCTATGGTACCATTTTCAATTAGGTCTTGAATCAAGTTCTTCAACTGACAACACGCTGAGGTCTTATTCCCTTTGATGTGGTGATAATTGCAAATGGAATTGTCATCCCACCAAGAGGGTTGAATTATCCTGGATCATATGGTTTGGGCTATGGGAGTTGTATGACAATTGATTGTACTAGCTTCTTTAAGACAAAAACTAGTTTTTATCATTTAATGTTCCTTGGGAAATTTGTGTGTTGGTATAAGTTTCAATTTCTCCTTTAGTGATAATTTTTTTCTCAAGGATATCCCCTTTTTCAAAAAAGTCAGCAAATGTCGAAAAACAATGAGCCTCCAATCCATATTTTATGTTTTTGTTTAGGTTTTTCACGAACATGATATTTTTTGGTTTTTCAAGAATTTCAACAGGATAGTGGCTAGCTAAACTTCTCCATCTTTGGAAGAAAATTATGAAAGCTTCACCCTCTTCTTGTGTATTTTTATATAGGGTAGCAATAGTGATGTCATTTTAGATATTGAAGGAAAAGTGGGTGATAAATTTGTTAGCTAGTTTGTCCCATGATCATATGCATGTTGGTAGGTGGGGAGAACCATTCTAAAGCATATCTTGTGAGACTCATAGGAAATAGTCTCATCAAATATGTTTGTTCTGAGGCAATTTTGATCAAGGTCATATGAAGTTCTCTTACATGTTCAATGGGGTTTCCTCTTCCTTTATATTTGGGTAAAGTTGGCATGAAATAATTTGGAGGAAAAGGAGACACGTATATTGTCCTATCAAATGGGTAAGGATATAACTCTTGGATAGAGTAAGTTTTCATATTTGACAATGTCATGGTTTCGATTAGCTTTTGCAAGGCCAAAATTTGATTGGCTAGCACATCATATAGTGTGAGTGTTGTATCTACAATGTTTGCAACCATATTTTGGTAAGGCATATTGTTTGTACTTTGTAATCCAATGTGTTGAATGGATTGTATGTTGGTGTTGACGTGAGATGTGAATGTTTGAGGTGTGTTTGGAATTTGGATCTCAGGGATGTCTATGGTATGAGTTCGAATTTGCGATCTGAAAATTTGAGTTCCAAGGATGTAAGTATTGGATTGCATATGAAAAATATTAGCAGTATTTGGACCTAGTGGATGTTGAGTGTTGAATTCAAAAGATCCTTGAGGATTTTCTTGAGCAACACTTGTGTTAGGAACTTGTGAAATATTGGTTTTTATGTTTGTTCCATGGATATGAACTCTAGTCCTTTTATTTGTACCAAAAATATTTGATAATGTGGTGTTCAAGGCCTTGTTTGTTCCAAATAGGTTTGATGATGTGGTGTTTGTGGCACTTGATGCTCCAAATGGATTTGAAGATATAGTGTTTGGGGCACTTGATGTTCCAAATGGATTTGAAGATATGGTGTTTGTATTGAATGCATTAAGTGTAGAACCAAGGGATTGTGACATGGAATGTGTTAAGGACTATGCCATTGGTTGTGTTGTGTTAAAGGTCATCCCTTGTGTTGTGCCTTGTGTAATGCCTTGTGTGCCAAATAAGGTGGTGTGAATTGTTGTTGCATCTTTTGTGTCTCCTCCTAATGGTATTAATGTGTTAACTTATGGGATATAGTTGCTAGAGACAATTGTATTGTTTCCTTGAGTTTGGTTGATGGAAGTGGATGATTCTCTTAATGTATTGACATCAAAACAAGGTGGTAATGTGGAACCTTCTATCAATAGTTTAACAAGGTAACATTGAGTTTCTTGTGCCAAGAATTCATCCAAAAAAGAGGCAAACTCAGGATCTTGGGCATCGGCCTCTAGTTCTTCTATGATAATGTTTCCATTTTGGTCTCTAGTGACAAATTTCTCAAATAGCGATATGTAAGGTCTAGTTGTCCCATGTGATGAGTTTACAAATGGGTTAAAAAATTCATTGTCGGAAGGGGAAGCCATTTATTTTCATCTTCTTTTTGATCTAGTTTCAACCATGAAAGGATTTGCAAAGAGAAAGTGGATTATATGAGACTAAAAACTATGTTTTTGGTGTTTTTTTTGGAATAATATATGCATAAATGCAATGCAACTATTTTTTTTTTGGTTTTTTTGGTATTTTGAGAATGTCTAAATGAGTTAATGATAATGCCACTATAATCTAAAGTATGACCAAGTCTAAAAGGGGGATGATGCTAATGCAAAGCATTATGAAAAATGTGATATGCAGTTGAGATGACTATGGTATGAACTATGTACCTTTGTTGTGAAAATTAAGGAAGGAGTTACTAGCCAACCTAAGATATTCCAATGTTTCCAAATGAAATTATCAATGACCTCAAGAAGAGTGGATGACAAATGACAATTTTGACAAGGTGAGCCTTAAAGTAAACTGATGATTTTAAAGGTTACACCAAAATAAAAAAGACTAAAGTTGAAAATGATAAGGTCAATGATAAATTTTCTTTGTAGCAATGAGCCTATGACAAGATATGGTAAGTTACCCTTTTCCAAAGTTTTCAAAAAGGTGTATG